>JAQIUQ010003726.1:0-70000 GCA_030378365.1 Hybognathus amarus | reverse complement strand
GCAAACTTAGATGTTGATATGGATATTCATGTTTCTCTATTCTGGGTGACACAATACACAAAAATAGTAAGATATCTAAGTTTAATTTTGGATCTCTTTTCGAAGCTTGGGAAGTAGTCCCAGCACTGCATCTGTTTCTACAGTTCAAATGTCAATCACAGCCTGAAACCTGATGAATCATTAAAAAATGAAAATTATGATAATTTTTTATTTAAATACAATTTTTGAGTCCATTGAAGCACACCTATACAGATTATTAAATATTTTAAATGATGTTGTTCAGCGGTGTTATCGATAACTAAAAATATTAAAAATATTTTTGTTAATTGAAATAAAAACTAAAATTTAATAAAAACATTAGATGCAAAAAAAACATAAGCTTAAAGTTTGAAGATTAGGCAACTAAATGAAACAAAATAAGATTAAGTTAGGGTACTAAAATTACTTAAACTAGACCTGAAATAAAAAAAATGTAAATGACAAACTAACACAAACTAAAATTAAAATGAATAATGTACACAAACAAATGCTATAACTATATAATAGTATATAAATAATACTAAAATAACATAACGCAATGTTATTACCAATTGAATCCTCTTCTAGGCCAACATCAAAAGACAGTTTGTCTGTTAGAGACCTGGAAGTCTTCAGACATGTCAGATACTATGGGAAAACAGAGAAACAAGTGTGAATTCTACAAATAAATCATGTCGGACAAGGTTCCCATACACTGTAGCAATGGATTATTGGTAAATACCTCCGGAAGGACAAGTCCAATAAGCTTCAAGCTTTGTAGTAATGTTTATCAACAATATAAACACATAATTATTAAACATAAGCCGTGCTGTCATTCGTGGTGTTAAAGCATTTTCACTTATCCCCATCTCCCCCCAATATACTGTTGGGAGTCATTGATCATGAAGTTGATGTGTGTGAGCTGTAAGCTGTGACAGGCTGCCTAATCCTTCTCCCTACTGGCTTCAATTTGTGTGGTGCATTCTCACCATTCCACTGAAGGAATGCCTAAGGAGGATAGCGTGACCGTAGAGCAGTGTCCGATGTCCCCCTCCTTGTGCTGCCTACAGAAGAGAGAGTAAAATGCTGTTAGCACACTCAAGGCAAAGGTTCAGAGACATGGACAGAATGGTCACTGCTAAAATAAACTTAAGAGTCACTGAAACAGAAAACACTGGGAAGAACATGCTGGACAGATGTTAATGGGAAATTTCTCGTTCAGCCGTTTGAACGAGAACAAAATTTCGTTGTTGTACCGTAGATGAGGAAATGTGAGGAGGGTGTGGAAAAAAAAAACTAGAATGAAAAAGTAAAAACGGCCCTCAAGAAATAGAGGTATAACTATACTTACCCGTCTTATAAGCCTCTGAGAGCATTGAGGAAAAAGATGTTTCTCTTAGTTAAATATAAGTATAATGTAGCACCTGGTGATAGTGTTCACTAATCTATCTTGATTAACAATAATAAAGCCATGTTTGACAACCATATTTTTAATCTGACTGTGTGACCCCTCACTGGCAGTCCAAAAACGAATGACTTTGACAAAGAGGAAAGCTGAAACTTGTGTTCCCTACTCCCAGCTGTTGCTGTGTGCCTGCTGTCTAACTGAAATATCAGATGATACACCCCAGTCCGTGATACCCCAGACTGTGATATCGGTACAGTTTAGCGCAACATTTAAGCAGAAACTGCTTAAAGCTCATCAGCTTTTTAAAAATGCCAAGATCTCTGGGCTGTTGATAAAAAGGTCAAGAAGCCATATTGATGCATAAATGTTAAATTAATATACACTACCATTCAAAAGATTGGGGTCGGTGGGATTTTATGATGTTTTTGAAAGAAAAATGTTATGCTCAACATAGCTGCATTTATTTGATCACAATACAGCAATAATACATATTATTACCATTTAAAAGAACTTTTATAGTTTAATATATTTTAAAATAAATATTATAATGTATTCCTGTGATGGCAAAGCTGAAATTTCAGCATCATTACTCCAGTCTTCAGTGTCACATGATCCTTCGGAAATCATTGTAATATGCTAATTGGTGCAAAAAACATTTCTTATTATCATCAATGTTGCTAATAGTTGTGCTGCTTTTATTTTTTTTATTAATTTTTTATTTTATATATATATATATATATATATATATTTATTTATTTTATTTTATTTTTTATATATATATTTTTTTTAGGTCTTTTATGTATGTCCAAACATCCTTGATTCTTTCAAAAAAAAAATCTTACTGACTTTAAACTTTGAATGGTAGAGTATTAAAAACGTAGCATACTATTTGGGGGCTGAAAAACAAGCAATATATACATAGAAAGAACCAAAAAAATGTATAAAAATCATGGAATATTCATGTTTCAAGACACATTCTTTCTGGAATCAGCATTCCAGATCATTTCCTCGTCATTGGTACTCCTGAAATTTGACAGTGTTAGAGCCCAAATGCAAAAAGAAACAGTTCACATTTCAAACTACATGACAGGTGTATCAGACTGAATTTGTTACATAAATGACACGATGGGAATCTTAATAGTGAAGTATTGTATGTAGAAAATCTGCTTCACAGTGGTTCTCCAACAGAACTCACTCTCTCCTAGACATTAATGATAGCACAACAGATAGACAGCACTGAGCTGATAAAATATATGCTGTGACAATCTCATTTCAAAATGCTGCAGTAAAATGAAATAAAATATGGGCATGCCATTTTGTGCTGAAGGGAGGGCAAATAAAGCATTCAAATGGCCCTGTGCAGAACATGCTTAGCCAGTAGATTTTTATTTTGAGATTTGCATAATTATTGGCCACTAGCTACTAGATTTGACAAGTTCATTTATATTCTTTGTGCTCCAGGAACAATTTCACACTGAAAATGAAAAGGGGGAGACAAGTCTAAGATAAAGGAGAGAGACTTTGATTCTCTGACAGGATTAGTATTGCGAACTGTATTAGTAGGGTTATGTCATGAGTTAAATCACACTTAAAAATCAGTTAATGACACGTGAAGTGGTTGGGATGCTCAAAAGGAGCAGTAGGTGTAATTATGTAGTAAATGGTTTTTTTTGTTTGTTTTTTTGCATAATTTGGATTAACATTCATGCATACTCGTTGGTCAACAAATTGTGAACATACCCATCGCTCATGATCAGGATTCTTGCAATGATGAACAAAGATACAGATATGATTAAAGAAGGCAGTTGGAAAACCCTCACCACTTCAGCACATTCAGTTCATTATGTCTCAGCAAAATCCCAATTAATTATTTATACCCACTCTTGCTACAGTTTTTTTTTAAGAAATAAAATTCAAGAATTGATATTGGTTGGATACATGGATATGATAAACGGAATGTTGCCAAATGATGAGGCAACCCATAAGCAAAGCTCAAAGCACTGTAAAAAAAACTAAAATGTATATTTGTGAAGTCATTCTATAATAAAAAAATAATAATAATAATATGATAAACAAATAATTTATATATATAATTGATGAATAAAAAGAAAACATTTAATTTCACCTTCTACTGAAAACAGAATTGATATGTGGAATGGTGTAAGTCTATGAACAGCAGAAGGTGAGTTATGACCTAGGCATTAAAAGGATGGCAGTATTTATTATCCATTTTTGATGATACATACCTCACCTGCATTTGTTAGTAAGTAGGTGTTTAAATGATTAAGGGATAACGACTTTGCATTACTATCATACTGAAAATATAATTTCTGGCATCGAAGGACGGAGGACCAATTCATAAAACTCTCGAAATCAAACTTGTAGTTGTAATTTATCTGTGGTCAGTACTTCACAATGTCATCACTCATAATTACTTGCCCTAGAACAGCTAATAGGATAGTTTTGGCAATAAAAACTAAAGTGTGGGGTCTGTAATATTTTTTTTATATTTCTGAAAGAAGACTCTTATGCTGCATTTATTTATTTAAAAAAAACAGCAATATTATGAAATATTAGTACAATTAAAAATAACTGTTTTCTATGTTAATATATTTTAAAATGTAATTTATTCCTGTGATGTCAAGGCTGAAATTTCAGCAGCATTACTTAAATCTTCAATGTCACATGATCCTTCTGAAATCATTCTGAAATTTTTCTGATATCCTGATTTGGTGCTTAAGAAACATTTCTTATTATTATCAATGTTAAAAATATTTTTGTGCTGCTAAAAGCCAGCACGAAATCACTTTTACTAAAAGTTGCAGTTTATTATAAATGATTTATTCATGCACATTTTTTAAATTCTTGTGCTCTCGAGATCTTTAATCAGAAATAAAATATGAATCGCTTTAAAAAAATCTTACTGACCCCAGACACTTTGATTGGTAGTGTATTTAATTTTCCAGCTTCTATAACTTTCCATGACAGTGCAATGAATATGACTTTCTTTGCTGTTGCACACACGAGTTATTGTCTATATCAGGATGTCTATGTCAAAAAGCATTGTGTTGATGTACAAACATAATTAGTGGTTCTTCTGTCACTAAATTTAGCATTTGCTCATTAATGTTAATGGGGCCTCACAAATTATACATTTATTTGACTTCGGGAAGCTTTTTCAGCACCATCATACTTTTGGATTGACATGGTAAATGCACTATGTACCAATGTTTTACTCAAAATTAAAAGGTTTTAAAGGACACTTAAAGGTTGAGAAACTGTATATCGCTGTGATTTATTTACTTACTCCTTCACCATTCTGCCCGGCAAGCATCTCCTGTAGGGCCCGCACTGAGAGCGACTGCTCCAGCACAAAGTTACAGATGCATAGGTCAGGAGGAAAATACTGTGGAGAGAGAAAGATAGTGGGGGTGTTTATGCTTCCTTTTGAATATGGCTAAAGTCACACGTATAACTGGTAAATTGGCTATGTTTACTAATTTAAAGGGTTCAGTTCACCCAAAAATTGAAAATTCTGTCAGAAATTACTCACCCTCATATCATTACAAATCTGTAAGACCATCTTCGGAACACAAATAAAGATATTTTTGATGAAATCTAAGAGCTTTCTGTACCACCATTGACAGCAACGTCATTGCAACGTTCAAAGCCCAGAAAGGTGGTGAAAGCATCATTAAAATAGTTCAGGTGATTACAGTAGTTCAACCTTAATGTTATGAAGCGAAGAGAATAATTCATGCATACTTTCACTTTTCGTCAGAACGTCGGTTCACTGACCAGCTCACTACCAGCGTCGGCCAATAGTGAGCCGATGTTCTGACGTAGAACCCAGAAGCGCTGCACTGTTTACAGTACGTCAACAGCGTAAGATTGTTGAATGAAGTCAACGAGAGCGACAGAAAGCCTTCAGATTTCATCAAGAATATCTTAATTTGTGTTCCTAAGATTAAGTTCGTACGGGTTTGGAACAACACGAGGGCGAGTAATTACTGACAGAATTTTCATTTTTGGGTCAATAACCCTTTAAGTCTTTCATTAGGCCTAAATAGATGTTTTGTTTTCGATATGTGTTTAAGGATTACCTTGATAGGCCAGCGAGGGTTTACATGGTGAACTCCACCCTTAGTCTAATTATCTATATATGTATATATATAAACTGCACACACTTGATACTAAAAATGAATGACCATAATTGATGGTCTTAAACATATGTGAGAGACCAGAGAGATTGTAAAGCATGATGGTAAAAGCTGACAGTTATCTTCTTCGCAAATACAGCAGATGTTTCAGTGTCACTGAGGGTTATTTGTTTCATAACTTGTAACCCATAAGAATTCATTTATTGACATGCATGAAGAAGACCAATACTTTATATGATAATGGAAAGATCATTATCATCCACCTTCATTTTTTTTCAATGTATGTACAAGGTCAGGCCCAGTAGACACTGCACATAACAATAGAGATGCCCACACATCTTCTACTGCCTTGCCTCCTAATGCATAGAATATATGGTGCAGAGCACTAGGATCAACTGCTGTTGCCATGGTTTTCAACTACATGAATCTCTTCCCATTAATTTGATGTATTGCTAGAGGAAAACATATCAAAGGCAAATATCTTTACCCACATATATTTTTAACCATGACATTTTGTTTCCACCCAAATCCACAAGCATTTCTTAATTGGCATACCTAAAGCAAATCAGATTGTGTAATTCTAACATTAAGCACTCGTACATTGTAGTTATCTAACCATTAAACTAAAAAACCATTAAACCATTGTCTAATCATTAAACATTAAAAAAAAATCAGTTTTTCATAAATTGCTTTGCTTTGATCTGCATTATGTTTTGTGTTGAGAGGTTGAGGCATACTGAAGCAATGATTAGTTCCTCAGAACATGAAGCATTACCTTCGCCTCTGATGTGGGCTCTAGATAACACAGGCGGTTACCAAGTCCCTCTGCTGAAAGGCAGAATTTGCGATTCTCCTTCTGAATGGCGGCAACACATTGCAGCACCACCTCATCTTCCTGTCAGAACAAAAACAATAAATTAAACTTATGTTTAAAAGTAAAAATGGTAAAGGTGCACAAAGCGATTTCTGAGAAACGCTGTTGCAAATTTAAATCAACACCTAAACAAACATTTTTGTGAATATTTGCTAGATGTCCGTTCTGTGTGTGCTAAAAAATAATATTGTTTTTGTACTTAGTCCTGGCTGCATAAACAGGAAAAAAAACAGTCGATTGGGTCAATCCACAAAGCACCAAAACAGTCTTGTAAACATTCAGCAATATCCACTCATGATGGGGGAGGAGAGAGTGAGTAGGTTTGCAGAAAGACTAAAAACAAAGATGGGTGACATACTACCAAAGAGGAAATGGCCAGATGAATATAATTGGAAGAAATAGGGCAAGAGCTAAGACCCCTGTTAATATTGGAAAAGGTTTTCAGCGCTGGAGAGACGTTTGAAAGCAGGAGGACCTGAAAACAGACACAGAGATTGCTTTGTTTTTGATTGATACATAAGTAACTTTGGTTCTGCTATGTTTCACAGATCCAATATGTGCTTTTGTATGCTGTTGTTGGTGTAGAATCAAAGCTGATTCATCCATACTTGTGTAAGCTGTCTGATGCGCCAGCTTTAGTGGTTGCCTGTGTTACAACAAATAACAATTTTGGGCAGTGAGGTGTTTGTTTGGGTCTCTATTTCAAATATCAACAGTGTTTCTCAGAAATCACTTACTGCACCTTTAAAACATGACGGTAATTTCTTTGATACCAGCATTACCAAGCAGAACTGCAAAACGTTTTGTTTTTTTATGTTGTTTTCAAACAAGTTTACTGGCCACTCCCCCTGCCTACCATTGGTTAGCCAAACAGAACTAATTGTTTAAATACACCGACAGAATAATTATTCAGTGATTAGTGATTAGAGCTAATTAAAAACCAAGGAGACTAATTAGGAAAACAGAAGGGCAAGAAGACAGCGAAAATTAACACAAAGACAATAAAAACCGAACACAACTTCTTTCAAACTTAAAACTAAGAAAAAAAGTCCAACAGATGAGGAAAGGTGGGGGCTCTGGAGTTGGAAGTGGGGCTAGTGAAGGACAGTGAACAGAAAATGCTGTCAGGAGAAACCAGGGAGGCGGGAACCAGGAGCAGAAGGAGCCAGGCGGAGACCCAGACCACAGCCAGGGCTAAGGCCCAGGGTGGAGTCGAAAGAGGGAGGTGCCATGGTGGAGCCAATGGAGCTGGAGACCCATGGTGGAGCCGAAGAGCCAATGAGACCAGGCGATCGGAGAGATCAGGGATCAGGATCATGGATCTGCAACGACGAGCATCCAAGGTGGAGTAAGAGTGCCAGAGGACTAATGCGGAGGATAAGATTGAGGACCAAGATGGAGCTGGAAGAAGGGGAAAGCCTGATAGAGCCAAAGAGGTGCAGGAACAAAGCACAGCTGAAGGTCCGGAAGTGCATGGCACAGGCTGAACAATGTCTGACCATGGATGAGACAGAGGGATGAGGGGAGCTAGGTGGATCCGGTAAGGATGATGATTCCAGGAAGAACCAAGATGGAGCCGACTGGTTGACGGGCCAAGATGGACTGATGGGCTCGGCGGCTGGATCCTCTTGACAAGGCAGAGCTGGAGACTGGAAGACCCGAGGTAGAGGAGGTGGGAGAGGGAGGCTTAGTGGGATCACTGGAGATGGAGGAGGTGTTCGCTCCATGCAGGGTTTAGAAGGTGGCTGGTTTGGTTCTGGGTCCTGAAAAGGGGCTGGTGATGTCCTTTACGGCAGGGCAAATGGTGAACACCATATCATTGTTCACCAGCACCCAATCCATAAACATGGTGAAATTTCCCCAAGGACCACATCGCCAGGCAGGCGTGTCTTTGTGCTTTTGTTCAGGCTGGTCCTGAAAACACGCATGGAGAGCGGCCTGGAAAGTTGAAAAAATCCTTGGTTTTGGTCTTCAACGATGAAAACAGAACTAGGGTTTAAATACATACGGAGTTATCAATCTGTGAAACAGAATTGATGTAGAGCTAATTAACAACCAATGATACTAACTAGGAACACAGGGGAAACCAATAAACTTTTTAAGGAATGACTTAGTTAATTTCATATTAAAATGCGAAAGGGAAAAAAATGACATAAAAATTGCACACATTACTTACACAATGATCAATTGCACACATTACTTACACAATGATCAATATTGTTAGCTGAAATAGTTATCAATAGCCAAAATATGAATTATAAAATAAAATAGAAAAAAAAAAGAAAAAAGAAAAAAAGATCCGGCAAAAAAAAACATTTATAAAAAAAATTCTCAAGTTCCTGAAAAAAAAAACATGTAATTGAAAGGCATATCACATCATGTCAAGTCATAAGTAAATACTGTATTTAAATAAATTGTATTGATGAAACAATAGCTAAATTATCTCAAAGTTGTCACTGAAAGAAAGGAAGAGGAGTGGAGACACTTATGTCATTAGAATCCACAATGAATCTCTGTACATCCTCATTCTCTCTCAGGATGAATGTATTGATTTCTGTCTCATTTGTTTCCAACCCAGTGCTTTTCTTGTGTGCTAGCTCACGCATCACATTAATCCTAGCCGATGGTTGCCATGGTTCTTATGAACACCATCAGAGGAGTAACAATTCTATAACACAGTCACGCCATGGAAGTTCATTTTTATGTTTCATTCATCAGGTTAAGGATGTGTTATTATGATGAGAGCTAGCAGGAATTTCCAGAATTCTGAATAGACAGATAATAATCTGTGCATATTTGGGCTTGAGTTATGTTAATTAAATTGGGCTGTCAAACTCCGCTGTCTAAGCTATGCTAAACCTCTGCTATGCTAAGTAAAGCAGTGGGAGCACCTATAATCCAGATGCCAAACCAACATTTGATGTAAACAAATAAGTCTAATATAGCATTACCCACCATACCCCATTTAAAAAAAAAAAGTTAATACTTTTATTCAGCAAGGATGCATTCGATTTATCAAATGTGAAAAAAAAAATTTGTAACACTAAAAATGTCTCTTCTGTTTAAAAAGTAAAATAAAATTATTTTTATCAAAGAATCTTTAAAAAAGTATGTATCGCATTAAGCAGCACAACTGTTTGCACAGTATCGCATTAAGTAGCACAACATTGGAAATTAGAAATGTTTCTTGAGCACCAAATCAGCATATTACAATGATTGCTCTCAGCTGAAGCGTATCATAATTGGGGGTACATATTATTTTGTGATTTCACTGTAATGGAGAGTAGGCCACAGAGCAGATTTGGTGTCTGAGGTATGGGGCACATTGATATTCAAAGCAAATTTGTTTGGACTGAGTACACTTTCTAAATGGAGCTGAAATGTGTGTACTGGATCTGAACTGAAGCCTACAGGATTGACAAACAAATTGCCAGCCATTTCCAAATTGCTCTAATCCAATTTTGCTCCTCATTGTAACCTGAAAAATATATTTACACTGACAAATTAAATTATCAGTCTTGTCTTTAAATAATACAATACTCTATAGATCAATAGAGGCTGCTAACATCTTTTAAAAACATTTGTAAAAACCATACCAACCCCAGTCTTTTGAACAGTAGTGTACTGATTCCTGTATAAGTCCAAATGATAAGCCCTTTTGTTGTTATGCTTCATAGAAATAAAAAAAAAAAAAAATATATATATATATATATATATATATATATATATATTTGTTTTTTTGTGTTTATACAATAAACATCAATGAGGTCCAGTGCTGTTTTGGATTTGATTTGTGTTCCACAGAGGAAATAATGTCATACAGGATTGTAAGAATATATATATATATATAACAAATAAGCCTAATATATATATACTATATATATATATATATATATATATTCTATTTACTTTATAGACCTTATGCGGATCTTATCGACCTTTGCGGTCACTCTATATTTTTCTACTGGCATTCGCTGTCGAGGAGTAATTAGCTAGTGAAGTGGATTTACTTATTGTAGAGTTAACAAAAGTTATCCCGAGCTATGTAATGTTTATCATAAGCATTGTAAAGCAGATGTCTTAACGAACATTGACCGGGAAATTTTATACGAGCAGTTTATTCATACCTATGCAAGATCGCTGTGAAAATACAGACCAGAAGTCAAAAGACAACGAGCGCAGTGCTGAAAGGGGCGGTGCTACATAAGGTCTTTACATATTTTATTTATGACTTTTGGCAATAAAAGCTCATTCAGATTAACAGCATTAGTATAAAACAGATGGTGTACCTATACAGATGTATGCATGTATTTACAATACAGTGATTTCTGCCTAATGCAGTCAAGTGGCCTTTATCTAAAAGAGAAGATCTTCCCTTTCTTAAGTCCTACCTAGATCCCCTTCCCTGCCAAGGAATCTGGTGAATCTGCAGCAAAGTGATCCAGGGGAAGTTGCAAAGCCATCTGCAAAACAGCTAAGGGGCAGAGTCACAGTCTATCTATAGGGGTGTTGCGTGTTTAAGGATGTTAGGGGGATGGGGTGCGTCTGCTCCAAATCACAAGGACAAGTACCAGAACTCTCCAAACTCTCTGTTATGCACTCATATTCTATACGCCTGACTTACTGGACCATTTGCCAAGCCCATCTGCAACTTACTGACCAAACCTATATTCATGCTTGTGAGTTTAAACACAGGTGCCACAGAGATATACAGATCCATCCACACCCCTCCTCCACCATACTCAATGTGTGTCTTTAAGGACATGAACAGGTGTGGGTGTGTGGCCTGAAGACTTCAGGGGCTGTAACTTGAGAGGTCCTGATGTGCTCTGGTGCCAAATAAATGCTCACAACTCACCCGGCCCTGCAACTGACATGAACTTGAGAAAAGGTGAATACACAGCGTCGCCCCTCCCACAATGCTATTTTGAAATGTACGCACATGCAAAGTCTTGAACACTGTAGAATTGTTCAGTTATCTGAAAGATCATGGAAAGGCTGTTCACTGCAGAGCCAATGGGTGGAGCTTTACGTCTGAGCTCCCCCTCGCTGGGTATACTGGGTTGCTAAACATAACTCCACCCATTAGGTCCACAGAGGTGGAGCTGGACTAGGTCAAGTATGTGGTCAAGCGTGGAATGGTTGTTGGTGCCAGACAGGCCGGTCTGAGTATTTTACAATCTGCTCAGTTACTGGGATTTTCACGCACAACCATTTCTAGGGTTTACAAAGAATGGTGTGAAAAGGGGAAAACATCCAGTATGCGGCTGTCCTGTGGGTGAAAAAGCCTTGTTGATGCTAGAGGTCAGAGGAAGAATGGGCCGACTGATTCAAGCTGATAGAAGAGCAACTTTGACTGAAAATACCACTCATTACAACCAAGGTATGCAGCAAAGCTTTAGTGAAGCCACAACACGCTCAACCTTGAGGCGAATGAGCTACAACAGCAGAAGACCCCACCGGGTACCACTCATCTCCTCTACAAATAGGAGAAAGAGGCTACAATTTTCAAGAGCTCACCAAAATTGGACAGTTGAAAAATGTTGCCTGGTCTGATGAGTCTCGATTTCTGTTGAAACATTCAGATGGTAGAGTCCGAATTTGGCATAAACAGAATGAGAACATGGATCCATCAGGCCTTGTTACCACTGTGCAGGCTGGTAGTGGTGGTGGTGTAATGCTGTGGGGGATGTTTCTTGGCACACTTAAGGCCCCTTAGTGCCAATTGGGCATCGTTTAAATGCCATGGCCTACCTGAGCATGTTTCTGACAATGTCCATCCCTTTATGGCCACCATGCAGGATAATGCACCATGTCATAAAGCGTGAAACATTTCAAATTGGTTTCTTGAACATGACAATGAGTTCACTGTACTAAAATGGCCCCCACACTCATCAGATCTCAATGGTGCATCTTTGGGATGTGGTGAAACGGGAGCTTCGTGCCCTGGATGTGCATCCCATAAATCTCCATCAAATGCAAGATGCTATCCTAACAATATGAGCCAACATTTCTAAAGAATGCTTTCAGCACCTTGTTGAATCAATGCCACGTAAAATTAAGGCAGTTCTGAAGGCGAAAGGAGGTCAGACACAGTGTTAGTAAGGTGTTCCTAATAATCCTTTAGGTGAGTGTAGATCATTTTTATTGGTGATTAGACTCTCAAAGATCCAGCTTCCATAAGATCCGAAGTTCAGAAGAACAAGTACTGTATAACACAACAGCATGAGTGTATTCATAGAAAGTCGATTAAAAATGCAAAAGCCTTTACACCTGTGCTGTCAAGCATCCTTATGTTTCCTTGAGTGACACAGCAGAAGGCATGATTTGATGTTTGATGTTTAGCATGTCTGATGTTCAATCACTGCTACAAATGTGATTGGTTCAGGGAGATGAGCTTCAGTGTCACAGACAGCAAATACTTCCACTACAGACAAATTACAAATTGTATTATTCAGCAACTTGAGCTAACTTAGCATGCGCACTGCTGGGAAAATAGCCTCATGCAATAAAAAGAGGCTTGCATGCATGCATGAGTGAGCTCCATCTACACTAACAAATGGATGCAGAAAGACTGCCAGTAGACAGAGATATCTCTGCATGTGGAAAAAATACTCATGCAGCAGATCAGGTTTGGTCAGTGAAGAAGGACTGAACTCTTGAGTTCACCATTTATGACTGGAGGAGCAATTGATGGACTAGGAAAGATCCCAAAAATACTATAATTTACTCACCCTCATGTTGTTTTAAACCTCTATGACATTAATCCAAAATATTGTTTTTAATAATGTACTGCTTTTTCCATTCAATTGCAAAGACACAAAATTTTCTGGAATATGAAAAACAACTTTTAAAAGCTGTTAAAAATGGCAATCATCATAAAGTATCAAAAAAGTAGTCCATCTGACTTGTGCACTTTATTTTAATGGGGCCCTATTATGCCCTTTTACCAAGTTTTTTGTTCAGGATTCTTTGAAGAACAGAAAGTTCAAAAGAAAGCATTCTAAATGTCTTTACTCCACTTTTGATCAATTTAATGCATCCTTGTTTTCGCATTACTTTCAGCCATTAGGGTTTGCAATGACATGAAGGTGAATAAAAAGTGACAGAATCATACTTCCTCTAAGCAATGCTGTTGTGCTCTTGAGTAAGCTGTGAGCTCCATGTCAGGGGCCACCTCACTGCTATGAGGCCTGTGTGTCAAACAAGCAAAAGCTATGCCACACATGTGCTGACTTTGCTGTGACAAGAATTCTTGTGTAATCCTGGCATAGCTAATTGCCTGAAGTGGATTTTAGAACAGTTAACAAGCTCAACCTATACACAAGTCTGATGGAATCCTGTCTGGGTAAATTATACACTGAAACATGCTTTACAAATGTTGGTAAAGTAAACACCCACACAAACACTTTTAATCTTGAGCACTTGTGTCCTTAAGCACAGATGGCTTGTTCCCTTTGGGATAAACAAAGAGGGCACAATAATAGCAGTGACATCAGTCTGGGTTTAATTAATCTGAAGGAAGCTCAATGAGCTTAAGCTTCCACATGAAGCTAATACACTGTAAAAATTAATATGATTATCTAATCAATAGAATTGTGGCAACAGATTACAAGCAATATTATTGATTAAATTTAACAAATTAGAATTGAGTAATAATTAATCAAATTATTCCTTAAAAGTTAACCATTTAAAATGAGTAAAGTTTACACCAAAAAAATTAACAAAAATATTAATTAAGAACTCTTTATTTTATATTGCCAACACTGAAGACACCTGATGTTAACAAGCAGAATCACTGAAGGAGAAAACCGCAATTTTAAAACAAAACAAAAAAACAAACACCTAATTACCATAATGGTGACTATGTTTTTTTGGTTGTTGTTGTAAGTTTTACTCATTTTAAATGGCTAACTTTTAAGGAATTAATTTGATTAATTATTACTCAATTCTAATTTGTTACATTTAAGTAATAATATTGCTTGTAATCTGTTGCCACAATTTTTTTGATTAGATAAAGCATATTAATTTTTACAGTGTAGGCCACAAACGAGTCGCATATTCAAAATTCAATTCACATCCTGTGAATTTCAGCTGTGCCCCAAAGCTCTTTGGGTTGTCTTTTACCAGGGTGCCACTTATTACTCATAGTCGCCGAAGCTATCTACATTCCACAATCTCAGTGATGGTGGAATAGTGAGGGCAGATAAGCACAAAATGCTTTAAAATATCCACCTCAATTGCTGATACACACTAAGAGCTGTCAAAACAGTCTGGTGTCCTGCAAATGTACTGGTGTAAATTAAAGGTTATGTCTCTCTGGGAGGTGTTTTCTAAAACCAAACTTATTTGAAGAAAAGAAAAAGGGGGAAATTTGTGCTACCTTGTAAAAAATGCTGTTAACTTAAAATTATGCAATGGCATATTGGTTTCAAGGTCAAAGTTTTTTCAATAAAACTTAGCTGCTCTACAGTAGAAAAAAAATGGAGAAAAAAGGCTGTTGTCCTCCCTTTTGCCAAATAGGTAAGAAAACTTCTATATCCATAATGCAATGGGCATGTTGACATCTGAAGGCCACTCCCACCAGCCTGCTATGGATGCACTTACCAGAGTCAAATACCACGATGCATTAGTGCAGAATAGTTTTTAGCAAACTTTTAGTCAAAATGGTGTCGACTTGTATTTTTCCTGGTCTTAAGAATAAAAAGAGTAAACATTTAATGGGAGAGACGAAGACAGTTACTTTCGGTTTTCCGTGAAGGATCCAGCATGTTGAAGGCAATGGCTAAAGGCTTCAAAGAATCGTAAATACAGAGAAAACGTTGCAGAGAAAACATCTGTGTTTGTAGCCAATATTTCAAACTGGATGACAACGATTCCACAAACACAGTGTTTTAGGCCCAGGGTATATACAGTAATCCTTAAGTTAAATTTACTACTTTTTAATACCTTTTTTACTACCTTCAGAATTTTTTTAAAACCATCACGACACTGAATTGCAAGTGTTAACCAGTGACCTTTCTATTACACAGATTTTGACATTTATAACATACACAAATTAATCGATTTAGAGCACGCATTTCATTTTTATGTTTAGTGGATTGCATTTGCGATCGAAGTGCATTAGCTCCCATCCAGTTGACATTGATGTTTTTTTACACACCAAACAATAGAGGGAATGCACTGACATCACTTTCCCACCGGTACAACCCCCTCAACCTGACTGAGTGGCAAAAGATCTGCTGCGTGACTGGATTTAAGGGAAACTGCGAAAATGCGACTAAAACGAACAATTTGATCAATTTAAACTAAATGTTGGACTCAATATAGTGTCCCTTACAACTTACTAAAGATCCAGTGATCCATGGATATTGACATGCAGCCAGCAATCGTGTCGCCTGAACATTTATCCTGATTTCCTGATTGACAATTTGCCTGATTTCAATACCAAGGAAATAAAAGCAATATATAGACCTACATAGGCTAAAGCAAATTTGCCTGTGAACGCTTTATATAAATACAATATAGGTAGGTCTAAATCTGGGTGATCACTTATATCAGGGTTATATATCGTCATATCGTCCAGCCACTGAATATGACGTCAGCATCAAACATAGACAGAGATGAAAGATCTTTGATTGTGCCCAGATAAGCTAAACCCCATATTTAAACGGACTGAACGCAAACACATAATAGGACACCTGATAGTCTGAAAAAAATAATACCTAATTTTTAAAAAATAATACCTCTCAGACTAAATGTAACACTTTTAATGGCCTTAAATTTGACAATTTTGATGTATCACTTTTTAATACTTTTAAAACCCCGCGGACACCCTGAGGCCAAACAGAGGGGAAAACTCAAAGAAACTGCTTTTCGGCATTTTTTTTTTGCCTCATCTGCCAGTACTTTTGAATTTATTAATTCATGCTGAAGTACTCCGATGCCATTTTACTGCAGTTGCAGAAAGCAAGTGTGGTATAATATGGTGATATGGAGAAGGGTCAATGTACACTTTATAGCTGAGAGATTATAATAGCCATCATAATACAAAGATATTCGACCACTCCATGCCACGATTGACCAATCAGAATCAAGTATTCCAGTGTGCCATCTAGTAAGGTGATGTTATGGTATACTAATCCAGGTTTGTGGTCCTCTTTGCAGTATTTTTAATATCTTAACACATGTTGTGGTAGTTGTTGACTTTAAAATACGATACTGTGCAAATAAAAACAGTGTTGAAACTTCAGTGGCCTGGCTTGTTAAACTAGCTGATGCAATGACCTAGGAGATGAGAACTGTGTGTGTATGGTGCAGTGGAAGTATTAACTTTTAAGAGGCTAAATTTAAACCCTGGAATGCAGAAGGCTTCCAGAACAACATAAACTCCAAATAAGCCCAGTAGCCCACTGCTACTGTACTGGCCAACTCTACATCTGGATTTATAGAAGTGTGCCCAAACAACACTGTCAAATCTCATTTGGCCAACACTGCACATTGGAAATGGACAATGAATTTCTTGCCATTTCTCTTAAGAGAACATCTGAGTTTATGTAACCTGTGGGAGGCCCTTTGAAACTGTTTTTGATTGATTGTTTCTTTGTGTTTTTACTATTTAATTTATCTATATGCTGCTAATTATTGATGTAATTCAGAGTAAATTCCCTTGATTGTCTGAGTAAACTATTCGCTACCAAAAGTAAGCTAAAGAGAAGGGATTACATCTTGATGCATAAAATGACCAGCAACTTGGGTGTGAAAACCATGCAACTGCTATTTTGTGTGCAGTGTACACAGCCAACCAACAGCCAAGACAGAATTGGGGCACCTTTCACAGACGTCTAGTACATTAATGCCCCCTATTTAGTGAGATTGTAACCTTCACTGCCAGAGTTCTCAGTTTAACGCTTTAACGGGGAAGTGATATGGCACACACCTGTAAATTGGTATGATGGATTTGATTGATGTTGCATATGCAAATGATAGATGATAAATATCAACAATGCCAACACAAATTCTTCAAAACCATTACTTGACACAAAATGTTTTACACAATTTATATAAAAAAATCTAACTGGGGTCCCAAACAGATTTTTTTCCCCATAGAAGGCCATATGCATGCATATATACATGCATTATTTAAAGCATAATTGTCCTAACTGTGACTTGTCTTAATAGGCTACTCATACTGTGTCCCTGCATTCATGAACACTACCAAAGCCACTTCTGAAACTGTTCTGAATTCAAAATATAGCACTTTGGCAAGTACTCTCAGGATGCCCTTTTGTCCATGTCTACCTAATTTTGTGAAGATTGGATATTTTGACATTGTTTTCACAAGATACTCTGCCTAATCATTCATTATGGGCCAAACTCACACACAAAAAAAGTATCATTCCATATCTGCTAAATTTTAAAAAAATGAACCAAAGTTCTTATGTCAAAAGCATCTGTAGCTTTATTTCTGTGTTGATTATGACGAACAGGAATGAGAAACGTTGTTTTTTTTCTTTTTTTAAGAATAATATTACTTTTCCTGCAGAAATGGAATATATGACATTTAGATTTATGAACAGAAGGGTTCTGGTGCTATTTGCAAAAATATAAATTAGCTTAGCCTAGTGAATGGTTATCACAACGGTTGGTACAATGCCTCATCTAGACACCTTGTATGAAAATGCCAAATTGTATAATGATCAGCAGTCCACAGTTTAAGATATTAGTTGCTGAAATTGAAAATGTCATATTTCAGAATATTCAACATGCTGTAAAAAATGATAAACGGACAAATTTAATTGCATTCGCAAACCATGTAATATTCACTGTTCATTTACACTATAAACAATTTATACTATATGGCAGATTGCATGAGTTTTAGATCTCAAATCAAACTTATCAAATGTGAAAATGCTATTTATGCTATACTGCAAAATGGCGTAGAAGTACAGAATGCAAATAGGACACACAGTGATACCTACACTTGTATGCCAGGGATTTGTGACTATCCCACCAAGTTTCGGATCTTTGTGATTTGAAATCTTTTTTGCCCAAACAGTTTTAGTGCAGAAAAATTATAATAAAGAAGAAAATTATGAAGTGTAGCCTATATATGTAACAACCTGAAGTACACTAAGCAGTCCTCAAGAAACACCACCGCCTCTTCATTTTCGTAATTAACTCACAAAGTGTGACAAGAAATTCACACCAGTCCTAACCTATCATATCGTTTACACAGGTAACTGCCATGAGTCATGGCATCTATGTAACCTATCCTATCTGCGTTGAACCACAGAAATAGAAAAGTCCTAAAGAAGGGTAGACGATCGTCTCAAATGTAATTGCATGACACAAACAGAGCACTTCTTTATGGAATGAAAAATACTGCAGAATTAAACTCGACAACCAGTGCACGAGCGCGAAGTGGATTGTAATCGCGCGCTCAGTAACTCCTCTGTAGCGTTCTAGACAATTACAACAAAACACATTTCTATCTTCTTGGACAGACATGCACATCTCAGTCTAGCTAATATTGAAGTCGCATAAACATCATTCATTTCTCCTTGCACCTGTCTGATGCTCATTGAATTCCCATTCACGCGCGTTGACTACAGGTGCGTCGCGAGAGAAACTCGCACCTGACTTAAGTTCCAAAAAAGGAATAATACTTTAAATAGCTGCTAACATGACACCTTGCTATCATATATGCGTAAGGACGGGAAATAACCCAATATGCCCACTGAGAAAAGCCCAACACCGTTGCTTTAAACCCGGAGTACATGCCAACATTTTTGATGTCTCAGCATTAGCCTACACTGTCTTTATCGTAATTACTCATCAACATTGCGGAAAAAATAAATAAATAAAAATAAATAAATAAATATTGCATTTGCAAAAAAAAGAACGTATTTTTACTTACAGTTCGTAAGAACTGGACCTCATCTTCCCCTTCACCACCTTCGGCCATGGCTGTAGAAGAGCCTGCCTAGACTCCGAAAGCCACCACTGACAGCAGGCAGCGGAGCGGTGCTTCTCCTGTCCTGCCGATATTAGCATAGCGCTCCATCCACAGCCATATAAGGGAGAGCGGGCAAGCCCACTGCCGCTGCTGTCACAGAGTCTCAATGCCACCACGAGGACGAGCGCATCTGCATCACCTGCGACCTTCCAGTCAATCGGAAAATATGGGGGGTTAAGTCAGTATGCAAGCATGCCAACATACTCTTCATGATGCAATATTAAACGTATCTTAAAAGCAGGTGAATGTGAAAAGGAATGATGCTGTGTAAGCTGTGCTGTATTTTTTTCTTAATTAAAGCAACTGGGACGGTGTTATAAACACACCAAACAAAGAAATAATTCGTTACACTTTGCTAAAGATTACCTATAAAATCAATGCCGATACGACCATGAAGAAATAATGATATTTTTGCTGTAGGCTATCTATTGCTGATGTTCTAATGCAATTTGGTAGCTGAAAATGAATAATTGTCAATTTTAGAGGTACTTAATTGCCATAATATTTTACATAACATAGGCTATGATGTGATGTTGTCTAAAAGCGTTATTAAAAAAGTGCAGGAAAATACAAAAAAGAAGAAGAAAGAGAGGGAAACCGAAAAGGTGCAAAAAAATAAAATAATGAAAATAACAAACAATAATGACATGTAAAAAGTAAAATTGAGTCTTTTTTTGTTTTCAATTTCAAAGTCTATTGAAATTGGTATAATTAAGCTACAATAAACCTAGGCCATACAGCGTTATGCACCATTAAAAATGTGACAGGTAAAATAAAAAAATGAAACAATAGTAGGACTAATCTAAATAAAATAAAACTAAATAAAATAAAATAGGCCACTAGCTAATACGTGTTTATTCAGTTAACTCTTAAAATAAAATAAAAGATTAAATGGAACAAATTGACATTCAAACAGACATTAGGCTAATGACTGCATCTTAAATATGAGAAATATGAAAGTGAGTAACATAGCATTTTAATGGACTTTATGCTGATAATATGAATGCTTGCCTATGACAGGGCATAACACCAAGTGATTTACACGTGTCACATTCATGCTAAGGTACTTGGGTCTCTGGATGAAATTCTGGGGTAACAGCTTCCCCTGGCGGCCGATTATGAACCGCAGTCGCTGGATTCACAGAGCAGCTCTTGTGTACCACACTCAGTCATTTCCCCTGCTAAACCATGCCTCCAAACATTTTTAAAAATTATACAAGTTTTTTACCTTTGCTTGCCCAATCTAATATCTGTATCATTCCTGCTGTTTTTATTTTTTTTTTACAGAATACATTGACCCCAGATCTTGGATTTGGATGATTCCTGTTCAAGTCAGTGTTGATTGGACAGTTACGGATCAATCACAGCTTTCCTGTTTTGAGGGGACAATACAGGAAAGACTCATGGGGACAGACTACAGTTTGAATGAATACAGTGAAGTAGCCAGAAGATGATGCTGGTAAGAATTAAAGTTCTATGGATTTTATATAAGCATTAATTTTGGATTTTGTTTTATTTTGCAACCTGTTTATGGCAACTTCTTAACTTATTTTATTTATTTTTTTTTACTTACAGATAGTCCATAGTCAGAACTAAAATCAGTGTAAGGTTAATTGAAATGTCTGAGAAGATTTTTTTTATTTGCCATAGTCCATCCTTGGGCGTAAAGTCTTTGTCATTCATGTTGTATAATTATTACTGGAATTATATCCAATGATATATGAATATTAAACTATTGAAAGGTTTGGGGTTGGTAATATCTTTTAACGTTTTTGAAAGAAGTCTCTTGTGCTCACCAAGGCTGCATTTATTTGATCAAAATATAATAATGTTGTGAAATATTACTCAGTCTGATTCAATATTTATTGAATTTTAAATTTTCATTGTCACATGATCCTTCAGAAATCACTCTAATGTGCTTCTTTGGTGCTCAATAAACATTTATTATAATTAGTTATATTATTATCAACAGTTTTTTGTGGAAACCAAGATACATGTTTTGCAGACTTCTTTGGAGAAGAAAGTTTAAACTCATTTGAATATTTCTTCTTTAGAAAGACCATCATAGTGGTTTACAGCACTCTAATAAGGAAGCAGACTGTCAATGAGGGCACCAGCAAAACAATCAGAGTGAAAAACAAGATAAGTAAGTTTCTCCCAGTCATTAACGGTGTGGTCTCTGTAACGCAAGAGAAGGGCAGCTCTTAAGGGCAAAGCTTCTGATTAGTTCTGGCATGAAGGAGGTGGGACTGTCTGAGACTGAGCGTAAGGGGTCTTGATAAGACAAATGAAGTCAGAAAAAAGCTGCTATTTGAGGGCCTGTTGGATCTACGAATGGACTATAATGGGAAATCAACAGGGGAACAAGAATTCAGACTTGGAAAGTGGTCATCGGAGTGGAGTGTTGTTCATCATTTCTCCAAAAAGCCTGAGAAAAGCCTCCAGAGGGCGGAAAGAGAAGAAATTGAGGATAATGAGCTCGGTGAATGTGGAGAGGAGGATGCCCATGCTAGCTACTGAACCACTCTCACTCAAAGTTTTGAAAAATGAAAAAGGGGCAATGCGAGGATGAATGTCCCAGGACGCCGGCTGAATTGAAAAATAAAGAAATAGCTAAGGATTCAAGGAGTTTTGAGGAAGATCTGTCCAGCGAGCACTCTGAATATGAAAATGGATTTGAAACTGACTCAGATGAGACGCACAATCTACATCGGATGAAGAATACTGAAGCATAGTCCTCAAGAGAAGTCTAAAACAACAGACATGATTCAACTGTACCGGTGTGGGAATGAAGGAATGGAGCAGCAGGAAGCAACAATCAAAGTGAGAGACAAAATAGTCGAAGTGGAGAACATTATTCACCAAGTTTTTTCCAGTTCAGACTGTTTGAGAGGAAGCGTGCATGCTCTAACCACAGGTGGGTTTTTGTGTAAGGTTACCGGAAAGTTTCCTTTGGAGCTCTGCAATTGAATTTAAGCCAAAAAATATAACATCAGAAATGAAGAAACGTGTCTTTCTCTTCTTTAGATGCTGTCTCTGCAATATCAACAAGTCTGGACACGTTATCCACACCATTATCCCGTCTATCCTCACAAACCTCCAGGCCACTGCTGCAATATCGTATTCTGCCGCCACCTGAAGGGGATGCAGTGGACTACGACAGAACTTATGTATATGGCAGCACAGAAACGAGCACCTACAATGGATCTGTATCAACAGTCATTGAGCAGAGTGTCAGTTGGACCCCATCCACTACAACAACCATCCCCACCTCTTCAACTACAGGTGTGTGAACACTTTATGATTCTGTTCTTCTGTTTCTCACTTGTTTATGATAAAAAACATTTCATGAAATGCATGATATTTAGTACTGGCCTGTGATTCATTTCTACAGGGAAAATGTCAGTGAATTTTTATTTTAAAGAAATTAACACTTTTGTTTAGTAAAAACGCAATAAATCGATCAAAAGTGACAGTTGAAAGTTATACATTCTTATTGTTACAAAAGATTCCTGAAATAAATGCTCTGAGAAAAAAACACCACACAAATTCCACAAATACATTAGATGTTTTTAACGGTAATAATTATAAGAAACATATAACATGTTTTCATTTTTATTTTATTTACATGAACGTATATTTAAGATAATATTTGGTTACACTTTATTTTTAGACATTCTGTTGACTATAAGAATGAGTTGAAGTAGTTGCAAAGTTACTTATAGTAAGTAGAATGTCCATTAAAGTTAAAGTATAAAATATAAAATAAAATAAAAGTATAAAATAAAATAAAATAAAAGTTTTACCTAATATTTTTACTGTATGTTTTAATCAAATAAATGCAGCCTTGGTGAGATTATAAGAGACTTCGTTCAAAAATATAAAAAATCTTAACCCCAAACCCCTGTATATATACACACACACATAGTATATACACAGACAAGCCAAAACATTATGACCAGCGAATATCATTGATCATCTCCAAACAAGGCCACAGATTAAGGTCTGGGTAGATAAGCAAAAAATCAGTTCTCATAACTAACATGTTGGATGCATGAGAAATGGGCAGTAATAAAGACCTGAGCGACTTTGAAAGGGCCAGATTGTTATGTCAAGGCAGGGTCAAGGCATGTGTGTTACTGCCAGTCAGCAGTGGTGAGACTTTACCAACAATAGTCCAAAAATGGCGACTTTCAGCAGGATAATTCACCCTGCCACACTGCACACATTGTTTGGGAATAGTTGGCCCTTCAAATACCCCAGATCTTCAATCCAATCCAAGATCGATCCATTGCTCTCCTTGACCTCGCAACCTACTGGACTTGAAGGATCTGCTGCTAATGTCTTGGTTCCAGATACCACAGGACACCCAGTGGTCTTTTAGAGTCCATGCCTCAGTGCAGTGTTGAAAGAACGCGGAGCAACAGCATATTAGGCAAGCTGGTCATAATGTTTTGGCTCATTAGTGTGTGTGTATATATATATATATACACACTACCAATCAAAAGTTTAAGATTGGTAAGATTTTTTATGTTTTAAAGAAGTATCTTCTTCAGTGTCACATGATCCTTTATAAATCACTCTAATATGATGATTTTATGCTCCAAAAACATGTACTGATTCATTATACCATGTTGAAAACAGTTTTTTACATTTTTATTTCAGGATTCTTCTGATGAATAGAGAGTTCAAAGAACAGCATTTATTTAATTAGAATCTTTTCTAACATTATAAATTATTAACATTATTTATTTCCCCCAAAAATAAAATACAAATTCTTACTGACCCCAAACTTTTTAAAGGGTAGTGTTCAATGTAAAAAAGCTTTCATTTCAGATGAAAGCTGTTCTTTTGAACTTTCTATTCATCAAAGAATCCTGAAATAAAAATGTTAAAAACTGTTTTCAACATGGATAATAATCATACATGTTTTTGGAGCATAAAATCATCATATTAGAGTGATTTGTGAAGGTAGACTGGATGTGACACTGAAGACTGGAGTAATGATGCTATTATATGTGTGCATGTAAACATGGAGCTAAAGAGGCAAGATTAAGATGTGCTGCATTAATTCCTTATGCAATGCTCTTCAGCATCAGTATAATGTTTTGAAGGTGTTTTTAAAGTAGAAACACATTGAGGAGGTGTTACGAATACAGCAAAGCATAGGCTATTACTCCTCACAGAGTCTGTGATCACTGAGCTGGATAGGAATGCTAAACCTAAACCTTGTGATAGTTGTCATGATACAGATTAGCGCGGGTGAGATGCTGAAACACTGAACACTTCCCGTCCAAAACCTTAGGCATGCTGTGTCAACCTCAATACTTCTATATTTTGCAGACGATCATATGATTTCAGGGGTCAAAGAATGAAACATTATGGGCCTGTGGTCTGTTAACTGGTGGTGCTTGAGGTTTACAGGAATGTGAACATTAAAACACAAATGAATCATCCTACCATGAAAGATTGTAGATGACTTTTGATCTTGTTGAAGTAAGGCCCAACTTGCCTAAAAAAGGGAAAAGGATGAAGAATGAGGACGTCTCTTCTGGCTTACTTGCAGTTGTGGTTAATCTCTTGGGAGATTATCTCAGTCCAGATATGTTTGAAGACACATCAGTAAATAAGATTGTGTGATTTGTTGTGGGCTTACACCTGTTTCATCTATTGGCTGTGGAAACACTCTGTTCCAGATAAAGCTAGTAAACTGATTCTTCAGGCTTGTGATCTATCACCTGTTATTAGAAGTGTGATGAATAGACCATGACGTGTGCATGTGCAATCAATCTTGTGTGAAACTGGTTATTTAGAATGATATATTTATTGCTTTATTTAAAATATCTTCCCCGTATTGTATTTTGCAATGAAAGCCCTGAACTCTAAGGCTTTCCTTTTAGACATGTCGTCAATCCATGTACCCCATAGAATACAGGATGCTAAAGAAAGCAATGAGAATGTGGCTACCTGCCGCATTGTGTTAAGACTCTCACGTCTCACAGTAGCAGCAGTTGCAGCCCGACAGCTAGCTGTTAACGTTACAATCCCTTGAGCTTTACAGGAAATGATATCCTGAAGATGAGTCAAGCTTCAAATGAGATTAAAGGCACACAAAATGATTTGAGTGTGTGTGTGTCAGAATTTAATTGAGAATGAACTGAATTTGAACTGATGCAGTAATTTAAATTTGAATTCAACGAAGTAGAATTGAAAAATAGAAATTCTAAATTGCATATTTTTTACTTTAATATATATATATATATATATATATATATATATATATTTCCATACATTCTGTATAAACACTACTGTTGAAAAGCTTGAGGTAAAATACGGAAATCCATGATTTTATGCCGCAGTGACGTTTTAAATTGATCAAAAGTGACAGTAAATGCATTAATAATGTTACAAAAGATTTCTATTTCAAATCAAACCTGCTCTTTTAAACTTTTTAATTAAGAAAAAATTATTATGGTTACCACAAATATATTAAGCAACACAAGCACAACTGTTATCAACATTAATAATAATATGAAAAATATTTCTTGTGCACCACATCAGCAGATTATTTCAGAAGGATCATTTGACACTGAAGATTTGACTAATGGCTGCTGAAAATTCAGCTTTAAAGGGTTAGTTCACACAAAAATGAAAATTCTTGCCCCAGAAAAGTTATGAAAGACATTGTTAATAGTCCAAGTGACAACAGTGGCTCAACCTTAAGTTTATCAAGCAATGAGAATAATTTTTGTTCACAAAAACAAACAAAAATAACACCTATATTCAGCTATTTATTATCTTCTGTGTGGGCCTGATGTGAGTTCACAAGAGCACCATGACGCATGCTCAAGAACTGAGAAGAAGATGTGGCAGATGGGTCTCTATGTAGTGTTAATGTTTCTAAAGTGTGCATTTACAAATAAGTGCCTTAACAATGCAGAAAAATGAATGGCTTACCTTTCACACTTTTCCATCAAATGATCGTGATCATCAGCTTCTCAGGTTCTTGAGCATCGTAGCGCTTCTCATGAACAGACGCCTACACAGAAGAAAATCAATAGTTGAATAAAGTCGTTATTTTTGTTTGTTTTGTGCACAAAAAGTATTCTCGTCGTTTAACTTTAAGTTAAACTTTGGAACAACATGAGAGTGAGTCCTGGCAGAATTTTCATTTTGGGGCTAACTAACTCTTTGAATCACATAAATAAATTACATTTTAAAATATATAGAAAACAGTTATTTGAATATTTTAATTTCACAATTGTACTATTTTATTGTATTTTGAACAGATAAATGCATCTTTGGTGAGCATTAGACTTCTTTATAAAATAAACTAATTCAGTCAAATTCCTCCTACTGACATTTTAAATTCCACTTAATGATTTATAAGGGAGTCAGTCAGATCTAAAATATGTCCAACTAATGAGCTATTGACTTCTTTTTTTTTGCCTCTTTTTGTTTTCTCCATTTTAATCGAACAGTCCGAGTAGAATGAGTTTAAATAAGGACAATGTGCTTGTTTCCCTACTACTATCTCTTTTTTAACCTATCTGGACCAAATAACAGTTTGCATCCCTCCCCTCGGGGTTCTGTCCACTGCTTTCAAAAATAACTCACACTAGTATGAAGCTAATTACATTAGCCTACCATATTACCTTTGCATGTCTACTACAATAGATTTACACAAGAATAATGTTTAATCACAATGGATAAAAACTGAACTCACAAGATAAATCAAAAGTGACCATCACATCATATGTACAATAAACCGGGATATTGTTTTGGTGCTGTTGGACCAACCGACACATTCTAATCCCAAAACTGCAATACATCTAAAATCCGCTAGAGGCCGTTCCCAAAAGGAAGCAAATATCCATAGACGTCATGTGAAAATATCCGCTTTTACAGCATAAATTCATGTTTACAGTTTGGTCCCATGGACTTTTATTGTAATCTTCAATATGTTCCGCGTGCCTGACAACTGTGAGGGGGTGATTTTTTTCTAACTCGTTAGTTTAGATTATATTTAGATATAAAATATATGGCAAATAAGGGCTGTTAACTTTGATTGACAGCTGATAAGCTGACACACACATCATACCACCTCTGTATCCTTTCTGAACTTTTGTATTTCCCAAGATTTTCCAGTATGGCGCTGCATCCCCCGTAAACAGCCTCAAACTTGTTCTTCAGAGAGTCTATGGGTGACGTCACAGACGCTTTGTCCATATTTTTCAGTTTATGTGTTGGACACATTAAACAGTCCCAAGAATAATAGTTTTGTATATAAAAAAAAATGTACCTGATTGAGACATTTTTCATCAAGAGCTTTTATTTCCACAATAGACAGGAAGCTGACCTGTGCATGCCCTTTTAAAATTATGTAACTGTCTGCTGCACCCTCTATGATTGCACCACACACTCAATTCCCTCCTGCACATTCAATGAAATCTGTCCATTGATTGTGTGTCCACTGTTTCCTGCTCTGCAGGGGAGGCCTGGGGAGAGGAGTGGATCTCAGGTCTCCTACACTCTCACTGCTGTGAACCTCAGCTGTATATTAGATAAAAGCTTTATTGATTCTTGGTGCTGTGTAGATATTTTCCATGTGTTTGTCTGATTTATGTTCACTTTCAGAATGTCCAGTTATTGGGATACATTTTTGTGTTTAATTACTCTATATTAGAATGTATTTTAAAATGAAAAGTAATGACAAATGAGACAAGATAACTAACTTGAGACTTGAGTCAATTCATGTACTTCTCAATTGCAGTACACTTCAATGTCCACTCTGTGGCAGTCTGTGTATTCCTGTTAGCTATGCTCACAGCAAGAAGGAAGAACATGGATTTTCATATATTTCAATTTATATGTTGACAAATACGTCTTAAGATGATGTGCAACCGTTATCATATGAAAAGTTCAGATGCAAAAACCTCTTAGTGCCATTTGAAATTTTCTTCTAAAATGACCATTTTTATCAAGCTTGTATATTTAAGTTCAGTAATTTCACTTAAATGGCAATGAAGATTACCTATTAATTGTCATTTAAGTGAAATTACTGAACTTAAATATACAAGCTTGATAAAAATGGTCATTTTAGAAGAAAATTTAAAATGGCATTTAGAGGCTTTTGCATCTGAAACTTCTTCATATGTCAAACAGCATTGTAGCTATAAATGTGTATACTTTTAATTTCTTCACTTTAGTCAGGTCTACAAAGAGCTAGCGGCTGTTACTGACAAAACAACTCTGGCTAATGCATTGCATATTCATTATATTCTTTGTTACAGAGTCCAAATCTAAAGCCACCTGTCTGGTGGGTTATTTTAAGTCATTACAAACCTTGATTATGAATAAATTTGTGTAGTTTTGTTTGTTTGTGTTTTCACAGAGGAGAACGAGAATAGGGTGCATGCAGAAGACAAGTGGCCATTTGAGCACAGTGAAAATGTGCCCTTCTGCAACTCTGTGTCCGAGCACAAACAAGCTGAAGAAGATGAAATTGTCATTGTCCCACATGTCTCTCCTGACCATAACCTCACTGTGAGTATTAGTTTTATTTTGGACAGATTTGTAGTGCACCGTTATTGTCTATTATTTTATACATTGATGTATATGTCTCACAAAAAACAGTACTGAGAAATCTAATTTTCCTTTGGTCATCATATTAGAGTTTTCAGAACTGAAAACATCCTTGTTAGTCCAATAAAATCTTTTATTGACACCAAGCCTCAGCAAACGACTCGTTTTTCAAAGTAGGGAACTATGACGTCAAAGAGGATAAAACACCACCCCCGCAGAAGATCAACCCCTACCTCCTCAAACATGGACGATTTATCCCCGCCCACCGATTTGCGCATTACATTCATAGCTAAATAACATAGATGCCTACATTGTGATGACAAACCAGATCGAGCTACCGAGCAATACAAAATATGGTATGCAAAAGAATGGTGCAACACACAGACTCTGGGTCAAACATGTATGGGCGAATCATTCCAGTTACCATTTTACAACATTGGACGTTTTCAAAACAAGTTCCCCCAAGTGCATTCGACGGGTGAGTTGAAACTCATTATAATATGCAAAACTTTTCTCCACTCACAGCAGTGGGCGTTTACTTCCAAGTCTTCAGTGCAAGGCGCCCATAAAAACCGAGCGTTTTTCAGGTATAGGCTCAAAACTAGGGTACAAAATCGCCTTTTTTACGAATTCATTTTGATGTTTTTATGCAAAAACCAAGCGAATGTCATAAGTTGACCACAGACAACAATATAATAAAATTTAAAAAGCCAGTTCATGACCCCTTTAAGAAAAAACTACATTATATATTTTCATGTGATGTAAAACTGCATATTTATTATTATTAGGTCTATTACTTAAAACGTGCTAAAGAATCTCTATTTACATTGTTTCTTCCTTGTGGATTACTGTAGTAAAATCATTCCTGTGATGGTGTCAGGAGGCCTAGTCTCTACAAACAAAACCACAGGTGACAAAACAAGGATGTAGGTGGGGTTAACAGGTTAATCGTGGTGATTATTGTGATGTTATCCAGTGTGAAGTGGACAGAAGGAGATCCAGCTTTACACAAGCAGGATATGTCTTGTCTGGACAGTGACTCTTACTGTAGTTGTGTGTGCTCTTCTGGGTGCGGTACTGAGATGCTAACTTCTTCCTCATGGATGACTGAGAGCGGGACCAGAAATCCTGTCATGTGGCAGAAAATGAATGGGTGGAGCACTCTTTGCCTATATGCGTCTTCTCAGGATTTAATGTTTTGCCATATGCGCTTTTTGTTGCGAATTGTGGATTAAGAGCAAGTACAAAATCTTACATGGAAAAGAAAGAAGAGGCTAAATAAAAGTAAAGGCTGGATAAAGGGAGCAAGCTGCATGCTGGCACTATTTTGGAATGTCATGTTTTTTTTTTTTCATTTCTTCTGCTCTCCTTTAATGAGAGCCTGAGAACAGCATCTCTGGTCTTTAATGCACATTTTCCTGGCATCCATGATTCTGGAAACTTCATGTAAGGACAACATGTTACGAAAAATAAAGACACAGACTTTAACCAAACTCAAATTATTTTAGTTAAACAGTTTTTCATACCAGTAGAAGACTTAATAAATGGATCTCATACTTAGTAGGAATAAATTCATGTTCACAATGGTTGTTCAGCACAAGGGCTTGACATTCAGGGATGGGTGAATGGACTTGGATATAACCTGGAATTTTTTACTGCAAACATAGACGTATCAGTTGTACATATATTTTGAATTTTGTTTTTGGTTTTTGGTTTTTATCACTTGTGGAATATTCTTGTTTAAATACAGACTAAATTTGACCTGAAAGAGACTGTGAACCATACTGGAACGAGGAAATGGAGAGTAAGCCCATCAATACATTTTTTGACAAATTAACAAACTTTTTTAATCACCATGAAAAAAATGAACTTCAAACACTGACTGAGGACAGTCCAGATTTGACTTCTTTTTGCTTGTTGACTAAGGAAAGAGAGGTTAATGGTCAACAAAAAGTTGTTCAAAGGCAGGATGGTTTTGATGATCAAGGGGAGGATTTTGCCATAATTGTTAAGATTTTACCTACAAACGCTGAGGAGGACATGGCAAAGGACCATGTCAACAGACCGGAGTATCAGAATGTTAATGAAATAGATTTTTCTTCAGAAAAGGAGGAAGTGGACTTCAATGTTATGCACCAGAGAGATAATTACAGTAAAACATCAGTTGTGTGCCAGACCGTCCAGGATGTAACAGATGGTCAAGCTGACACACCATCTAAATCACTTAGCAAAGTCTCAGCCAGTGGCAGTGCTAACAGACTGGACAAACAACTTGAGGATCCAGTAATTGGTACAGTGGATAATAAAGATCCTGTTTTCAGAGAAGGACACAGACTCAATCAGGACATATCTGCAAATGAGACCGTTATGGAATCAGATAACTCCAGCAATGAGGAGCTGTTTGCTGAGGAAGAACCATTGAAAGAGAGAGTCCTTAAAGACAATCAAAGCAGAAATGATTCTTTGAATTCATCCACAAATAACGGAATGTCAGTGCAAAGTCACCGGGAAGTTTCTGCTCCTGAGAGCAAAACAGAGTCTGGTGGAAATCTTCAAAACACAGCAGATGTTCTAGAGGTAACCAAATCTGGTGTAAATGAACAAACTTTGACTAAGGCATCTGCAAACATGGACGTTCAGAACACATTAGCACATTGTGAAGTTCATGATCTCACTGCTAAAAAGGTTCTTTCATCAAACTCACCTGTGAACACCAGAACTGTGGTCATCACCCTTACACGTGTTGAAGCTCTTTCTGCTGGACCGTGTGTTGATACTGAAGAGATCCAACTGAGAGATGAGACTACAGGGACCCAAGCTATATGCAATGAAAGCAGCGCAAGTTCAGACGGCATTTTTGTGCACGTCCATCCACCTACCACAAGCCAGGAGAACCAAATTAGACACTTTGAGGATGGAGGTGTGATTTTAACAGGTTCTGACCCTGAAGAACACAGTTCCAGTTCGTTTGAGCTAGATAATAAGACTTAATTCAGAAACAGAACCGGTGCCTTCAGTCATCCAGGTGGAGACAAAAATGCATGCAGAGGGAGAAATGAATATAGAGAGTGTGGAAGAAATAATAAAAGAAGACACCATGTTAGATACAGATTCATCTTCCACTGAGAAGACCACAAAAGACCAAACCAAATTCTCCCCCACTGCAGTAAAAGAGAAACCGCTCCAACTGTCGTCCCTCTTCACTGGGCTGCTCAGCCCCAAGAAAGAACCACTTGAGGAAAATGAAACTACAGAGCAGCCCCAAAGCCCTACCAAACGAGGACTTTTTACCGATCAGTCTAAGAAAGAAGTCAAGGGAGACTTCCTGGAACAGCTTACCCAATTCCTCAGCAAGGGGGAAGGGAAGAGAAAGCAAGAGAGCATGTCAAGCCCCCCACTGTCTCCAGTCGGTTCAGGACCCTGCTGAAAAGCCAGAGACTACTGTAGAGGAGCCGGTCATTCCCCAGTCTGAGGAAACCAACAAATCTACAAATGCAGAGACGGCCTTAGGTGCATTGAAGGCTTTTTTCACAGTTAAAGCTGCCAAAAAAGACAATTCAAATCGCATGGATCGGGACATTGTTAAGAAGAAGATCAACAGGGACAAAGACGTCCTCAGAGCTTTCTTTGACAGGAACTCAAGCAAGTCTCCAGACAACAAAGAAACTAAAGTATGCAGTGAACAGATGATTGCATTTGTTGGTGACATCTCAGTATCAATGCATGAAGTTTATATAAAGAGCCTTCTTTTATGTACACCTAAAAAAGTGGGGATGCTTCATCCTTATTTTATTTCATTTCATTAGTTTTTTTTCTTTTTATTAGGTCCTTTAATTCAACAGATATTAATATTACAATGCACATTAATTGTTGCTGTTTGGTGTCTTAGGCTGTTGTGAGTGAGGAGCACACCCCAAAGCGACTTCAGACTATCTGGCCTCCACCAAAACTGAAAAATGAGGAAGAGAAGATTGGTCTTAAATACACGGAAGCTGGTAAGGGCTTATTGTATAATCAACGCATTCTCATCCCAAGGCGCCATATATGACACTTTTGCAAAAGCGTAAATATTGAAGCAGTACGTGTAAATGTTTGCTCTAATTCAAATATTTGCTTTTGTTTAAAATGTAATAACACTGTCCAAATATATTCCACTACAATCCAGCCTAAAAGTGTTTCTAAACCACAACTCTGCAGATTACTTACTTAATGTCACATTGTTTGTTACTTGTAAGAAAATTCATTTTCTCAGCAGTGCAGTCATTAATCTGTTTGCATTGATCAACCTTATTGACCATCCATAACATTGCCCGTATTGCAGTATCTTGTAGATTTAAAGGGTGTGGAGTTCCTCAAACACACCTAAGCTCACATGCTCTAAGTGTGTGTTGTTGTCATATGTTTAAATATACTTGAGGAAATATTTTTTTCCATGGTTCTCTAGACAAGGTAGTGATCATCCCTATATAACAGTCCTACTACTGCCATCTATTGGAAAGTTTACATCTACAATATTTACTGGATATCCAATTCTTCATTTATTCAGTTTAGGGTTAGAAAGGAAAAGGACAAAAAATAATACTTTTATTCAGTAAGGATGCATGAAATTGATCAAAATGCATGACAGTAAGACTTAATGTTACAAAAGATTTTTATATCAAATAAATGCTGTTTTAAACTTTCTATTAATCAAAGAATCCTGATAAAATGTTTCACTGTTTCCATAAGAATATTAAGCAGCACAACTGTTTTCAACATTGATAATAGAAATGTTTCTTAATCAATCAACATATTAGAATGATTTTTTAAGATCCATGTGATACTGAAGACTGGAGTAATGATGCAGAACACAGGGATATATTACATTATAAAATATATTAAAATAGATAACAGTTATTTAAAATTGTAATAATATTACTGTTTTTACGACATTTATACTGTGAGCATAAAAGGCTTTTTCCAAAGACATTAAAAAGTCTTGCTGATCTCAAATGTTTGAACAGTAGTACATTTGTATATATTAGTTCGAGCACTATTTTATTGGGTTTCTGCCACAATTCAATGCGTTTTGTGATATATTTAGCCATAATGATGTCCTTGTTTTATGTTCTCAGAGCATCAGGCTGCTCTTCTGCAACTAAAAAGAGAATGTAATGAAGAGATGGAGAAGTTACAGGTGGGAAACTCAAGAACAGTATTTTATAACTGAAGGGATACAGTATACTAATAGCATCACAGATTTAAAACCTCTCCTGGCGTGTTACCAGAATCAGTGCTTTAACAAATGTATTGTACTATGCTGCTTATTGAATATAGTCACGCATAAGCCACACTTCTTCTATAGACCTATCAAGCCAAATTTCATTCAAATTTAAAGAAAACCAAGCAAAACCTTTCACAAAAAAGGTCTTTTTGAGATTGTGTCGTATGCTAGGACGCTATTGAATATGTTTACATTTACTTTACATTATATTTACAAGAAATTTCATAAAAATTCACATTTATTATTTACATTTTGTTGTTTGAACTCTTTAATACAGGCCGACTTCAAACTTGAGCTCTTCAGGTTAAAAGAGAAGAACGAAGAGGATCTGTCCAGACTAGCAGTAACCATTGCAAGCTTACAAAGAGAGAAAGACAAAGATCTCCACAGAAATCACAGAGATGTTGCAGTGTCCACTGACACGACATCAAAACACGGGCTTTCCACTCTGTGTGCATTCAGACCGACAGAGAGACTTTCATCAGGTCTGAGGAGGCCAAGGAAGCGAGTATTGACCCCCTGCCTAAAAATGCTGACCTCAACTCAACAAAAAACTTTACTGAAAGACAAAAGACAGTTCCTCCACCAGCTGCCCCACCTGCATCACCTCAGTTACAGATGGATAGAAACAAGATTCATCCTCCTCCACCTGTCCTTTGCATTCCTAATATACCTTCACTTCCTGCTCCGCCAGTGGATAAGCCAGGAAGTGTACCTCCTCCTCCTCCACCTGGTCCTTGTATTCCTAATATACCTCCACATCCTGCTCCGCCACTGGATAAGCCAGGAAGTGTGCTTCCTCCACCTCCTCCTCCACCTGGTCCTTGTGCTCCTAATGTACCTCCACATCCTGCTCCTCCACTGGATAAGCCAGGAAGTGTACTTCTCCTCCACCTCCACCTAATCCTTGCACTCCTAATGCACTTCTACTTCCTGCTCCGTCCCTGGATAAGCCAGGAAGTGTGCCTCCTCCACCTCCTCCTCCACCTGGTCCTTGTATTTCTAATGTACCTCCACATCCTGCTCTGCCACTGGATAAGCCAGGAAGTGTGCTTCCTCCTCCTCCACCTCCACCTAATCCTTGCACTCCTAATGCACTTCTACTTCCTGCTCCGTCCCTGGATAAGCCAGGAAGTGTGCCTCCTCCACCTCCTCCACCTCCTCCACCTGGTCCTTGTGCTCCTAATGTACCTCCACATCCTGCTCCTCCACTGGATAAGCCAGGAAGTATGCTTCCTCCTCCTCCTCCTCCTCCACTTCCACCTGATCCTTGCACTCCTAACGCACTTCTACTTCCTGCTCCGTCCCTGGATAAGCCAGGTAGTGTGCCTCCTCCTCCACCTCCTCCTCCACCTCCACCAATGACAGGATGTGGTCTTCCACCGCCACCACCCCGTTCTCCACTCGATCTCTAATCCCCCTCATGGAGTTGGTATCTTCCTCAGTACAGCAGCAGACAATCCTCCTTCGCAAACGTTTAGTGGAGCCAATCTGTCCAATGAAATCGCTCTACTGGAACACGAATACAGATTCAAGATAACAGGTATCTCTCGTCACCTCACCTCATGTTTTAATTGACATTGGGCAATGACATGATGCTAATTTTTTAATTGTATATTTTTTTATCGTTTAATTTCTGGGTTATTTTTATAGGGCAATAGTAAAAAATGCTAGTAATGAAGAAAAAAAACAATACAAAAATAATAAATGCTTATAATGAAGAAAAAACTCAATAATAATAAAAAAAATGAATCTAAAAAAAAGAAAATATTTGATCATATCTGCTTCACTACAACACCAAAAAAAATTAATGTGACCAAAAAAAATGAAAAAAGATTTTAGGGTTTAGCCTCAAGTATTTTTAGTATTATTTATAAAGTATTATAAATAATATTTTTATATTTAAAATTTTAATTTTAAATACTTTTGTTTAGTGCTTTTGGCATTTTTATTAGATCTTTTTAGACAAAAACAACAACAATGAACACAATTCACTTTTACAAATAGATAATGTACTTTAAATTAAAAATAAACATCATCCCACTCTACCTGTATTCAACCATAGACCTATAAACAACATTTCCATTGTTCCTCAATCAAAAGTTTCCTCAAACACGCAACGTATGTCCACTAGTGACGCTGACATTTTCAACTCTCCCTCGTCAGACCTCATGGGAAGTTTAAGACAGACCACTGCAGACATTTGTCTGCATGAGGGGCCAGCCACAGGCTGAGCTGCAGGCTTTCCAGGACCTCTAGTGGCGGTGTGGATTTCTGTGGGATTCAGCTCCCCGGCCACCTCTGTGCTGTTGCAATGTTATTTGACTCCTTATGAAAGCTTTCTGCTCTCTTCATGAGCATTTTGTCAAGCCAAAGCCAAGCTTAGCTGTACGCTGTCGTCCTGGCTCCTTAATTATTTTTATAGGAGAGAAAATTTAGCATGTCAGATTACTCACTTGCTGCTCCGGTTGATTTTCCTTTTCCTGCTTTCAGCCAAGGTTGCTCAGCAACTGTAAATAACTCACTTTACTCGTGTAACGTGGTTTTTGCAGTTGCAAGTATTAGGAAACCCTTACGAAAAAGAAGTTAATTTTATGTAGTACACTTAAGTAATGTTCAAGTATGTTTTTAAGTGCACATTATGTAGTAAGTGTACTAATGTCACTATAAACTAGTAGTAAACTTGTGAGTGTACTATTTTAATACCGTTTTTGGTCTAAATTGGCCAACTTTTTAGTATATAAAAGTATATGTTTAAGTGTGCTATAAGTGCAACAGTAAGTGCACAACTAGTTCATAATTATGTATCTCATGTGTACTGCAAGTGAATTTATGGGTATACTAGTAGTTCCTTTTTACTGTAATACTTATACAAGTATACTTTGAATACGTAATTATACTTTTAAGTATTTCTGGATCAAAAGATTGAATAAAAGTACAGGACAAATTGCTTTTCTCTCAGTATAAGTCAAATACACTTAAGTGTAATTTGAAGTATATTTCTAAGAAGTAGTATACTTCCGAGGAGTACAGGAAAAATAAACTGAAAGTATACTTTCTTATTTTTAGTTTAAAAGAAGTATACTAATGGCACACTTGAATAAACTTCTTTTTCGTAAGGGAATGCTTTGATTGGTGGCCTGTATGTCTTTGAAGTGTGAAGATTCAATCACAATAAGCCTTAGAGTGAGCAGAAACTGTTGTAAATGCAAAATATCTATTAAAAAAATCTTTCATCATCTCTGTCTTTTCTTAGGAGCAATATGCTGTGGAGTTCCCTGGAAGAGCCACAGATAATAAACACCAATGATTTTGCGGAACTGTTTGCTAAAACCACATCGCCCACCAAAAGAAAGCCCCTATCCGAAAGCCTATGAGAAGAAAACCAAAGCCAGGAAGGTACCGCTTCTGCCTAAAGATAAGAAAAAAGGATATAACATAGAGAGGCTCTTATTTTTGAATGGCAGTCCCATTCATTTTACACATTTGCTTTTTTGCCTTTTTATATCTATATAGCAAATGCAAGGTTGTAGGTTTGATTCAGCTCATTTAAAAAAATCTGTAAATTGCTTTTGATAAAAGCATCTGCTAAAATGCATAAATGTTATGCACTGCTAGGCAAGTTCAGAAAGTTCAGATTTGAGTCGTGTCCACTAGGTGGAACAGTTGTCAGCGCTTCCGAATTACATATAATATATAACTGGAACTGATGCATTCATCCATTCACCTCTGCTAATTTCTTTTCTTAAACAGAAACATCTTTTGTCAGGTGCAGTCACTTTAAACTTTAAAATCCATTCATTTGATACAAATGCTTGTGAGTAATATCAGGATCCCACAAATGCCTCTACAATTGCCTTTGAAATTGATATAATTATATAGGAAATGAGGATAATTTGAAATAAATGAACCTGTGCTTGAAATGTGATCATGCCATTGTTACCTTTGGGATGTGGGTTTAATGATGGAGGTTTGGAATTTCCCAAATGATCTTTTGCGCAATACAAGCATGAGTCCTCAAGACATTATTCATTTAGTATTGTAAGCAGAAGCACGTATCTTATGATCAAAGTCATTTACAAGTGTCATTTACAAGTTTTTGATTGATGAACTTTTTTAGGTAATTAAATTACTGGATGGCAAGCGCTCTCAGGCTGTGGGCATCTTAATCTCAAGTCTCCACCTGGAGATGAAGGACATCCAGCAAGGTATATCACACTGAACAGACTAATATATGCCGAGAAATACTCAGCCACCAGCTCGTTTTTTATTTTCATTCTGTCCGGACTAATTTTGCCTCCACTAATAATAAACAGACGTTAAAATGATAAATATTTGTGTGGCCTGGTTAGAAAAGCCAAGCTAAGACGTGATGTTGAAATAATTCTGTATAGAAAGACATATGTTGCAACAATGTGATTGGCTCCAGCTCTTATCAAGGATAAATTGGCTGTATGTTTGTTAAATAAACTTGTCTTGTGGTTTACCACTAGAAATAATCTTTTGCGTGTATAGTTATCAGCACCATTTACCAAACATACACTTTTCACATTGACCATCCTGAATTCATCACAGCTGGCCTTAACATAGTCAGACAGGCAGATTTTTTGGGATGATTTTAGTAAATTCAAAGTATATGTTTGGTAAGTGGGGCTGGTGGGGGTTTGGTTACAGGGGAAAAACTCTTAAATACATTAGACTTTTACATTCACATATCACATCAATGGCAAGTATGTCCATTAACTAATCAGTCTTCTTGTCTAGAGACTGATACTTTTTCATTTCTCAGCTGTTTTGAATCTGGACAATTCTGTGGTTGACTTGGATGCTATCGAAGCCCTGTATGAAAATGTAAGTATCCTGCCACATTGGAAATGTACTTATGTACAGGCCCACACTAAATCATAGCCTAAAAATCAGTAGAACTACACAACATTCGCACCCCTTGAATGTTTTCTGCTTTTCGATTAGAAAAAAAATTGAGGTTGATTATAAGTGTATGATGCCAATTTTTAGAGGAGTAAGAAGAAACTATAATTGTTTATAAAGCACTTATGTTAATTATTCTATTAAACTGTTGTGTTATGTGAGCTGTAAAACTATTTAAATCATAGTTTGTAGTCACTTTATTATGGGATTATGGTATTTGTCATGGTGACAGTGAAACTGGATGTAACTTTACACAGAAAGGGGTAATAAATATTTTTTGTCTCATTTTGTTTACATTTTGTGGCTATACTATAATAGTGAATACTGAATATACAGAAAAATACTGAAATAGTGTGTATTTCATGTTTATGGATTGACCCCATTAACTTATATTGTAAGTGTTTCACTGCAACTCAGAGATAAGTGGAAATTAATTTTGTTTAAACAAAAAATATGGTACTTTCAGATAGCAATAATGTTTATTTTTACTCTATTTAAGTAAATTCTACACACATTTCTCTCACACTATTCTGTCTCTCCAGTTCCATTTCCAACATAACTAAATAATAGATAGTTCCAGAGTGGTTTCATAAGTTTCTGTTTTTATCATTGGTCAGTTTTCATATGAATGCGTCTGGTCTGTTTCTCCCAGAGAGCTCAGCCTGAGGAGTTAGAGAAGATTAAGAAACACTATGAAACCTCAGACGAGGAGCAGGTCAAACTACTGGACAAGCCTGAACAGTGAGATATTCCAGAAACACACCAGATAACTCATGTTTTTATGCAACTAGTGATACATCAATTGTCACTCACTAGGGCACTTTCTGTATGCTCTTTCCAATGTATACTTCTCTAAAGTTCCTTCATTTGAAAACAAACAAAGAAAAAGTCGTGTTTTCAACACTACGCACTTTAGTTTGACAGATGCTCATTGCTTTTCCTTGACAGATTCCTGTATGAACTCTCCCAGGTCCCTGAGTTCTCCAGTCGAGTTCACTGTTTCATTTTTCAGTCGAAGTTCACTGACGCCGTTGCCTCTATACAGCGCAAGACCGAGATTATTCTACACGTCTGCGAGGTACAAAGGCATTTTCAAAAAGGTCAGACCTCAGATTTTATCAAACATTTGATTTGATCAGACGCTGGCATTCTTAAGAGCAAAAAACAGCCCTTCAGGCAGCTGCGGTTTATTTAAGAGAGGTCTAAGTGCTTGCTTTGTCTCCAACATCTCCATGTGATAAATGCACAAATAAATGTTGATGTGTCTTTTGTGTTTTAGAGTCTTTTGGAGAAAGTTAGTGTTAGGGAGGTGATGGGACTGGTGCTTGCTCTGGGAAACTACATGAATGGAGGGAGCAGAGCTAGAGGACAGGCCGATGGCTTTGGGCTTGAGATTCTTCCCAAGCTTAAGGATGTCAAGAGCAGGGTAAAGGTTTTCTACATTTGCCTATGTTTAGCACTGTGAAAATGAAAATTTGATAGAGCCCGAACAGAGCACGATTTGTTCTTAAAACGATCTGAATGACATGTTTTTGACATAATTCTCTATAAATCTACAGGAAAATCACATTAGTCTGTTGGACTGACATTGTTTCCTACTATCTGCGTCACTATGATGAGGTAAAACATGAACATGTAACCTTTCACATGCAGTTCTTCATCTGTTCACATTGTTTTCAGTCAGACTGACTCATTTTTCATCCTATCTATTAATTTATAGAGTGATACATGACAAATGCAATTTATACAATGTCTTCAATAAACCTTTTTTATTATCAGTGTGTTTTTAATTTCTATACTGAAAATCATTTTGACAGGTGGCATAAACTAAAAATGTGCTATCATAATAAAAAAATTAATTAAATGTCAACTTTTATTGTTACAAAAGATTTCTATTTCAAATAAACACTGTTCTTTTGATCATTGTATTCATCAGAGAACCCTGAAAAAATGTATTACGGTTTGCCCAAGCTTATTAGATTGATTTCTGAAGGATCATGTGACACTGAAGACTGGCTTAATGTCTACTGAAAACTACATTTTAAAATAAATCAAGTTAGAAAACAAATGTTTTAAATTGTAATAAGATTTTACAATATTAGTGTTTTCACTGTATTTTTGATCAAATAAATGTAGGTGAGCAAAAGAGACTTAAAAAAAATCTTTCCAACCACAAATAGTTCTAAGAACATGTGTTTTAATCTAGATCTTTTAAAGGGATAGTTCACTTTGAAATTCATTTTTGGTATGTTTTAGCTTACCTCAAGGGCATCCAAGATGTAGGTGTCTTTGTTTCTGCAGTATTTTCAATTTTGATATTTTTAGGTCAAACCGTTCTTGTCTATCAGTCATATAATGGAGGTCTATGGGGTCCACCTCAAAGAGCATGCACATAGAAGTCCAAATTAAACATGATTTATGACTCGTAAATGTTATTACACATTGATGGCCTAACCTAAAACACTGAAACAAGCTGTTTGTGTGAGAAAACGAACAGTATTTATATAGATTTTATCTCTTGAAACCACAGCCACGTTCCAGTAATCTGAGGGCGCAGGCGCTTTGTGGCTGGTATAAACGATATAAATACTGTTCGTTTTCTCACACAAACCGCTCGTTTTGTGTTTCAGGCCATCAATGTGTACTAACATTTACGAGTCATTAAATCATGTTCAATTTGGACTTCTCTGTGCATGCTCTTTGAGGTGGACCCCATAGACCTCCATTATATGACTGATAGACAAGAACGGTTTGACCTAAAAATATCAAAATTGAAAATACTGTGGAACAAAGACACCTATATCTTGGATGCACTTAAAGCAAGCTAAAACATATTTAAAAAAATATCTCAAAGTGAACTATCCCTTTAAGTCTTTCATGGCTGTGGATACTCATATGTTTCACTCATCCTTCAATCTCTCCAGAACGCTGGGACAGAAAAGAGCGTCTTTCCCTTGCCTGAACCTCAAGATGTTTTCCTTTCTTCTCAAGTGAAGTTCGATGAACTCTCAAAGGATCTCAGGAAGATGTACAGAGACTTGACAGGTAAGAATTACCAAAAAACACTCTCAAGGTCTTCAGAAACGATTTTAGCGTGCCACTGATTTACTACAGCATAAAAAGAAGCAAGATTACATGGGATGAATGTCTGCAATCCTGCAACATGGCTCCAGCTGAATCCTGAGGACTTTACAGCATCTGTTAGCAACAACTCAATATTAAACCACATTAGATCAGATGGAATATACAGACGAGGAGTTTGCCTACGTACATGTGTGCACGCGTAGATGCAGAGACGAAGTGAAGTCTGTGTGATTTTGCCATGGCGCCTTTTAGATATGACTTTAATCCTGCCCATCAGATGCTCTGGCATTGTGTGATTCTTCAGCTCCGTCGCAGGGGCCAAAGGCTACAGTGCTTTGGCGCTTATGTAATCTGAGAGAAGAGCAGCTTATCGCTGGCGGGATGGGCTTTATCTGCGCAGAGATGCACTGCCATTCTCCTGCTACACTGTATCAGTCCGTGTTCAGTGTGGCCCGCAGATGTGTGTCAGAGATTCTTTTCTTTACCTCTCAACAAGCCTTTCTTATCAGGCGACGGAGAGACTGCCAAATCTGGCCCATCGCGCTCTCCCTTTTTTGTCCTGCTGTTTGAACTCCCCTCATGACTGGGAGAGAATCACGTCTTTGTTTTTTATGCTGTGTTTGTTCGATTTTTACTTACAGCCCCACTGAGGTTTTGGCTGCTCAAGGTGACCGCATTTGTCCACGATGTAATTTTGCGGAGCAAAAAGTGCTGCACTAATCAAATTAGTCACTGTGTGCCTACACAAAAAGGGAATGTCCCTGTGATTTTATTTTCCAGAGACAATGATGACAACATTGTGAAGCACATCTAATGCGTGGAGACTCCACAGCTGATTCATCTGGCTTGCGTTTGAGATATCTTTTTGATCTTTTTGAGGTCATTGTGGCAGTGGTTTGGCTCGCCGAGGTGCACGGTTGAGAAAACCTGAATGTTGATGTGAGCCGCCTTGGTGGACACACTATATGAGGATCTTATCACTTTAATATTTTGCATGGAAATGCTGCGAGAAGATTCCCAACCATTTCTTCATTTCCAGCTGTGTTCACACACTCTTAGAAGAAAAGGTTCTATATAGAACCCTAAAAGGTTCTAAAGCGCTACATATTTGGAACCCCTAAAATTCCACTGTTACTACAACAGTTTAATAAACAATAATTTAATTACAACTGCAAAATGTTCCAGAATAATGTAATATATGAATGAATAATAGCCTATAAAGAACCTTTGTGCCAAAAGGGTTCTTTCTTGTCATTATCATCAATTTTTTTGCATAAAAGGTCTTTTGCAGTTGAGTAAAGGACCCTATGCTACATATTTAGAACCCTTTTCTAAGAGTGCAGTTTATACAAATTCTCAATGAAAACAGTAGTATGTTTTGCCTTATCCGGGGTGAGATGCAGATGGAGCGTATCCAACAGTCCCGGGTTCCCATCAGGGTGTATTATGACTAAGGCAGGAGACTGACTCCTCTGATCCCCTGATTGGACGTTGAACAAACAGTGCTGTGTCGGTCCATGGGTGATACAGTGACTATCTGAGGATGTGATCAGAGGTGCATCAAAACAGATTTTAGAGAAAAAGACATTTGATAACCTCTCAGTCACAGGTGGAGCTATGGTGTTTTCTTGACAATAGGTTATGAACAAGTGCAAACAAAAAGGGTTTAAAGAGATGGAAATATGATTTTATTTCTTCTGTGGAACAGAAAAGAAGATATTTTGAGAAATGTCATCATACAATGAAATTCACTGGGGTCCAGTGATGTTTTGGACCCCATTGACTTTCATTGTTGGAGCAGTTGTGTGTATATTTTACAGTTATTACAAAATCCAACATACTTAGAAGGCTGACGCTCAGCTTGTTTATAGACTTTGGAAGTTCCCCCGTTACTGCAACCATTGTTTTTACAGATGTGAACGACATAATTCACTGCACTGATGCTATAATTAAGGCACTAACAGCATTTGCTTCATCAGCAGAAAGTGCTTTAGTTCTATGTGCAAGTAATCAAGGATGTGCTAATGGCTTTGACCGCAGTCGCTGTTGTTTTAGATGACTTGGTAAACCAGCTTACGCTGAAGTTGTGAATGATTGTTGGACTTCTGGTAAAAAAGAAGTTGGTGTCTACTCAGAATGTGAGCGGAGTGATAAACATGGCCACATACATTCTACTTGATACCATCAATGATATATTTTGAAATACTGTATATGTTTTTGAAAGAAGTCTCTTATGCCATCCAAATCTGCTTTTATTTAACCAAAAATACAAACAGTAATATTGTGAGATATTATTTCAATTTAAAAATAATGTATTTTTTTTACTGTGATGGCAAAGCTGAATTTTCAGCATCATTACTCCAGTCTTCAGTGTCACATGATCCTTCAGAAATCATTCTAATATGCTGATTTGGTGCTTAAGAAACATTTCTTACTATTATCAGATTTGAAAGCAGTTTTTGTTTAACATTTTTGTAGATTCATATTTTTCAGGATTATTTGGCGAATAGAAAGTTAAAAAGTTTTGTAACATTATAAATGTCTTTACTGTAACCTTCGATTTAATGCATCCTTGCTGGATAAAAGTACTGATTTTTTTCAAGTGTCACCAATAATGCCCAAATCACTTATCTTTATCATCAACATTATCTAATTGTAAAATTGATAGTGTGATAAGAAAAGCTTCAGTATATTTGCACTTTTGTAGTTGTGTGCTTTTTGGCTTTTTCTTTTTTCAAAAACTTGGGTTATTGGAATAAAAAGTAAGCGCTCATGGTGGTCTAACAAAAAAAAATAACCTGTTTAGTTTAGGATAAAATATTGCGTTAAAGTTAGTGTAAACTTTGTTTTACAATGACTGGCTTCTGAAAATTGGACCTGGTCAGGGATTTTACTCTTACCCAATGTTATTCCTTTTGTCTCGTACAGTTTGTGAAAAGGATGCTCTAACCGTGTGTACCAACTCGTCTCAAGAGCACACACATCCCTTCAAGGAGAAAATGGACTTTTTCATTGCCAACGGTGAGCTAAGCTAAGCTATGATGTGTGAGATTAGCCCACGTTACCTTTTAGAAGAGGATTTGAAGTCTTCTAATTATGTGCTCCGTCCCATCAGCCAATCCCTCTTGTGGAGTACAAATGTTTGCTTTACAAGATTGTAGAAGATTCTTTTGTTTTGCAGATCGAGCCTGATATGTGGAGATATAAACTGGATGAGACAATGCTAGTCAACTAGACAAATAAGATCAAAGGCCCTATCACCCAACTCGAGGACACAGACGCAAGTGTCTTATGCTAGTTTCAGCCCCAAGCAGTTATTATTTTCACATCCTGCGCCCCGAAACACATACTAAATATTAGGGATGCTCCGATTCGATCGGCCAGAGGTAGATATCTGGCTGATCATAACAATTTTTGACTCGATCGGTACTCACTAACTTGGCCGATCTTACAAACCGATCGCGATTTGATGACGTCAACGCGTGAGGACGTACGTGATACTTATATTGGAGAAATGTTTAATTAAACCTTATTTGTTACATCAGACTTCTCCATGTTGGAGTTTAAATGTTTCTATTTATTTTATTCTCTTTAACATTGAACAATGTTTAATTAAACCTAATGAGTTGTATCAAACCACTTCAATTTGTTCTTTTAGGAGTTTAAATGTTGTTTGATTTTTTATTTATTTATTTTGTCCTGCTCAGACTTGTATTGGACAATGTTTAAGTTACATCAGACTTCTCCATTTTAGGAGACTAAATGTTTATTTTGTCCTCCACAGTATTGGACAATGTTTAAATAAACCTTATGAGCTGCATTAAACTGTTCCATTTTGTTTATTTGTCTTTTATTAAGTCAATTAAGCATCGTAATCGGTATCGTTCATCGGCCGATCACCATGACAAGAAATCGGTACTCGGTATCGGCTGCAAAAATCCTGAATCGGAGACATCCCTACTAAATATGCGTCCACAAGACTTTTGACTAATTGATGTTGTTGCCTAGGGTTTTTTCTTCACAATGATCTGAAAATCATCATCCTAATCGTTCACATAAAACTGTGAATTGGGTTATATTGTGAAAAACATTTTTTTGTTTGCCAAGGCAATATGCGAATGGGAGTGAACAGGCCAGCCCCATCATGAATAATTGGGTGATTCTCACCTGAGAGACAAAGACACGCATAGAAGAAAATTTCTAATGGCACAGAGGCTTTTGCATCTAAACTCTTCATATAAATATAAAATCAAAGTATAAATGAAAGTCAAAACCCATTTTTAGTCATACCTGGAAACAAATCCTGGTCAAATAGGTTATGGGCCGTTTTGTAGAAATGTTTGGTTCAAAGTTAGAGTTTAAAACATCTTGAAAAGAAAATAATATGAGCAGAAACTGTCTAACTAAATGAACGTTCGTTCATACGTTCGTCACATACCCGAATCATATTTAAACACTCGTTTTGGTTTTACATAACTAATGTTATCTCTTACTAATGTTATGTAGGAGCTAAATGAATTAACGCACGGCGCGAGCGTCTATGAATTCGTCTATTCCTTCCTATCAGACACGCATTTGATATTTAAACAGTATTTGTGGAGTTTACTGACAATAATCAATAACGAGATTAGAACAAAGCACTTAAGAATAATGACTTACTGCATCAGCTGAATCCGTGTTCCTCAAGATAAAACTGGTAACTGTGGAAATGTTTTTCCAGGATCTCCTCACTGCGCAGCAAGACGAAAGGTTAGGGCGACGTTAGATCCATAATAAACTGTATGTTTTTATCGATGTGGGCGTTTTCATGGCTTGCCTCAACATTAGTGTTTGAATAGCACGCGCTCTCAATGGGCGGGGTCACGTTAGCACGTCATTCGCTGTAATGAGGAGAAAGGGAAAATACTGGCATCTCTCCCTTTTCATACAGATTACATCAACTGAGAATAGTTTTTTATATATATAAATGGCTTCATTTGAAAGAAGATGATTTCAGCTTCATAAAGAGAGATCTTTCGTGTCACTGTGACAAGTAGGCCTATTTAATGAGTTACAGCTGATTTTTCGGACGCGTTTCAGAAAGATTTTTGCGGAGACAGAGTGAGCTGAAAGCGCACCCTGTTTAATTGATCTATTTTACAAAAACACAAGGTTTTGATATTAATAAGAGTGTACACAAAAAAAGAAGCCCCTCTATAGTTTATAATCATGTATTGATTTTATTTATATGACCATTAATGACGGAGTATTTTAAGTCTATGTTGCAGCCGTGTGAAAAAAAAAAAACGATCAAAACGCGGGAACGCGTTATTGGTCCCCAGAGGGTACACTCTGCTTATTAAACACAGAGGGATGTGCAGCAGCACACAAACGTGCCAAATATTAAAGGGATACACAACCGTTTTTCTTATATTAAACTATGTTATTCCCTTAAAGGGTTAGTTCACCCAAAAATAAAAATTAAGTCATTAATTACTCACCCCTATGCTCTACCAACCCCGTAAGACCTTTGTTCGTCTTCGGAACACAAATGAAGATATTTCTGATTAAATTTGAGAGGTGGATCACTCCTAAATAGGCTCCTAAGGGATTCGAAACTTGACGGCCCAGAAAGTCATTGAAGAAAATGTTTAAATATTCCATGTGACAACAGTGGCTCAAGTATAAGTTTATCAAGCGACGAGATTAAAATACTATTTGTGCGAAAAAACAAACAAAAATAATGACTTTATTCGACTATTCCTTTTCTTCCTTGTAGGCCTGAGACAAGAGTTTCTGAACTCTCGTCTCAGGCCCAGAAGGAAGAAAAGGAATAGTCGAATAAAGTAGTTTTTTTGTTTGTTTTTTGGCACAAAAAGTATTCTCATTGCTTGAATAAACTTATACTTGAGCCACTGTTGTCACATGGAATATTTAAACATTTTTTCATTGACTTACTGAGCCGTCAAGTTACTAAGACGAGTTGATACAGTACATACCTCTCTCGTCTCAGAGCGAGCACTCAATCGCTCTGGCGCATAAGACACTTTGTGGATAACTACATTGTATGGTGGAATACCACAGCAAGTGCTTGGGAGCATTTCGACTTGGCGCATATATATCTATGGACTTGACGCAGTAATATCATCACTCCCGAGATTGAGAGGGGGAGAGGACTTTTCACGAGTGATGATATTACTGCGCCGAGTGGAAGTGCTCCCAAGCACTTGCTGTGGTATTCTATGCAATATAGTTATCCATTTTACACGCTTAGAAAAGCGCAACGTTTTATTTTGGAAGCGTGGAGGTGTTTGGTCGCTTCTCTGCTTGGCCCATATTTAATGAACTGGGCTAGTTAAGTGCTATCAAAGTGTCTCGTACGTCAGAGACTCGAATCAACTCGTCTTAGTTAAGGGAATAGAGCATCACAGTCCTGCCCACAGCCCTTGAGAGCATTGGTGCCAGAAGTAAATTTCCCATTTATTTCTCCCATTGACATTTTGTACAATCCATATCTAAAGAGTATCACAGCATGTCTGAGGATAACCAGCTATGGCTGAACTGATAAGTATTCAACATATCATTTCGAGTGAAAAAACTAAGAGAAAATCCAAAAAAAGTCAAGGGTACAAGCCTGTGTACGTATTTTCATTTCCGAGCAAAGGAACTACTCCTCCCATAAACCACTGCGCCTCAAGTCGACTGAAGCCACCGTAAAAGAGCCTTCTTAGTGACTTCCAAATCTGACGACGGCCACATTAACTTTTTCCTCCAGTGATGCTCTATAACCTAGTTTAATATGAAAAAACAGGGTATCCCTTTAAAAATAAAAAGATCACAATGTAATTGATTATTATTATTATTATTATGTACATAAAGATATGGTGGAATCTGTCTTGTCCCATAGAGTATCTGCTTGTGTGCTTTAACCTTGCGCACAAGCATCCATTTCCTCTCTGGAGAAGCTTTTAGTCTTTCCACTATCAAACTCTGTCTTGTAAATAGCGAATCCGCCATGGCACATTCGCAACTGGTATTTAAAGAGAATGGGAGATAAGACACTGATTGGTTTATTGCACATTACACCCAAAACACACCCATCACTCATTAAGAGAATAGGGACAACCCTTTTAGACCACGCCAACCATTTTTCCTGTCATTAAACTAGCAAAAGTGGATTCGGACGCGGCTTAAGTGCACTTGCGCCTTGCACTTTAGACCATTTCGCTTGAGATCGTTAAAATAGGGCCCTAATTCTGTATGTATGTAGTCGTTTAAAACAAAGCTTTTCCTTTCCTCACATTCTTCCTACTACAATTATTTGATTGTCGCCACTACACAGATAAGACAGCACACATCCTGCAGTCATGAAGAATATCTGCCATATGCCCTTTTGGGGACCTGATAAGTGTCTGTGACTGCCTACCTGTACAAGATTGCTGGTCAGGTTCAGAAGACAGACGCAGAGATAGGAATCAGAGAGACTTTGGCTATGAAGGAGACTTTTTAGTAAAGGAGAAACATCAGTTTTAACATTGTCTTTGAGGCCCTGGTAGAAAGGCTAGGAATTTGAGACGATAACGTTATTGGTATAACTGACAAAGCAGTGCAGGAACAAGTTCTGCAAGTTCTGTATAACATGAATAGAATGTTCATTCAGAGTTATCTGGTATAATATTCTTAAAATGTTAGCACAAAAACATTATGTTTACATCATTCATGGAATTTTTTTTTTTTGCTGAAACATTTTAATTGGAAGTTTTTCTAACATTTTTAAATTGTTACTGCCTGTTTAAGAACATTCAAAAGTAATGTTCATATAATGTTTGCAAAATTCTAAAATTCTAGAATTCTAAAATTCTAATGTGTCCTTAATTTTCGCATGGCAAAAAAAGCAATTTACATTAAAACACTGGGCATTTTGATACATTCAGAAATAATGTTTTCATAACTGAATGGGAACATCATGCAAAACATTCTTAAAACATAATTTTGTTTGCTGGGATATGTCTGCTTAAGAGGTCAAATTAAGATCCCAAAGTAATTGAAGAGATATTGGATCTCAATAGTCTTTATGAAAATGAAAATGTGATACTGATTATGATACAATCTAAATGCATATGTTGATACATATCTTTTCATTTTACAGCACAAAAAGAGTTAACTGCTGTGGAACACCAAGTGATATCAGCACGTAAAAGGTACAGGCACATCACTCTTGTTGAAAATATTACAATAAAACTTACATATTTTTGACATTTAGTTACATTAATTTCAATTGTTTTCTGGTGCTTCATGTCTTTTCTTTCTCAGCTTCTCTCACCTAGTGGAGTATTTTGGGCTGCAGTCACGTTCCGGGGAGCAAGAGATTACGCCAGGCCATGTTTTCACATTTTGGTTTGAATTTTGCAATGACTTCAAGATCAGATGGAAGAGAGAGAACAAGGTTATATCCAAACTGAGGTGAGAGTTAACAGCGTCTTAAGTATCTAGCATCATATTTTCTGGTTTACAGATTCTCTAACCAACCACACAATGTGATAACCAAGTAAAGGGTCATTTTGTCACTGACAGTTAAAACGTGCTGGATTTGAAACATTGCGGATAAATGAAACGCAATCCATCTGAATTTTTACTACAGAATCAAAGAGGCCCAACAGTCAGTGCGCAACATGACAGCAGAGAAAAAGATTGAGACCAGAAGGGCCAGTGCAAATGGACTGGTACGCACCTGTCTTCATTGGTGGCAGATAGCTAGCAGACACTAGTAGCTATTGAATCTGATTTTTAAAACATTCATGAATAATGTAAGCACAGCTGAATAAGAGTTCAAAATGACTTAAGTTTCTGTTTGTTTTGTATGACAGAAAGAGAGACTGCGTCTGAAAGAAGCAAGTCTGACCACCAGCTGACCCTTTCTCCACCAGCTGACCCTTTCTCCTGACTGCATGTTACTGGACAGGATGACAGCCTGTCCGTCAAATTAGTGAATCCACTTGCACATTATGACCCAAAGATCTCTTCAACTATGGTTTAGATATGAATTAATGCTGTTCAAAGTGAGAAACATTTATGAAATGTTAAGATTACAAGTTTACTCAATCTGCTCTGGAATCTTCACCAGTCTAAACAATCAAGCCTTCAAAAGTGTTATCTGAATTGGAAAAATCAGTTATCACTTTATTAAAAAATCACTTTATTTTGTACATTGAGTAACAAAGTTGTTTAACTTTTTATTGTAATATTAAATCATTACAGAATATTACAAAACATAAAGATAATGTACATGTAAAATAATATAATTTTAAACTATCCTTATTGGTTTTATTTTGTTCAACATCACATTTTTTATTGATGTCAGTTGTTGCTTCATCACATCACCATTTAATCACAGTAGCCTAATATTGTTTCTTTTTCGATAAACTCATCATTGTTGAAAAAGGTTGTAACTCTGGCACTTCATTCACTTGACATTAGCCTACTTGCATGAAGACCAGGATAAAACGCATTGGAATATTTTTGTTTGTTTGTTTACTAAATTACTTATTTACACCCACATCTACATTATAAATGTAGGCCTATCTACATTTGATCCACACAGTGGAAAATAATAAGCATATTGTTAATATGCCATTCTTTTTTTATCTGATGGAGTAACAAATCGATAATGCTCCTTCATTATTATGCTATAGGAATGCATTGAATATTGACTTTCAGACAAACACAAATTGCCTACAACAATGACGTCAGCGAGTTTAATCCAAGTCGACAGAAGTGCAGCGGCACTGTTTGACGCGGCGCACGCGCTTCTTCTTGGTGCTGGGGATCTGCCCGGGACAGATGAGCGTGTAAGTGACCGTCGTGTAACTCTTTGGCTTGCACACGGAGCACGACTGAAACGCACCGTCCTCTTGATAAACGTGTCGAGGTATGTAGAATGAGTTGCACTGTCCGTAACAGAAACGATTGATGATGGTGCGCGGCTGGCACCCGTCCTCGTAAATCATCTGTTTCAGCGGCTGCGTTTTACACCAGTCAAGTTTGAGATAACGGCGCTCCGTTACGTGTAAAGCCTCCTGGCTGGAGTCCAGCACCTCGTCCCCGACCGAAGGCGGTCCCATTCCCCAGAACTAGCCTGCGGTGTCTGCGGTGACTGTTCCGACTGGTTTGGGCTGTATTTATTTGGGTGAGGAATGGCGCCTTGAAATTCCCCGGTTCCCCTGATCCTCGTCGGATTGCAGAGTAGCCACAAGACCACGATAGTGACAGCTAATGCTTCTTTAGTCATTCTTTCATAAGAAAAAATAGATACATCATTTTATTATATGTTTATATATATATATATATATATATATATATATATATATATATATATATATATATATATATATATATTAATATTAGTGTGTGTAGGCTATACACAATCAATATTATATACTTGTTATAAAACTTTTCACATATAAAATTAATACTGCTACTTAACCTCTTTGAAAGCATATATATGCTTTCAAAGAGGTTAAGTAGCAATATTAATTTTATATGTGAAAAGTATTTTACATATTATTTGTGAAAAGTTTCGCAAGATTATTTAAAAAATGTAATTACTTTTTTTATAACTGTTTATGATTTATATATATAATAAACAGCTATAAAAAAAGTAATTTAATTTTTAAAATAATTTTGAGAGCCAATAACTTTTTCCCCTGGCAAATATTTTCTTTAAACACATTTAAAATGTGATTTAAACTAAATATTCAGTAGATATGCACACTTACCTCAGATTAATAATGGTTCAAATGTATTCACATGGACTTCAGCTGTTCACAAAGGTCTTTGTATATCATAACAAACTACAATTAAAAATAGGTTGAACCAAAAGTTCCTGAGCTCAGAGTCAAAATAAGTTATGGAGCTGTGTTCTGAGTGCTGACATTTAAGAGAATGGGGCAGTCCACGCCTCCTCAGCCTAAAATCATTCACAGCACTTTGGGGATGGTCCAGTGCTTTTAGAGAGTTCGGTCCTTCACGATGTGGGCATTTCGGATGTGTATTGTGATATTTGTAAGTTAGATGAATCATGTAGTTAAAAACACATGTCCCTGATTATCTGCACATGAACATATACATCATTTTTATTTGATTAAGTGGTATTACAACAAAAGTTGTGCCAAGAGAATAATTATTCATGTTACGATCACCATTTGCACCCTTGCTCTATTAATAATATGATTTATTTGAATATGACACATAATATAATGCTTACTTTGCTGTAAAACAGAAAAGTCATTTTTATACAAATTATATGAACATGATGTTCAGGCCTTGATATTGCTTGTAGCAGTTTCAACTTCATCTTCCTCAGAGAAATGTGGCACTGATTTCTTGGCCACCACGTTATCCAGCCTCTGTCCCATCAGATATGGATTTGCACTCTGAAACACAGTCAGACAGATCCTGTGACATTTTACTGAGACATATATGTAATTATAAAGTCGTATAATTATTGTGCTGCTCTATTGAGAAGGATGCAGCAAAAAAAATGCAAAGAAAACTAATGTTTTAGTTTTTTCATATAGCATACCCTTTTTCTTCTCTTTGGTCCACCCTTCAGCTTTTCATACAACAGTCCTTTATTCTGAAAGAAAAAAAAGATAATAAGTGCAGTCTGTTGCAAATCAGTATACATATTAAATGTATGTACATTAACTTCTACATCACACTCTCATGGCGATTTGTAACTATTTAAGATTTTGGTGAATTGGTGGCAAAGTCATATGAATTCCTACAATCTCATTTAGAAATATAAAGGGTCCATTGGTTCTTGCAGAAGCTCAAAAATGCAGCGTAACACACAAGAATTAATCTCATTGGTTCTCGCATGTTAAGCTTAAGCTTCCGTTTACCATAACTGATGTATGAGTTGATGAATGTCCATATGTGAATAAAAACCTAAATTCAATCTGTTCATCATATACAAAAAATTGACTAAAGCGATCAATTCGTATGGATTAGTTTTACGTTCTTTATCTTCATTTGTGTTCAGAAGATGAACGGAAGTCTAATGGGTTTGGAACGACATGAAGGTGAGTAATTAATGACAGGATTTTGCAATAAATTACATAGTTTATTTGTAATATATTATTTGTTCTATGTAGTTCATTTGATTTATTCACCAATAAGGAGGAAAGAATCTTACTAAATGTAAGTCTTACCTTTCCTGTACTTACTTATGTATGTAAGTACAGGAAAGGTACTTGACAGAATCATCAAATACGATACGTATAATTAAAGTCTGATAACTGAGAGAAAGTAACTTCACTGCACTTTTCACACAATTAATCATTCATTTCATTTAAATGAAAAATCAGCAGTTCAGACTGTTTCAAGGTGTCAAGTGTGAACTTACCCACTTGGCCAGCGCAGGGTAGTCATGCTCAGGGTCAAATAGGTGCTGATGTTTCTGGAATTCCCGACTGAACTCGGCAGTGTCGGGTGCGTTCTCTAAACATCCATCAGCAGCTATATAAAGACATGATCACATTTTTCAATGCATCCCATTCTCAAACCATTCACAGAAGTTTAGATTCGTTCAGGAGGATATAGTAAAAATCAGTTTCAATCTATGAATCAGTTTCAATCTAATCAAATTCTGAAAATGTATTCCTCTTGATTTTTATGTGATTGATAATCTAAATGAATGATGACACCACTGTATATTTGTGCGCTGCATTTGGATCTGCATACCAGTCTTTCCGAGGGGGCAAGGATTGGGAGGGTCGGGGTAGCCATGGTCCTCACTGAAGTCTTTGGGAACACTATCCCCAGTTAACTCTGCAACAATGTTAGGGATATTCCCATATGGCCCCAGATGCTGTAGTCCCTCATGGGCACCACCTATTGGACAAAGTGTAAAATTACAGATAAAGGTAAATGCGTCATGATGAGTATAATACAGTCCTTATATCCCATATAATCATTTGCATCTTTTAAAATCTGCGCTTCTACAGAGAAGCTCTTACCTTGGATGCTGAGAGGACCCACTATGTTGGTGGCCTGGTGCGCGGGATACTCAACCCTGGGCCGCGCGATTCCCAGCTGCTCCATCACTCCATGAAGCAGGCGCTGGATATCCGCCTCCGACACCTGATCCACCGTGCGTGGACTACGGCCAAAAACCACGGCCATCAAGCATATAACGACACTCAGAAGAACCGTGTGTGTCATTTTCGGAGCCGAACCCACCGTTGTCTTTCACTACAAACCGACAATAAACAAAACATGATGTAACGTTAGTCTAACGTTAACGTTTGTGTACAAAAAAATATACAGCTGTGATGTATGCTAGCTAAAACTTCAGATGTAAACAAAATACATTATTTTTTATTGTTTTATTTTCACCGACCGATATATATATAATTTAGGTATTATTGCGCTCAAAGCAAACGCACATCCCAGATTGTAACAACTACGTCCGCTAACCCTAACGTCACAAGGTTTGATAAACACATAGGCCGTTATTTTATACGCGCACATTAAAGAAACATTCGTTGTTCGGCAAAGCTAAACATCCAACGTGTTGTAGACTTATAGCCTACAGTAATAAAATAGTTAAGCAAACACAAAGAGGTAACCTACCATGTAATCTGGATTGAGAAAGAGTGTGTCGGGTTGAACACAGATGCCGTCCTCCTCCTCGCTTCATTTGCTCTGTTGCCAAGCAGCACAATCATCATCACACCTATTGGCTTACGGATGTGACTAGAACATAGCCATTAAAACATGCTGCTGTATTTTATAGTAAACGGTAGACCTATGAGTGTGGAAAAAGCTCTGATCTATAATGACAGTGGAAAAAACTCATATTTTCCATATCATTTTTTATATGATAAATAAATCACTTGGCTAAACATGTCGTGTCATTTATTCCATTAATGTTATGGACCTGTCAGTTTACAATGCAAATACAGCATTCAATGCAAAGAATAATAGCAACAGCAATGGTTTAATTATTCAGTGATTCCAATTGTAGTCTATTCTCGGGAACAGGCATGAATTCGGCTGTACTACTGCCTATTATGTAATATTGCATATCTTTACGATTTTGATAGGGAGTTGCATGAGGATATAACTTTGTTTGTTGTTGCCTAATCTCCTCTCATACAAGACATTAGACTGTGGTTGCCGTTGTCTGATCTCATCTTTTCATGATGGGCCATAGCCTACATTTATGAAGTTTTATTAACTAAGTTCGGAAGGAGCACTGTGCAGATAATTAACATCGAGTGGACCGCAATCAGCAATCAATGATAAGAGGGTACAAAATAGACTCAGCAGTCTTACCTCGATCCATTGACAGTTTGCAGCATCCCTCCTCCACCCCATCTCCACACTCCTCTTTCTAAAAAATCACTTAAATACAGGGGGGAGTATTGTGGGTTCGGGCTGAATTCCGAGCTCCGGAGCCCTCCCTCCGGACAGCACGCCGAAATACACATTAAATCTTATTCCTCAATTATATGTAAGTGCAGTGGTGTAGTGCAGGGTATACGCAGGTATACAGAGTATACCCACTTCTTTTTCAGTCGGCATTGCGTATACCCACATCTAAATCCCCTCTGATGCGCATCATTTAGTTGCTATCGCTGAATAAAAAACTCCCAGTCGTCGTGCAACTGAATATATGCTCTAAATTTTTACTGCAATATTCTCCCTATCGCGGCGATAACGGTCCGTGTACTTTGCTGCCAACGGATTTTCGTTTTGAAAGGAAAAAAACAAAAATGAAAAACGGCCCGCTTCTAACCATTAGTAGCCTAAATTGACAGTATATTTAGTAGTGAACTTCTCTGTCCAGGCTAAATGTGTGGCAATACATGACCTTTTGACTTTTTTTGTATGAATAAAACTTTTTTTTATCGAGTTGGGCTTACCCATCCAGTTTTGAGCATGATGTAACAATACATTGTAATTTGTATGCACATTGTTTCAAGCAGCTTTACATAACATCAACCCTCAAAGCCCAAAATGAACTGGTGACTGGCAAGAAGAAAAAAACTCCATGGCTTCATCTAAAAGCAATTTGTCTGCATCTGCTTCTCTGCTATATAGAAGGTGAAAAAGAGTGACAGAAGAAGTATCTCTGAATTCACAGTACTCATAAAAGAGTAGGCAAAAAGTACCCGGATGACCTACTAATTCTGCAGAGACTATCAAGTGCGCATATGATGGACACTTCTATCCCATGAGTAGGGAATGTATGAGATGTTGATGTTTAAAAGAAAAAAACTGCAGTTTTAAGTGCTTAAAAAGCATATAAAATACTGGCACAGTGGATAAGACACATGCCTTTGGTATGAGAGACCCGGGTTCGAATCCACTGTGAGACACCAATGTGTCCCTGATCAAGACACTTAACCCATAGTTGCTCCAGAGGTGTGCGACCTCTGACATATATAGCAATTGTAAGCAGTGTTGTGCCAGTTCATCCTTAAAAAGAACTAGCTCGAAGTTCAGTTCACACAGATGATAATGAACTAGTTCATGTTCAGTTTTTTTTTTTTTTAAAGGAACTAGAGGGCCATGTGACTTAGATCTGAGTGCAAAAATGGAGGCTCTAGACCCTTCCGGAGCTGAGATATTGAGATATTTATAATGGCATAAATGCTACGTGGGATCTCAATATCTCAGCTCTGGAAGGGTCTAGAGCCTCCATTTTTGCACTCAGGTCTAAGTCCTATGGCCCTCTATCAGAATCCAGAGTTTCAAGAAAATTGGAGAAACTTTTTTTTTTGCACAAAAAAAAGACAGTGTTACCCCTTATGTTTTTTTTGTGATATATTATTTTATGTGTATTTTATGTATTTTATGTTATTTTTATTTTTTTGCACAAAAACAGAAGCAGACTGGAGGGCTTACATTTTTTTTCCATTTTCAAGAAAAAAGAAACAAGCTTCCATGGTAAAGTGGTGTGCAGAACATGAAATCCACAGGGAGGAGTTGGATCTGGATCCGACTCCTCCCTGTGGATTTCTCCTCCACATGGGAGGAGTCGGATCCAGATCCAACTCCTCCCACTCCTCCACATGGGAGGAGTCGGATCCAGATCCAACTCCTCCCACTCCTCCACATGGCCCCCTGGGGGGCTGACCATGGCTTAAAGTAAAAAATCTATAAATTATATAAATATAAATCTAAAGTACTAAATTGCGCATAACTCCTAGACCGTTTGAGCTAGAATCACGATTTTCGCATCACTGCGATCCCTGGCTCAAGCCGAACAAGATGTATATCTCCGATTTCCATTTCGGGGACCATGGCGCCCGCCCGAGGCCACACTGAAAGGGGAGCAAGGGCGGGCGCCATGGGGACCATGGCGCCCGCCCGAGGCCACACTGAAAGGGGAGCAAGGGCGGGGCGCCATGGGGACCATGGCGCCCGCCCGAGGCCACACTGAAAGGGGAGCAAGGGCGGGCGCCATGGGGACCATGGCGCCCGCCCGAGGCCACACTGAAAGGGGAGCAAGGGCGGGCGCCGTGGGGACCATGGCGCCCGCCCGAGGCCACACTGAAAGGGGAGCAAGGGCGGGCGCCATGGGGACCATGGCGCCCGCCCGAGGCCACACTGAAAGGGGAGCAAGGGCGGGCGCCATGGGGACCATGGCGCCCGCCCGAGGCCACACTGAAAGGGGAGCAAGGGCGGGCGCCATGGGGACCATGGCGCCCGCCCGAGGCCACACTGAAAGGGGAGCAAGGGGCGGGCGCCATGGGGACCATGGCGCCCGCCCGAGGCCACACTGAAAGGGGAGCAAGGGCGGGCGCCATGGGGACCACTGCGCGCCCGCCCGAGGCCACACTGAAAGGGGAGCAAGGGCGGGCGCCATGGGGACCATGGCGCCCGCCCGAGGCCACACTGAAAGGGGAGCAAGGGCGGGCGCCATGGGGACCATGGCGCCCGCCCGAGGCCACACTGAAAGGGGAGCAAGGGCGGGCGCCATGGGGACCATGGCGCCCGCCCGAGGCCACACTGAAAGGGGAGCAAGGGCGGGCGCCATGGGGACCATGGCGCCCGCCCGAGGCCACACTGAAAGGGGAGCAAGGGCGGGCGCCATGGGGACCATGGCGCCCGCCCGAGGCCACACTGAAAGGGGAGCAAGGGCGGGCGCCATGGGGACCATGGCGCCCGCCCGAGGCCACACTGAAAGGGGAGCAAGGGCGGGCGCCATGGGGACCATGGCGCCCGCCCGAGGCCACACTGAAAGGGGAGCAAGGGCGGGCGCCATGGGGACCATGGCGCCCGCCCGAGGCCACACTGAAAGGGGGAGCAAGGGCGGGCGCCATGGGGACCATGGCGCCCGCCCGAGGCCACACTGAAAGGGGAGCAAGGGCGGGCGCCATGGGGACCATGGCGCCCGCCCGAGGCCACACTGAAAGGGGAGCAAGGGCGGGCGCCATGGGACCATGGCGCCCGCCCGAGGCCACACTGAAAGGGGGAGCAAGGGCGGGCGCCATGGGTCCTTAATCCGGATGGATGGATGGATGGATGGATGGATGGATGGATGGATGGATGGATGGATGGATGGATGGATGGATGGATGGATGGATGGATGGATGGATGGATGGATGGATGGATGGATGGATGGATGGATGGATGGATGGATGGATGGATGGATGGATGGATGGATGGATGGATGGATGGATGGATGGATGGATGGATGGATGGATGGATGGATGGATGGATGGATGGATGGATGGATGGATGGATGGATGGATGGATGGATGGATGGATGGATGGATGGATGGATGGATGGATGGATGGATGGATGGATGGATGGATGGATGGATGGATGGATGGATGGATGGATGGATGGATGGATGGATGGATGGATGGATGGATGGATGGATGGATGGATGGATGGATGGATGGATGGATGGATGGATGGATGGATGGATGGATGGATGGATGGATGGATGGATGGATGGATGGATGGATGGATGGATGGATGGATGGATGGATGGATGGATGGATGGATGGATGGATGGATGGATGGATGGATGGATGTTCATTAATTTTTAAAAATATTTTTTATTCTACCTCCGGCCTCCAGTCCTCCGGCCTCCAGTCCCCGGCCTCCAGTCCTCGGCCTCCAGTCCTCCGGCCTCCAGTCCTCCGGCCTCCAGTCCTCCGGCCTCCAGTCCTCCGGCCTCCAGTCCTCGGCCTCCAGAACAAACACTCTCTCATCCGTCCGTCCGTCCTTCCGTCACATTAAAAGATCATAAAAAGAAGACCTAAAAAGAAGACTAAAGTCATAATGTGTTGGTTTTTAATGAATGAATCTACAGCACTGAGGCTACACAGAGATCCTGCTTGAGCAGGAACCATCAGAACATTTCCCTCCGCAGGAACAGCTGGAGAAAACTGCAGAGATACCTGGAACAAGGACCAACACGCTGTAGGACAACACACACACCAACATTCCCAAATTGAAAAATAGCCACATCATTCAGTACATGGTTCTGGAAACACATATCAGTGTCAACTGCACATTAGCAGCAACTGAAATTCTCACTCTGGGAAGAACGCTGTACACCAATCTGCACTGCTGGAGCCATATTGACGCCTACAGACAACTGAAACGGACAAACTGGGGAAACATCAGAACAAAAATAAAGACCTGACCAACCACAAGACAAGAAAATAAAGCATCATTCACTTGCCACAGGCACCAACTTTCAGTCTCACCTATAACTTGCAACGCCTAGGTTGCGGCGGTGTTAAGCCATCAACAGACTCTGGGCAAAACATAAAGCCAGAAACAAAGCGCTTTAGGTTAAGGCCTCGAGATCTGCTTCTATTTGAAGCTGCACACAGAACAACTTACGTCATTTTTGCACCTCAAAGCTTGGGCGGCAGAACTTCTCCGGTCAGTACAATAAAAGCCTTTAGGGTGTACATCCCCATCCTGAAGCCTCTGGGTTCAACATCAGCTCCGTTGAGGTGTAAACATTTGTCCATTGCAATCGATCTCTGGTGATTACTCTGTTGCTTGTTGAAACAAATCACAGCTCATAGAAATCTGCAAAGAAGGAAAAGCTGAAAAGCTGCATTGGCTCTCATTCGAAAGCTGCTACTCCAAGAACTCACTGCACCAGCAGCAGACGACGAAGACAGACAGTAACAAACATTTAGAAGCAAGCTCATTTGAGTTGCAAACTTCTGCACTTGAAAGAACCTGCATTTAATTTGCTTTTAATTTATGGTTCGGAACACTCAAAAATGGTGCCAAACATCTTGGTCGTACCATTAGATCAAAAGGCACGAATTGGCAATCCACCTGGAGAACAACTTCCTGAAATTAACTGCAAAGCACACCAAGACAAACTCACATATATTGCATAATGCATTTGAAGACTGATATAGCTTCCAACCAAGGGTCATTCACAGCTCACCTGTTTGTCCTTGTGATTGTAAATGATGAGTGTGTCTGTTTGTGATGAAGGTCAAAGGAACGGCTTAACATGATTTTGCTCTTCAGTCGTCTCCCAGCACCTTTCCTCTGAACAAAGAGGAAGATTTATAAAATTATAACTCACAGCCGAAATCCCTTCTCCGTTCAGCTGATCCAGTAAAAAAAAGACAACACAAACTACTCCTATACACAAAAGATATGCTGCACTTGAAACAAAAGTACATACTTTATAAACCAAAAGCAAACAACCACTTTTCAGCCAGAAGCAAAATTAACTCAGTTTAGACAGAACTCAAGATAGGCTGCAGAATAAAGGCGGAGATGGCAAACCTCCAAAAAACTATACACGGTCTGCTGAGTCACAGATGAACCTCTCACGAGTTCAAATGGGACCAAATATGTATCAGCACATGTCTTTTGGTGTTTTGCGAAGCACATAGTAGGAATTTGATCGGGAAATTTTCAATGCTCTGAATTAGATGCATGGCTCAATTCATTAATTAAATATCATAGACGACTCTAAAATAACCTGAAGCAGGTTATAACCGTGTGTCTCTATGTCATAGATCAAAACGTCAAAATATTTAGCAGGCTCTGGTCACCACAGACCTTACATTTCAGGCGATTTAGCAAAACCCATTCAAAGAATCCCATAGGCTTTATAGAGCAGTCAGCGAATTGGATGCTAAATGCTCAGCTCACTTCTGCTTTGGCCTACAGAGCTACGTAACTTCTGCACGCTATACTCACAAGGGCTTTAGAATTAAAACAAACTGAATCCTAATCTTAAATCATACATACCCCAGGTAGATAATTGCAGCGTCGATATGCATCACATTCACTCACCGTATGCAGAACAGGGTGACAGCCCCTTAGGAACAAACTGAAACATAGCAATTTCCAGACAAAGCAATCTCAGTCTCCCGTGACCAGAGCAAACTCTTTAAAATATGGAAACTGCACCTGGCAGCTATCGCAAGGGCCAGTGACACACCAGTAGAAACCAGAGGAACGTGTTCAATTCTGCTGGCGACAAACATGCTAACTGCACAACACATCTAATCAAACCCCACACGTATTTACCATTACTCACCACCTTGCGTTCAATGATGCAGCAGCCTATGTGACGCACACCTGCGTAAGCAAACCACTCTACATTTCATACTCCGCTGACACTCAGCCCCAAAGCTGATTGTACCCTGTCCCTGAGTTTTTCAAATTGCCACTCACACACAACAACAGAACGATGTTAATGTCTTTAGAGGAGGCTAACATTAAGAATAATAATGTTCCATAACCAAGATATAGAATGAAGGGTCATCTAGACGTTAGCCAATCCAACATAGTTTCCGCACAGGCTGAACTTTAGCCAGGCTATCTGTGGCCTTTTGGAGACTGCCATGCCTTCTGAGGGCAAACCGCTGTGTTTACCATAGGTTTTTACAAAGCTTCATCAGAGAGAATGTCGTTTTACAAACAAATATTCGTTTTCGTTTACACTATTATGCAAATCAATTGAAAGAGCAAGCTGAAAATATATGAGAAAGAGTCTATTGGAAAAAGACAAAGAAGAGGGACAATGCGCAAAATTCATTCATAAATGGTGCGTGGATCCGTATGCAGGAATCAGAAGAAGGAAGCACTGAGCAATGATTATGCAGCTTTGCCTTACAGATAGTATTCCATGTGTAAGTTACCATTATCTGGAAGATTGGGTGAGGAAGTTTTCACATTGCTAGTATTTCTCGAGTTGGACATCACTGGAGGCGTACGACGATTCCACCTGGGGTTGGTTCGGTGACGTTGTTTAAGTGTAACGATGGGAAAAGACTTATAGCGAAGAGGCACTAATGTGTGAATCTGCTGAATAAAAAGCCATAGCCTGCACAACTTGGAGTTCTGTCATGTTCCCGTGAAACAGTCACCGGTGCTTTTTCCCTGTGATATGCATGCACTGCCGGTTGCCATGGTTTTTGGTGATGAGAATATAAAAATAAAATAAAATCTCGCGTGTAATGGAACGTGGTAATGCGGAACTACATTATACGCGGGTATAGGGACATAATCTAATATTTTCAATGCTTAGAATGCTAGATGAAACAGTGGAAACGAGGTTGTTTGTGTTTTTAATAATCCTTGTCATTTTTGTTTCAGAGAGGAATCTTTTCAAGTTAAATGTGTTACTTACATTTGTTACACTCGCATTAAAACACAACATTGTGCTTTTGTCAAACAAATTCTTTGCGACTGTTCTTGAGTGAAGTTTCTTTCTGTTTATCTGTTGCTATACCATAATCTCCGCTGTTTTAAAAGCTTAGTCCACATGACGGGAATAGTGTAAAATCCTCAGACATCAAAAATGTTACATTCTTCACTTCGTTTCATTTCTGGTATTGTTTCTTCTAATTCTGTTTTGCACGCAGCAATGGCGAATCCGGGTTGGCAAATGCCCGCATGTCGTGACGCGTCATGTGGGACTATCCTACATGTGATCATCACAAAAGCTGCTAAATGTGTATTGATATGAAACATTTCACATTTTTGTCCAAGTTAGTTTTGTCAGCTGGCTTTAAGGCTTTGTCTTCTCATGTTTTTTTAACGTTTGATCTTAGTTTATTCAATGTAGGAAATAGTATTTCACATGACTAACTATTTACTTTATTGACACTGTCATTTCCCAGATGGTATTCGTCATTAAAAATAAACAAGTTCCAACCTTTAAACTTCTCCTCAACGTGCATGCAGTGTAAATAAGCAGTTGCATCAATGAAAAATAATATTAAACGGCCACCGCCCTTGTTAATGTACCTGGCAATTACAAGAAGACGAAAATTAAAATCATTTAGATTTCATTTATCGATGTTTCTAAGTCTTTAAATGATATTAGCGCAAGTAAATCCAAACAGGAGAAAAAAGTAACTATACATTGATAACTGTAACTGGAAAACAAGAAAAATTAAATGTCTGGTTTCCATTTCCTTCATTTGCATTTTATGGTCTGAATTGAATTGTGAAAAGAGTTACACCTACCTTAGGCTACCCAATTTCTCAACTTTATATAGACAAAACCCAAACACTAAAAGCCAAGTAGGCCTATAATTAAACACATGGCTCTAAACACTTATATTTTGAAGGAGCACTGTAGACGCATTTTTACACAGCACTACAATTTGCATAAATAAATCATATGATATGAATGTATCAAATATTTAATTGGAATACAGAAATATGAAATATTGAAGTAATAATTAATCACACCTACTTACAATACAATTTAAGTAAGGAGTTAGTTGCATGTATCATGACTATTGACTATAGAACTACATGTAAAATTAAGTGTTACTAAAAGACAGTTTTTATTTAAACATTCCTACTTGTACTCTGTATTATGTAATCTTCGTATTAAAAATGAAATAGAAAAGCAAGGTTTTATGTTGTGGTGTTTTTTCTTCAGGTCACCCTGCATCATCTGCTTGTAAGCTGTTCCAGTCAATACTCCAGCGTCATGCCAAGAAGACAGTCGTGTTGAGTTCTACGACGAGATGGTGTGAATTGAATTAGCAGATAAACAAGCATGACATTATAGTAGAATACAATCATAAGCCTAAAACCTGTGTTTGTATATATTTCAAGACTTTAACAGCATGTTAATAACTTTTAAGATCATGCAGAGCAGCTGACGTTGGGTGTTACAAACATTAGATTGAAGTGCTAGTGCTTCACTTACCTTTGCAGCTCCTATTGAACAGCTCAGTGGATGGGCTATAAATTAAACCCTACATACTGTACATTAAAACGAGTCTGTAGTTCAATCATGTGAATGCATTCAGTGTTCATGTTGCAGTTGGGAGCTGGAGAACAAACATGAAGAAAAGCGGCAAAGAAGAAGATGAGCTGGAGATTGGAATAGCTGAAGGAGTGATGAAGCCTCCAGAGAAACGCAGGAGGACGAACTACTCAAATAGATCACTGAGGATGATACATGCTGTGGGATTTGTCTAATGCTTTTGTGGCACTGATTCAATGCAGGTCTTTGGTTTAAGTTTGACATGTATATTTAGTAGTGGAACTTTCTTGTCAGCTAAAATGTGTGGCAAGACATGACCCTTTCTCACTTTTTCCTTATGAATAAACTTTTTTTTATCTAGAATTGCAGCTTACCATCCAGTTCTCCAAGCATGATGTAACAAATACATTGGTAATCCTGAATTGACATTGTTTCAAGCAGCTTTACATAACATCAACCCTCAAAGCCCAAAATGAACCGGCCACTGGCAAGAAAAAAACAAAAAAAAAATCTCATGGCTTCATCTAAAGCAATTTGTCTGCATCTTGCTTCTCTGTCTATATAGAAGGTGAAAAGAGTGACAGAAGAAGTATCTCCTAATTCAGCACTAGGCACCATAAGAGTAGGCAAAGAACCCAGAGACCACCTACTAACTCTGCAGAGTACTATCAAGTGCGCATACTACTGGACACTTCTTATCCTATGAGAGGGTAATGTATGAGATGTCCATGTTTAAAAGAAAAAACTGCAGTTTTAAGTGCTCTAAAAGCATATAAAATAATTGGCACAGTGGATAGAAGCACATGCCTTTGGTATGAGAGACCCGTGGGTTCGAATCCACTGTGAGACACCAATGTGTCCTGATCAAAGACACTTAACCCATAGTTGCTCTCAGAGGTGTGCGAACCTCTGACATATATAGCAATTGTAAGCAGTGTTGTGCCAGTTCATCCTTAAAAAGAACTAGCTTGAAGTTCAGTTCACACAGATGATAATGAACTAGTTCATGTTCAGTTTTTTTTTTTTTAAAGGAACTAGAGGGCCATGTGACTTAGATCTGAGTGCAAAAATGTAGGCTTGCTCAGAGCCTTCCGGAGCTGAGATATTGAGATATTTATAATGGCATAAATGCTACGTGAGATCTCAATATCTCAGCTCTGGAAGGGTCTAGAGCCTCCATTTTCGCACTCAGGTCGAATCACATGGCCCTCTATCAGAATCCAGAGTTTCAAGAAAATTGGAGAAACTTTTCTATCCCTGCAAAAAAAAAAATCGACAGTGGTACCCCTTATGTTTTTTTTTTTGTGCCAAAAAAAGTTTCCTCAATCTCTTGATACTTGGATTCCAGAAGGCCATGTGACTTAGATCTGAGTGCAAAAATGGAGGCTCTAGACCCTTCCAGAGCTGAGATATTGAGATACTCAAATGGCATAAATGCTACGTGGGATCTCAATATCTCAGCTCTGAAGGGTCTAGAGCCTCCATTTTTGCACTCAGGTCTAAGTCCCATGGCCCTCTATCAGAATCCAGAGTTTCAAGAAATCTGAAAATTTCTTATCTGCACAAAAAAAAAAACGACAGTGGTACCCCTTATGTTTCTCTTTTGTGCGAAAAAAATTTCTCAAATCTCTCGAAACTCTGGATTCTGATAGAGGGCCATGTGACTTAGATCTGAGTGAAAATGAGGCTCTGACACCTTCCAGAGCTGAGATATCTGAGATATTTAATAATGGCATAAATGCTACGTGGGATCTCAATATCTCAGCTCTGGAAGGGTCTGAGAGCCTCCATTTTTGCACTCAGGTTAAGTCCCATGGCCCTCTATCAGAATCCGATTCAAAAATTAGAATTTTTTTTTGCACAAAAACAGAAGCAGACTGAGGGGCTACATTTTTTTTCCATTTTCAAGAAAAAAGAAACAGCTTCCATGGTAAAGTGAGTGTGCAGAACATGAAAATCACAGGGAGGAGTGTACTGGATTCACTCTCCCCTGTGGATTTCTCCTCCATGTGAGGAGTTTATTTATATCTAATTTCTCCCACATGTGAGGAGTTTATCCAGGATTTATCTTCACCTCCACATGGCTCCTGTGCGGTATAAATCGAAAGTAAATTGCGCATAACTCTCAGACACGTCCCGAGCTATGAATCACGTATTTTTCGCATCATGCCGATCCCTGGGCTCAGTCGCGAACAAGACTGTATATCTCTCGATTTCCATTTTCGGGGCACCATGGCCCCCGCCCGAGGCCACACTGAAAGGGAAGCAAGGGCCGGGCGCCACGGGACCATGGCGCCCCGCCGCGAGGCCACACTGAAAGGGGAGCAAGGGCGGGCGCCATGGGGACCATGGCGCCCGCCCCGAGGCCACACTGAAAGGGGAGCAAGGGCGGGCGCCATGGGGACCATGGCGCCCGCCCGAGGCCACACTGAAAGGGGAGCAAGGGCGGGCGCCATGGGGACCATGGCGCCCGCCCGAGGCCACACTGAAAGGGGAGCAAGGGCGGGCGCCATGGGGACCATGGCGCCCGCCCGAGGCCACACTGAAAGGGGAGCAAGGGCGGGCGCCATGGGACCATGGCGCCCGCCCCAGGCCACACTGAAAGGGGAGCAAGGGCGGGCGCCATGGGGACCATGGCGCCCGCCCGAGGCCACACTGAAAGGGGAGCAAGGGCGGGCGCCATGGGGACCATGGCGCCCGCCCGAGGCCACACTGAAAGGGGAGCAAGGGCGGGCGCCATGGGGACCATGGCGCCCGCCCGAGGCCACACTGAAAGGGGAGCAAGGGCGGGCGCCATGGGGACCATGGCGCCCGCCCGAGGCCACACTGAAAGGGGAGCAAGGGCGGGCGCCATGGTCCTGAACCGGATGGATGGATGGATGGATGGATGGATGGATGGATGGATGGATGGATGGATGGATGGAATGGATGGATGGATGGATGGATGGATGGATGGATGGATGGATGGATGGATGGATGGATGGATGGATGGATGGATGGATGGATGGATGGATGGATGGATGGATGGATGGATGGATGGATGGATGGATGGATGGATGGATGGATGATGGATGGATGGATGGATGGATGGATGGATGGATGGATGGATGGATGGATGGATGGATGGATGGATGGATGGATGGATGGATGGATGGATGGATGGATGGATGGATGGATGGATGGATGGAATGGATGGATGGATGGATGGATGGATGGATGGATGGATGGATGGATGGATGGATGGATGGATGGATGGATGGATGGATGGATGGATGGATGGATGGATGGATGGAATTATGGATGTCTTCATTTAATTTCAAAAAAAAAAATCTCCTTTTTTACCTTTGCCTCCAGTCCCTTTTCGAGCCTTCAGAGTCTCCGGCCTCAAATCTCCTTTGTTCCAGTCCTTCGGGTCTCAAGTCCTCGGTCTCCAGTCCTCGGTCTCCAGTCGGCCTCGAGAACAAAAATACATCTTCCATTGTTGCGTCTTCCGCCACATTAAAGATCATAAAAAAGAAGACCTAAAAAGAAGACTTAAAGTCATAATGTGTTGGTTTTTAAATGAATTACCTAACACAGCACTGTGCACACAGAGATCCTGCTCTGAGCAGGTACCATCAGCATTCCCCCTCGCAGGAAGACTTGGAGAAACTGCAGATGAACAAGGACCAAGCACGTCTGGGCTGAGACAATACACACCAACATTCCCAAATTGAAAAATAGCCACATCATTCAGAGCATGGTTTTGGAAAACATATCAGTGTCAATCACATTAAGCACAACTAAAATCTCCACCGCAAGAACGTGCACTGTGGAGCCATATTGACGCTGACAGAACTGAAACAGACAAACTGGGAAACATCAAAGCAAAGAACTGACCAACCACAAGACAAGAAAATAAAGCATCATCACTCACTCTGCCACAGGATCTCACTTTCCAGTCCCATACCCTGCAGCTGCTGTAGGTCTGCTGGTGTGTTTAGTCACATCAGACTTGGAAAAACTAAACCAGAAACAAAGCGCTTTAGGTTAAGGCCTCAGATCTGTCATTGAACTGCACATACAGAACAATGATCCATCTTTGCACTCAAAACTTGGGAGACTTCTCGGTCAGCAATAAAAGCCTTTAGGGTGTACATCCCCATTTGAGCCTCTCTGGTTCAATATCAGCTCTGTTGAGGAAACATTTGTCCACTGACCTAACGGTTATTATCTTTGTCCTGTTGAAACAACCTAACAGCCAAGAGACCTGCAAAGTAAGAAGCGCAAAGCTCATCTGGCCCCCATTTATTAAAGCAGTATTAATACAAACATTTAAAAGCAGTCATTGAGTCTGAAATTTCTGCATGAAGAACCTGCATCAATTCGCTTTTAATTTATGGTCGGAACACCAAATGGGTGAGCAAGATGTAACTGAACCAAGTACATCC
>JAQIUQ010003723.1:0-15261 GCA_030378365.1 Hybognathus amarus | reverse complement strand
CGCATTGCATCCTAGAGCGTGACCGTGTGTCTGAAGCATGTGTGTAACGCCACAATAACGGTGGCGGCGACAGCCTATGACGTCGCTACTGGTGCGACCAAACGTTTGTTTTAGTTATATAGATCTTTTAAAGTGCTGAACAACACAAAAAAACAAAGAAACACAGAGCAAACCAAACATTCATGACAGAAGCTCCCGGTGAAAAATAGGTTTTAAGAGACGATTTAAAAACAATCCGATCTGGTATACTTCCACAGCCTAGGCCTGGCAATAGCAAAGACTCTATCTCTATTAAAATGCTTGGGTACAGAGTGAAGTAGCTTGACAAATAGCTTGTGCCAGATTATTTAGGGAATTAAAAACGTAAAGAAGAACTGCACAGGTAGCCAATGCAGAGATTTTAAAATTGGGAGTAACGCGATCAAATTTATGTTTGCCATTTTGTACTCATTGGAGACGAGCGGTGGAGGACGAGTCCTGTAGTACACGTCAATCTTTTTTGTCTTCAGGATCCGTTTGTTTATGTACGCTGTGAAGACGATCACTCAGCCAAGTGTTTCAGGAAGTGTGTGCCTCCGTATCAGAGACGACACTTGTGCGTTGTGTGTTTCGGTAAGGAGCACACGTGTTCAGTTCTCCAGGGTGAGGTGAGCTGCTCTTTGTGATTTGTACGACTGACTGAAAGAGACAGGTAAGCAGCTTTTACTTCTTTGTTCTCACCTGAGGGATAGTAGCGTGTTTACGCGTGCACGAGCGTGTGATATGATTGTAACTGTTCTCTTGTGATTGACTGAGTTGTCATAGGGTCTCAGTGTTTGAGCAGAGAGAGTTGAACACACTCTTTATGTTGCAGTCCCTGTGATAAGCTCCTGTGTGGGTTATTCTCTCTCGAGGGATGAGAAGAGTGTGCCTACACTCCGCGGTTCGATCCTGCAAGTGGTGGAAGGAGCAAAGGGAGAGTCTTATGAGATCATTTCCCTTTCCAGTCTGCGATACTAATGTGTGAGGCCTAATTCTGTGGAATTACATGCAGAAGAGAGTAAAGGCAGGTGTTCTGCCTCCTCTGCTGTCCCACACAATAGCAGTGCTCTACGGTGGCGATCTCTGGAAACCATCAGGAAGCAGTTTTTCCGTCCAAGTTTGTGAACCCCTTCCTAGTTGTAGGCACCTTCGTGAGTGCTGGAGTCTAGAGAGCCCGTTTTTCCTCGGGTTCGAACTGGCGAGCAGAACCCTTGAGTTGGGTCTTGAAGCCAGTTTCTCCAGTCCCTGGGATGAGCTCTTTCAAATCTCAGAGAACCTGACAGGAAGTTTGTTTTTCGCCCCAGAAGTTTGTTTCTCTAAAGTTTTGAGATCCTACAAAGACATTTTCTCATCTGGCTCCCCTTAACGGCAATGTGTTCATGGGTGAGATGTAAGTGGAATCCTTAATGGTAGGATTCCCGACTCCCTATGAGAGAGCTCGGTTTGTTGCCAGAGTCTCAGAATCATTTTACAGGTCCTACATTGGTTGCCATTAGCCTTAGCAGGTAGCTCCCATTGATCAGTTAGGATAAGCATGGGATAGTACCTTCCTGGTTTTAGCCAAGGTCCTCCTCTCTCCTGTAATGAGCTTGTTCTGACTTAGGCATGGGAGTAACATTGAGAGGTATGGCTCTCTGTGAGCCTCCTTGTTGAAACTGTCTTTAAGGTGGGCATTGCTAGGCTTACTCTCGCTCTAGAGAGTCGTCTTGCTGAAATCTCTGCTCCCCAGAGCTCTGTTTAAGATAACTTCTATGCTGTGTGACTCTCTTTTAGCATAGAGCGTAGTTAGGCTTCCTCTTTTCTATAGAGGGTCGTTATGCGATTCGCTCTGAGAGCTCTGTGGGGGCAGTGTAAGCTCTTTTTAAGCTTCCCTGGTAACTGTCCTCAAAGTGGGCATTGCTAGGTCTCTTCTTGCTTTAGAGAGTCATCTACCGAAGGCCTCTGTTGGAGCTCAGTCTGGGTGGTCACTGTGGGTTGTATGGCTCTCTGTGAGCCTGCTTGATGGAACCACACTTAGGGAAGTGTTGTTAGGTTTCCTCACGATGTAGAGTGTTGTCATGCTGAGATCTCGTCCTCCAGAGCTCCACCTGGATAGCAGTGTTGAGATGTCAGGCTCTTTTGTGAGCCTCCTTGGTAAGCAGTCCTTAGCGTAGAGCGTAGTTAGGCCTCCTCATTTCAGGGTGGCCTCCGTTTGAGAGATCCCCTCGGATACTAGCATACATATTATAATCTTGATCTTCAGTAATAAACAAACTGAAAGATCACAAAGGTTTTCCAGAAAGTGATTTTGAGAGATGTTTGTCTGTGCACAACTCATTGTCATGGTGACAGGGTGTGATGAGTGGTTGCAACCAGAATACCTTAGCAACCACATAAAAACCTCCTAGCAACTACCCAAACCACCCTAGCAACTGCATATCAACACTCTAGCAATCACAGTTAAAAATGTAAAATAAAGAGTATCATCAGCATTACAGTGAAAATTAATGCCATGTTTCCCAATTATATCTCCTAAGTGTAGCATGTACAGAGTGAACAGCAACGGTCCTAGTACTGAGCCTTGTGGTACTCCATACTGAACTTGTGATCGCTGATGACACACAGAACAACATCTATCTGTCTGTCTGTCTGTCTGTCTGTCTGTCTGTCTGTCTGTCTGTCTGTCTGTCTGTCTGTCTATCTATCTATCTATCTATCTATCTATCTATCTATCTACTTAGCCCATTTCTGTACAGTTGGTATCATATGTAGGGGGTTTCTGTCTTATTATAAAAAGCCTCTGATGGCTCTGAGTACAAGAGGAGCTTTATTGGACTATCGACGTCAGCGTGAGTGAGTGTCCGCGGGTGTGTGGAAGTGACAGAGCAGATCAGAGGTGTGAAGGCCTGTGTTCACATTCTCTTCAGATGGACTCTGCTCAGTGAATGAGCTCTGAGACACTTGTATTAAAGAGATGGATGACACTCAGTGTAATGCTTCTGTGAGGAGGAGGCCGGTCTGTCCAGGAGATTTATATCCTATTCCTGTGCTGAAGGAGTGTGACGTTTATTAGCTCCTCTGTTTCTCTTAACCTGACCACCTGTTCCAGCACTTCAGATCTGTTAAGTCAAAAACTTCATGTCTCTAGAGATCATAGATCTGAACGTGTTTCTATTCATGCTCTTTTACTCTGTTCTACTTTATATTTTTTAACCTTTTATCTGATTCGATTTCAGGTTGAAGTGAGAAGTAATCTGTGGATTCTTGTGCTTCACATTAAGCATTGAGAATGTGGTTATATAGAGCTTTAAAATAGGCCTTAATCTGAAAAGTTGAGTATAGTTACAGAAATAAACTCTACAGCACACCTAAGATCCTGTATGTGTTCTTGATCAGTCCAGAACTCTGTACTACCCTTCCTTCAGGTCATCTGACGTTACTTAAAGAGACCTAAAACTAAATGAGGTCGCAGAGTTTTTGTCCTGCAGATGCAGGTCAAGATCACTGCGGCTGGCCACTCATCATTACTGGAGCGTCACACACAAGATACTATACAGCTTTGGTTCCCAAACTGGGGTACGTGTACCCTTGGTGGTACGTGAGGTCACAGGAAGGGGTATGCATACAAAATGCTGAGTCTAGCCATTCGTTTAATTCTACCCTACCTTAAAATAATGTCTAAACCGAGCATGCATTTTAAACTGGCAAAATACCGTAAATAAATGACATAAAATCAAATGACCTTTTGTGGTGAGAATCTAATGAATCCACACAAGCATGTGACAGATTGCGTGCAAAGTATTGCTGCCCTAGTAAATTGCTCTACATTATTTTCGTTCTCGATAATGCACCTTTGTAAAAGTGGGAATTAGCATGTACTTAAAAGTATTTATTTAAGACTCAAACTTTATTCAAGACAAAAACACACCCTGCGGGAGTTCTTGTATGTTGATAATGAGCAAGAATGCAATTGTTCCCAAATATCCACACGATTGCAAAAGTGACATTGATTATTATACAACAGTTCATCTAACGGAACATGCATTTTAAACACAGTACTTTCAGTTTTTACTCTATTTTGCAACAAAAGAATAGTTTCAACGAAGGACACAGCAGAAATATAGCACACATCAGTGTTTCGTGAACAATTCTGCTGCTTTGACCGAATCATGAGTCAATCATTCATTAATAAAGGTATGACTGCAGTGTAAATGAAAGAAAGGGGGCACGCTGAAGGATGATGAACGCCTCAGGGGTATCGACACTCTATAGAGTTAGGGAACCAATGAAATGTAGTCTGACTCAAATTACAGTCCTCTGTTAATTTTTGACTATTTAACACACTTTTTAATATTTGTCACTGTTGCTATGAGGTCTCAGAGTTGCTTTGCAGTCGCTACGGTGTTATCTTGCTGTCTGGTCTGAAAGAGTGTGATCTGCATCTATGGAATAGGTTTCACCTGCGTTAGTTTAGGCTGTACTGTATAGAAACTGTGAAAAGATTGAGCTAATGTCTGTTTTTCTTAATCTGCGCATGTAATTGTAGTGAGGTTTTGGATGACTATCAAGAGGGGAAGTTGGGAAAAACCTTCCGTTAGGCCTTTCAGCTTATGCCACTCATATATTTTGGGTCTGTTTCAGAGTTTTATTCCGTAGTGAGTCACAACACAGCTGTGCAATGCAACGCTTAAGCGGCAGTGGGATGAGATGAGCAATGCTGTGATTTATTCAGGCTGTGCTCGTGAGAGAACTGCTGCCAAACGTCTTCTGATCGCACTCCCACTGCTGTTTGACTCTGTCAAAATATAGCACAATGTGGTGAAATGCTCAGGCCTGGACCTTCGAGTCTCTCACTGACTCTCCTGCCTTTTCTTTGCAGACCATCGTCCGCGGGAGCCGACCGCCCAAGGACGCCTCCATTAACGGCCTGTTGGAGGAGTTCGACAGCATCTCTGTGACCCGCTCCAACTCCCTGAGGAAAGAGAGTCCCCCTGGACCCCATCAGGCCGGCGGAAGCAAACCAGCGTCCACGTCCAACACCGGCGGTCCCGAGGAGAACGGCTTCGGACACTATTATGGCCGTTCTCGTGCGATCTGGATAGCAGTAAGGACTTCTCGCTTGACCCGTACCGGGTCCATGACGGGGAGTGGCCGGTCGGACGGCACTACCGCTTCTCCCTCAAACAGAACGGCCATCCCATCCGGAGTCCCTTCTACCCCGACGCTATGCCGCAGAAGTCTTCGGACTATGCCAAGATGCCTCCGGACTACCACGCGCGACCTGGAGAGCAAGATGCGTCTGTCCAACGACGAGATGGCCATGGGCGGCCGGAGGGAATACTACCGGGCCTCTTTGGGGGGATCTAGTCAGGACTACCGGGAACAGCCGCTGGGAACCCCGTCTCGGGTCTCCATCCACAGCGAGCAGATGACCTACCCTGACGGAGACTGGGGATACGGAGCGGGACTGAGAGAGGACTACGACAAGAGGCCCAAGTCCTCGTACATCAGCCAGACGAGCCCTCAGCCGGCGATCCGGCAGCGCTCCCGGTCGGGTTCTGGTCTGCAGGAGCCAAGCGTGCCGTACGGGATCAGCGCGTTTAAAGCGGCGCCGCAGGGGTCGTACAGCTCGTACACGTACCCAAGACTGTCAGAGAACACGTCTGCGATCGTCATAAGCAAGGTAAAGAGGATCTCCGCGTCCTGATGAACAGATGCCAATGATGATGTTTTTATCTCAGGGGCATCGTGTCAAAATGACACACATCATTATTTCTGCATATGCATATACTGTGCAAGTTTGCGTTCTCGATGCAAAAGAATAACCGTTTTTTCTGTAAATTTAAAACTTGCACCTTGGATCCTGTTTCACAGTTTCACATGCGGACGAGCGTCGGTTCAGTTTCTGTGTCGTGTTAGCGGCCGCTGAGTTAATCACTAATGATCTTTACAACGGCAGTGAATCAATCTAAACTAACTTTATTTGGACAATAACTTTATTCTAGATCTGCTGTAAAGCCTAAACACTCTCTGTGACTGTAATCTCCTGTTATCACTGTAAAGCTGCTGTGAAACTCTCTATACTGTTCACTGTATAAATGAAGGAGACTTGACTTGTAGTGCTTTATACAGGACAGATTGTTTCAAAGCAGCTTCACGGTAATAAACAGGAAGATAAAAAATGTCCTCAAATTTGAGACGCGTTTCGATTTTGCTCATTATCCAGTTCAAGTTTTGTAGTCACCTCATAGTGTCAGTGCAATAGGAACTGAATATTGCAACTATTACTGAATATTACATGACATTTTAAACCAAACCTTTAGTCAAATGTGGCTTGTTTCCAGATCTTTTCTGTGCTGATTTTGGATTAAAAGGCTCCATAGAGATCAATAAAGTCAAATCACCTTTATTTATCCAGCTCTTTTTTTTTTTACAAAGTTTCAAAGCAGCTTTACAGAGAATGAGCACATGCATTTATTCTGCAGATGCTTTTACATTGCGTCAGTGCCCAGTTCCTGTATAAATGCCGCATTGTTCCCAATGGAAGCTTCCCAGCGCTGTGTAGAATTAAAGGTTGGACGTCCTGCAGACTGTGTCCGCTCTCACCCGCGGGCTGTGTGTTATCTCCCAGGTCGCATCGCGGCTCGGCTGCGGCGCGGTGATGGATCTCGTGTCAGTTCTTAATCTACTCTCCCGTGAAGAGCGCGGCCGGCGGAGACACGGAATCACTCACGAGAGCGGCTCAGGAATCAATTAATGGAACAGTAGCAATCTCCCGGTAACAGCGGCTCGCCCCAGACCTTCATTTAAACGCATGTCTCCTTTTAATTCACTAATATTGCCAAAGAAGTGCAAGATAATTCCTATTGCAACTTAAATGGCAGAATTTGCTAGATTTATTAACAAAACAAAAATGCATATTGTTATTTATTTAGTCTGAATCACAGATGTCCGTATCATATCATGTCAAGTAAAGCCATCTTTATTTTTAAAGCTCTTTATACAATGCGGATTCAGTGACACAGGGTGTTGTTCAGCTGATCTCAGTTCAGTGTTGATTCAGTTCCGATGTAAAGATCATCAATTATTCATTTAGTTAATTTCATCTGTACAGCAGTTCTGTAGAAAACAGAGATGTCATCATCAGCTCAGGTCTCGTACGGCGCAGTCAGATCAGTAATACTGCTGAATATTAAGTGTCCTCTGACTAATGAAGCCAGTTAACATAATGAATAAGAACTTTGATGACACTATCTGTCATGAACACTAATTTATTTTAAAAAGCTTAAATTCAGTTCATATATATTTCATAATGTTAACAAATTATTGTCATTATTTCACTGATGAGAATTTTGACTTATTGTCAACAAAAGTTACTCAATCAGGCTTCTTTTCTCTTGATTTTTGGGGTCAGATATTGTTCATTTACACAGGGTCGCATCAGAGAGCGATTCAGGGACGTTTCTACTGTACGTCGCCTGTATTGAGTGTGTGATTTGCTGTACGATGTGTTTCGGGCGTTCAACACATTCCCATCAGTCTCGGCTTCACCGACTGTCATAATGAACCTCTTTCTTTCTCATTCACCTCGACTCGGTCACTTTCAGCGAGCCAAGCGCTTTGCTGGCGCTGTCGGGAACGCCGGGCCGTTAAAGGCCGACAGCTCGGGACTTGGGAACTCGGGCACGCACACACTCATTGTGATGAACTGATGTTGTGGCACCTTCCTTTTCTGCAGGCCTTGCATAAAAGCTGTGGTGCGCTGTTCCACCACAGAATTCAATTTCACACTCCAGTTGGGTTCTTGATTACGCTGCCAAATTCAGATTAATGTGCATTTAACGAACATGGATCAGCCAGCGGTGCCGGTTGGGAAAGGGGTCTCGGGACTTCTCCGGCCCATAAACACCCTCGGCGGGATGATTGATTAAACTAGTCCACCGACGTAATTACACGGTGCCGGCTTCCTCATCATGAGCCGGTTAGAAGACGATTCCTGTCGTGTCATCTTTTTGTGTTCTGGGCGTGGTGGAAATAATTCAATCTGCCGCCCACCGTGACCCTGCAGATCAGGAGCGTATGACGTGTAGGACGAGAGCGCATGAGGATCTCTGCTTTATTACAATCATATGCAGTTGCAGTTTTAAAAAAAATTATTCATGCTGAAAAGATCTCTTTTACTCAGTTTCATATATGTGTAGTAAATACACTACCATTCAGAAGTCTGGAATAATTGAGATTGTTTAATGGTTTTTGAGAGAGTCTCTTCTACTACGATAAAAAAAATACAGTAAAAACAGTAAAATATATTATCATGTAAATCATCTGTTTTCAATGTGAATATACAGTAAAGTGTAATTTATTCCTGTGATTTTCAGCATCATTACTCCAGTCTTCAGTGTCACATGATCCTCCAGAAATCACTCTAACATAAGGATCTGATGATCAACAAACATTTATGATTATTATCAGTGTTGAAAACAGTCTGTGACGCATTAGATTTTTCTTTGATGAATGGAAACTTCAAAAGAACAACATTTATCTGAAATAGAATCTTTTGTAACATTATAAATGTCTTTAAAATCAATTCCTTGATGATTAAAAATAAAAAAAAATATTACTTAGCCCAAATTATATGAATGGTTGTGTATCATGGATTCCACAAAAAATTAACGTTTTTTTACCATTGAATAAAAGTGTTTCTTGAATGTTCAAATTCGACGGATTTGTGCATGATTCCATGATTTCTGAATCCAGGTTTAGTGTGATTTAAGATGTCGTCCCGCTGTGACATTGAGCTCCAGTTTGAGAGGTGTTCCCTCTGTAGACAGCATCTCTGTGATAAATGAGCTGTTCCAGCCTGTAATAAGGAGTCATGAGCTCATTCTTCTGCTCTATGAGTAGGGCTGGTTATCATTTGAATTTTGACGATTCCGATTTCAATTCTGCTTATCGATTCCTAAATTTGATTCCAATAAGGGAAAAAATAATACATATCATTCACATTTAGTCTTATTGTTAAAAATTCAGTTGTAGTTGAATATCATGAACACAAATCAACAGTTTAGAGAACACTTACAAGAAACTTAAAATAAAATACATTACAAATATAGTTACAAAAGTTATTCAAAAATATATAAGTTCTCTCTCTTAGTCTTCTGTTGTTTGATTAGTGTTATTATAGAGACGGCAGGAATATCTGTCACTTTGAGAACTGCATGGATCCAACATGAACTGATACACTGCAACTGATACACATGAAAACAGAAAAATGTGTTTCTCACGCTTGAATGGTTTAAAGTCATATTGAAATGTTCACAGAGGAATCAAAATTAAAATTTTATAACAAGTATCCGATTCCTGACGTCAAGTATCCAGATTCCAATCCTATCTATGAGTTTGTATTATTCACTGCTGAACGTGTGTCGTTTGGAATCGAACAGGGCGACTACGAGCGAGTCTCTCGGGACGGAGTCCGCAGGTGCCGTTGGGCGAGTCGTATCCACGTGTTCCCTTCAAACTACCTCAGAGCCACGGCAAGCCCTCGTACCCGGCCGGTTTCCAGTACCCGCCGCCCTTCCACTACAAGCCGTCTCCATACCAGCACCCGCCGTCCCAGCCCAGTCCTCCCTACACCCCCAGGGGCGCTTTCGCTCTTCCCAGCCCAGTCCTCCGTATACCCCCCAGGGGGCGCTCTCGCTCTCGCAGCCCTCCTCGCCCTACACCCCTCCCGGAGCCTACCCTCCACCCAGCTGGGGCTCCAGCTCCGAGACGCCCCCCTCCAGGGTGTCCCACGAACAGTTCCGGGCCGCGCTCCAGCTGGTGGTGAACCCTGGAGACCCCCGAGTATCTCGACAACTTCTTGAAGATCGGAGAGGGATCCACAGGGATCGTGTGCATTGCCACTGAGAAGCACAGCGGGAAGCAGGTGGCCGTGAAGAAGATGGACCTGAGGAAACAGCAGCGACGAGAGCTTCTGTTCAACGAGGTGAGCACAAACGTTTATTTCCAGGTGTATATTTGCAATTATGGAAAAATCCCTGCTTGTTCGTAGTGCTGCACAACTTGGCCAAAGATTTTCTGATTTTATGTATATATATATATTATACAGTGCACCCATTAAGTATTCTCAGCGCTTCATGATACAATACCCCATAATGGCAACATGAAAGAAGTTTGTTTAAAATCTTTTCAAATTTATTAAATTTAAATGATAAAAAAACAAAAAATTCACAACTACATTAGTATTTACAGCCTTGATTGGAGTTCACCTGTGGGTCACTGGGAGACTAGTCAGGGTCGAGGGAAGATGAGGAACTGGGAGACTCGTCAGGGTTAGAGGGAAAGATGAGGAACTGGGAGACTCATCAGGGTTGAGGGAAAGATGAGGAACTGGGAGACTCATCAGGGTTGAGGGAAAGATGAGGAACTGGGAGACTCGTCAGGGTTCGAGGGAAAGATGAGGAACTGGGAGACTCGTCAGGGTCGAGGGAAAGATGAGGAACTGGAAGACTTGATCAGGGTTGAGGGAAAGATGAGGAACTGGGAGACTCAGTCAGGGGTCTGAGGGAAAGATGAGGAACTGGGAGACTGGTCAGGGTCGAGGGAAAGATGAGGAACTGCGAAGACTCGTCAGGGATCGAAGGGAAAGATGAGGAACTGGGAGACTCGTCAGGATCGAAGGAAAAGATGAGGAACTGCAAGACTGAGTCAGGGTCGAGGGAAACATGAGGAACTGGATCGAGGGAAAGATGAGGAACTGGGAGAGTTGTCAGGATCGAGAGGAAAGATGAGGAACTGCGAGACTCGTCAGGATCGAAGGGAAAGATGAGGAACTGCGAGACTCGTCAGGATTGGAGGGAAAGATGAGGAACTGCGATACTCGTCAGGATCGAGGGAAAGATGAGGACTGCGAGACTCGTCAGGATCGAGGGAAAGATGAGGAACTGGGAGACTCGTCAGGATCGAGGGAAAGATGAGGAACTGGGAGACTCGTCAGGATCGAGGGAAAGATGAGGAACTGGGAGACTTGTCAGGATCGAGGGAAAGATGAGGAACTGGGGAGACTTGTCAGGGTCGAGGGAAAGATAAGGAACTGGGAGACTTGTCAGGATCGAGGGAAAGTGAGGAACTGGGTGACTTGTCAGGATCGAGGGAAAGATAAGGAACTGGGAGACTCGTCAGGGTCAAGGGAAAGATGAGGAACTGGAAGACTGCGTCAGGGTCGAAGGGAAAGATAAGGAACTGGGAGACTTGTCAGGATCGAGGAAAGATGAGGAACTGGGAGACTCGTCAGGATTCGAGGGAAAGATGAGGAACTGGGAGACTTGTCAGGATCGAAGGAAAGATGAGGAACTGGGAGACTCGTCAGGATCGAGGGAAAGATAAGGAACTGGGAGACTTGTCAGGATCGAGGGAAAGATGAGGAACTTGGAGACTTGTCAGGATCGAGGGAAAGATGAGGAACTGGGAGACTCGCCAGGGTCGAGGGAAAGATGAGGAACTGGGAGACTAGTCAGGGTCGAGGGAAAGATGAGGAACTGGGAGACTTGTCAGGGTCGAGGGAAGATGAGGAACTGGGAGACTTGTCAGGGTCGAGGGAAAGATGAGGAACTGGGAGACTTGTCAGGGTCGAGGAAAGATGAGGAACTGGGGAGACTCGTCAGGGTCGAGGGAAAGATAAGGAACTGGGAGACTTGTCAGGATCGAGGGAAAGATGAGGAACTGAGGAGACTCGTCAGGGTCGAGGGAAAGATAAGGAACTGGGAGACTTGTCCGGATCGAAGGAAAGATGAGGAACTGGGAGACTCGTCAGGATTCGAGGGAAAGATGAGGAACTGGGAGACTTGTCAGGATCGAGGGAAAGATGAGGAACTGGGAGACTCATCAGGATCGAGGGAAAGATGAGGAACTGGGAGACTTGTCAGGATCGAGGGAAAGATGAGGAACTGGGAGACTTGTCAGGGATCGAGGGAAAGATAAGGTACTGGGAAGACTTGTCAGGATTGGAGGGAAAGATGAGGAACTGGGAAGACTTGTCAGGATTCAGGGAAAGATTGTCAGGGTTGAGGGAAAAGATGAGGAACTGGGAGACTTGTCGGGTCGAGGAAAGATGAGGAACTGGGAGACTCGTCAGGGTCGAGGGAAAGATGAGGAACTGGGAGACTAGTCGGGGTCGAGGTAAAGATGAGGAACTGGAAGACTTGTCCTGCAAGAAGAATGAGAGAAACTGCCCAGAATTAGGTGTGCCAAGCTTGCAGCATCACACTCAAAGAGATTTGAGGCTGTAGTTAGTGCCGAAGGTGCTTCAACAAAGTATTGAGTAAAGGCTGCGAATACTTGCAATACATGTGATTTTTTTTCCTTTGTAATAAATTTGCAAAAAATTTAAACAAAATTCTTTGATGTTGTCATTATGGGGTATACAATAATTAATTTAATCGCATTTTGGAATAAGGCTGTAAGTAACAAAATCTGGAAAAAATGAAGCGCTGTGAATGCTTTCTGAATGCCCAGTATATAATTAAAATATTAAGCAGTATACAAAATAGTACTGTTATAAAAAAGAAAAATAATATAAGAATTTTGTTTTACAGTACAATATTTTCGGTCTTTTTGACCTAAAAGATCTTTAGGTCTTTTCTTCTCTATTCTTCCGTATATCCGAGTGAAACGCTTCTGGAACAAGAACAAATGTGGGCGGGGCTTGATTGTGTCTGTGGGGATTTTATTGGTTGTGATTTGCAAATTGACACTGATGGGTTACAGGCTGCTGGCGTGTAAATTAACACTGCCGAAACACACTCTGAAACACACTCAGCACATATTTACTCTTTTGAATATCAGCTTTTGCTGTAATCATGTCTGATGTCTGATTGCAGGTGGTCATCATGAGAGACTACCATCACTGAGAACGTGGTGGACATGTACAACAGTTATCTGGTCAGCGATGAACTCTGGGTAGTGATGGAGTTCCTGGAGGGCGGAGCCTTGACTGACATCGTCACAGCATACGAGGTAAGAGGAGCATTTCGTCCAATCAGATCCTCTGTTTTACACTCGATTTGATTTGAATCATTGATCTTTTGCTTTGAGTCCATCGAGATTCAAATTCAAGAAGGAAAGAATCAAGTGAGATAAAGCACCTTTCATTTGTGAGGGATTTAATTTGCTGATTATAAACACATGGGCATCATTATTGAGTTGTTCATTGAGCTTCTGGCAGAAACAGGGCGTATCAGGAGAAGAATGCAGTGTTTCCGCTGGAGACTGTAGTCCAGTGATGATTTATGATTGTGAAAGTTAGTGTTTTAAGCTCTGCCTGTGACTTCACAAAGCGTCAGCATAATTACAGTAATTGGCGTTGTTCGTCAGTTCCAAGTTGGACGGTAATTGCAGACTTTCAGAGGAACGCTTGCCCTCTGACACGCTTCCATCCCAACACACTCTTCATGAGTCTGAGTCGCTTTTATTTTGGTCCTGGCTGAGACGCTGAATTGGAGAGTTTGTGCTGAGACTTAGACAGCGTCCTGATATCATATCAGACACACAGTATCAACACACACATCACGTGACATTCACAGTGTGATGCTAAGATAAGCTTTAACATACATAAATGTTTGCATATACTGATATACATATGTATCCTTTTAAAAATATATATGTGTGTGTGTATATTCGTACACACACATATATATATATACGTATATATATATATATATATATATATATATATATACATATATACATATAGTGCATATAGGCCTATATATATACATACACATACACACACAAACAACACACACACATACTCGGAACAGAGCAAAGTCTGCTGTGTGAACGGGACTCTGGCGTCTGCGGAGCGTGAACGAGGCCCAGCTGTCGCGACGCTCACACACACACACACACACACTCACTGCTCATCTGCTCTGCCTGGGGCTGAACACATGCACATGCACACACGTACACACACTTACACACACACTTACACACACACACACTTACACACACACTTACACACACACTACACACACACACACACACACACACACACACACACACACACACACACACACACACACACACACACACACACACACACACACACACACACACACACACACACACACACACACTCCTCAACACTGAACACACTTATTCCCAACACTAATGCACGAACGGGAGTGTTTGTAATTGACTCTGACAGGGCTCCATGAAGGACGCTTCTGTCTACAAAACCACATGCACGATTTATACACACTTATATTCAGAATAAAACTAAACCTAACTAACCCATTCAGAATAAATAAATAAATAAATAGTTGCTAAAAAGAGTAAAACAAGATGAACATAAGAAATAACGACAACACTAGTTAACATTAGATAACTGCATTAGTTAACATTAATGATCTATTAATCTTAGCAAATATTAATCTTTACATTTACTCATACTTTATTAAAATCAGATGTTGTGTCTGTTAATATTATTTCATGGATTTGAGCTAACATTAACTAACAACAAAGAGTTAAATAATTTTATAAAATTCCCACTAATTTAACAAATATGAATAAATCCTGTTCTTTTTTTAATTACTTTGGATTGAAGCATCTGATGAATGCAAACTTAAATTATTTAAATTATATCACACAAAATTACACCACATTATTATTATATCTCAATTTATGTTAATTTCTGTATTTACCAGTACATTAAAATGAAATGATTTACAATTATAATTAAAATCAAAAGTTGTTTCGGATTTGAACATGAGAGCAACAAAAAAAAAACAATGAATAGCTGATTTTTTTTTACTACAATTATTATCTAATTTTAGTGACTCATGAGTACTCTATCAAATGTGTTGCTAATTGTAAGTTAATGTTATTTAATGCATTAGTAATGAGACGGAAATAATAAGAAGGAATATGTAGAAAAATTTGCTACCGTACAATCCTTTTACCCTGGTAAGGCCAGTGTTGTTCTGTCATCGTGACACTGTTTCTGTTAAACACACTGAATGCCTGGAAGCTAAACATGATCATCCAATCACAGCTGCTCAGGTCGGCGTCAGTGCTACTGATAGCAAAAACAAACTCAAACCGCTCTGTGTGTGTGTGTGTGTGTGTGTGTGTGAGAGAGAGCAGGTCAGGTTAAACCCGTGCCGCCGCTAAACCTGAGTCTGGGATCTTGTTTAGAGCATACCGAAAAATTACACTGATTTACATTTACAAACAAGACGTAATCCATCCCATTCATTTTAT
>JAQIUQ010003722.1:600000-836971 GCA_030378365.1 Hybognathus amarus | reverse complement strand
TACGTATTGCTGGCAAATATAGACCGTAGTAGTAAGAAACGCGAACGCTACGTTTTGACACGACGTCGCAAGGCGCTCCGCGACCGGTGTTTTCAGTCATGCTTCTTGAGATAAGCGGCACAGTTCACCTCTGACAACTAAAGATGCTTCTTCTGTACATTTCTGTTACCTGCAACGTACAAAACAGTCCCTCCGGTTGATGGAAAACGATAGGAGGGATTGAACTCTAACAGCCGCCTGAGGGTCTCCCCTGCAATCTCCCGGACTCCTTCGTGTCTGTGGCAGACGTAAAAAACGGAATAAAAAGGACCGAAAAGCATTCCTATTTTCACCAGAAAGCCCATTCCGTGTTTAAACTACTTCTGTCTTCTGTCTTGCCCGTAAGTTTCCTTTTCTTCTCCCTTCATTCCTTTTACGTTTTTCCTGAGAGAATTGTCCCCGAGTTTATAGTGAGGTCGGTATTCTTAAAGTTCAGAGTTTTCTTTTTTTCTTTTTTTTGTGGTAAAACGTTAACATTGGCATTGAAGACCGTGGCATGTGTGTGAGCGCTTGGCTTTTGGGTTGATGGTGAGTGTGAGACAGAGTCTTGGCTCCGATTGGAACGCGACAGTGACAAGGGCATCAATCGCTTCCATTGCAGAGCACAGATAAAACACAGGCAGTGGAGGCACGAGCACATAGCTGCGGTGCGTGTATCGCTGTGTGTCTTGCTCCGAAATCACCAGATTCTCACTACCTGGATCACCGTATTTGTAGAATTTTCTCGTTGTTTTGGGTTTACTCTTCACTGTTGGCAGCATGTTTCTGCTTGTTCGTGTATTAATTGAGCTGCGTTCCTTATCTTTCTTCATTAGACATTGTGGATTCGTACGCTTTTTTGTTGCATTAATACGATCCTTAATGGACACCTGGATTTGTTTGCAAATTGGATTTGACCCGGACATCTGTGCATCTTTTTTATTGGATTCGTTATTTCTTATATATATATATATATACACACATATATATATATATATATATATATATATATATATAAGTTTTTTTGTTAATTTAGTAATAATTCAGTTATTACTAACAACAACAACATTGTTATTATTATATGCATATTTATGTCTTGCATGTAAAGGTAGTGCTTTCTTTTTTGTATTACACTTTTACATTTTTTAGCTTGAATTATTTGTATTTATATTAATGAATAAAATTTTTTTTTCATTCTGCAATTCTTTTGCTGTGTGACAACAACAGTTAGATGTAAAACATTTATTTAAAAAAACAGACGCTTACTCTGACAATCGTGCAGATACGCAAGGGCATCTGGATACTAGTAAAGCGTGCTTCGATACATTTTCAGATGTGTTTTGCGTTTTTGTGTCCACATAATTTCGTACAGTGTACATATCGGTGCCAAAGCAGCCCGTAAAATCAGGGAAGCACCAACGCGAGGAGCCTTTAATAACTCTTGAGACATGTTCTGCAGTAAGATTGGCTGAGGCTTCTCCTCAGGGTCGACAATGTGTCATTTCCATCCTGAAGCCAAATTGCCCACTGCCTGATATGATATTAATGTGCTAAATCAAAATATCCAGGGGATCAAATTTCCCTTCTTCATTTTTTATGGTCTTCTGCCTCAGTGAGTCTCTCAAGTCTAATAGGAAGAGGGCTGGATGATTGAAAATCCGCCTCTGCGGGAGATGGCTTGCTACAAGCCTAATTCACAGCGCTCTGCTGTTCAGTACACGAAACTCCTATGGCCGCGCAGGGCTTGACTGCCACTGCTTTGTGACATTAAGCACACCCAATTTGGCTAAAAGGCTGAGAGATGACTGCATGTCTCGGTTGAATGCTAATACGCTGGTTATCCCCAGCATTGATAGTTGTTAAAAAGGGGAGCCCCATTCAAACACACACACTCGCTGAAGTTTGCATCCACATGCATCGACACAGCATCCATCTTTAAAATCAACGGCCAACCATCATCACTAGTATCAGTTTCTCCCAAAACGCTGCAATAACACATTTTCAATAGCACAATAAAACATTTTCAGTAAAGGCCTTGTTCGAGAAATAAGGACAGGAAAATACTGTTTTTATTTTCAAATGTAGTGATATGAACCATTTTAAAGCATCATGGAGCACGGCTTATTTCATTGCAGTTGTGAAAAATCATAGTTGGTCAGTATAAGCAAGGAATATATGTAAATATATATATATTTATTTTTTGTTTTTTAAATTTTAACCCTGACATTATAATAGCCCTCTGAGCTTTCTGCTGTCTATCATTAGGTGTTTGTTTTTTATTCATCTCACACCATCTGGGCTACGCTTCACGAGCGGCATGAATTTTATGTGATATAATTCTTTTTTTTTCCATTTGGTCTCATTTTAAACCTTTGAACAGACCAATTTAATTTCACCGGCACAGAAGGAAAAATGTACATGGTGGAGGACAAAGACCTTTTTAATCTGGCTGCGACTGTATGGTTTCCTTTAAGATTCCCTGTCTGTTATGATTTCAAAAGGCTGAATGTCGTTGTGATAAGATATTGTCCTTTTTTTGCTGTCATTATTTGAATACATCTTAAAAGTGTGCTTACTCAGAGACTTTTACATTTTATGAACTAGAACGATTTATTTTTGCTCTGTTTATTAGGTTCTCATTTGCTAGTGGTTGTTGTGGTTTCCCAAGCACATTAACCATTTAATAAACTCCAGTGTGTGTGTGTGTGTGTATGGGCACTCCTCATAGATAGCATTGAGAAAACATTTCACATTGTTTTAAGAGGAACTATAGGGCTTTTGTTGTGGGCCCAACTGGAGTCTGGGGTTTGGAGGATGCAGCACTCGCCCGAGTCCGCAGAGCAGTGGGTGGAAAGCTGAGAAGTCAGGAGCTGGCTTAATGTATTAAGGGGGGCCTTTTCCTGTGTCAGCCCCGAGGCATTTCCTGAGGCAGAAAGAGCCTCCCCTGCTTAGAGGCTTTCTGGAAGGGTTAAACACCTGGATGGGGTTCAAGCTCCATAGCGCCTAGGGAAAGTGCATTTCGAATATGTACAAGTTTCATGTAATTCAGGACTTAGGTCCATTAACATCTGCAAATTGTTAACTCTGGTGTTTGTTCAGCTGGTGGAGACTCATCTGAGCACCAAAAACTGGCTCATTTGTCCTGGGGCAAATAATTGGGATTTGGAGTCGGAAACGGTGGCAAAGGCGCGTAACCAGCTGATATGAATTTAAGTGGTAGCCATGGACTGCAATGTTCACTCAGTAGCCATGAGATGGGTTCATCTGTGCCTACTGATGGCTGCAATCGCCCCTGACCTATAGGACGGCCCAGAAATCACAGGCACAAACAGCAAGGCCTCTGACTTAATCCGCCTCAACGATAACACTTGCTTAGACACGTTTCTCTCATGTGGGTATTTTGCATATGCAAATCCGGGGGCCTACCTCTGGTCTCATTCGTCATGTGCAGCTGTCAAAACGCGCAGAAAGACAATGAAAGCGAGAGCGAAGGCTGCGTCGAACTCCACCACAGAATGGCCGGCATTATTCCAGGCCGAAACCAACATTACTTTCATAATTTTGTTTCCTGATTAATAGACCAAGACTTGAGGCTCGTACTGTTCGAGGCTTTTTGCAAAGAGAAGGTCAGGTCAGGAAAGAGTTTCCACAGCAACTAAAGATCTATTCTTTCCCTTTGGCTAATTAAATCACATTCTTAAGGCCTCTCCACTTTTTTGAGGAGAATGGAGAAGCGGAAAAAAATACTGTCTCAGATAATCTCTAGTTTCCTTCAGCTATAGTCTTGGGGAAGCCTGGTGCAGTGCTAGTTCTCCTGAAGTAATCCTGTTTTTTGACAGAAATGTAAACTGGATATAATTGCTTTTCAGGAAAGGGAATGCAGGGTTTGTATCTAGTGTAAAAAGCATCGGAAAAGGATTGAGCATTTTTTTGCATAATGCACAGCGGCTTTGAATGGGGCACTGAATGGTCGACTGAGTGACTTAGATGAAAGCAAGATGGAAACGGTGCCTTCTTGTCCTTTCCTTTCCAGGCCCCGCTTGTCCCCAAAGATGTTTGTCGAGGACTTGAGACAACAGGCGTAGGCTTCATATTCCTGAAGCCTCCCAAGATGCCGGCAGATTTTGTCATCATGTGAAGTAATATGTATGATAATGGTCTCTCTCTCTCAACTGGTAAATAGCAGCCCGTCATGCTTTATTCAGTAGCGTTCAGGCACAACAGCAGAGCTAGCGAGTGGATTCTGCAGAGATGGGATTTCTTCTTCCTCCAGTGTCCTCAATTTAAACAGAAGAGGTTTTGATTGTACGATAGATATGTGTGTACTTAATTCTTATTTCATTTTCGCTCTTTCGCACTTTCAATATAAACAGGAATGAGAACCCAAGGAATAGGTTTGGAATCCTTTTGATATTCAGAGAAAAATATTCCAAGCGTGAATTTTTGTGTGTGTGTGTGTTAAAAATAAAACGATCTAACACGGCATTCATATATTATAGATGAAGCGCTTTGGAGGACGGCCTGATTCTAGCGCTAGTTGTGTATTTGGGGAGGGCGTCAGTGTGAGTGTGAGCAGCACTTCCGTGATTTCAGCGTCACTGACATCGCGATCTGTTAAATGAGCGCAAGCTGTTGCCAGAGACGTTTCCCTGTTTTGTTGTGTTCTGCTGAAGCCTTGATCATCTTTCACTGACCTTTTATAGACTAGAACTTGTCCTTTCATATGCAAATTATTAAGGGAAAGGAATTGTTGCCAGGATAAGTGCTCACAGGTTATTCACGAACAAAACTATTATTCTTCTATTCTCTTCTGTCTCTTATTCCAACCGTTCCAGGGTGGTGAAAGCAAGTAGCTTCTAGTCGACTGTGAAAGGTGGCTATGTCAGTCTTTTTAACTCTGGCGCTAAAGAAAGGATACACCATAGATGGCGGTTCACGTCTTGTGACATTCAAACAAAGCTCTCAGTTAAGACAAGTCATGCTTTAGTGTCTGGTTGAATCAGGCGTGTACTGACAAGCTCAACCAGATGTTGATGTGGGCCCGGTTGCCAAGTGAAACTTGTATGCTGTGGATTGTCCCCCTTTCGCCCCACCGGCCCTCGAGATGTGCTCTCCTTACTCCACAGCTTGGATGTTAAAAACGTCTCTTCCTCTTCCGCAACTTACGCTCCATTCCCCCCGATGTGTGAGAACACTGACCTGATGAGGACATGAACATTTTCAAACAATCGTAAGGGTTGTTATGAGAAGGACGTGTTATCGTGAGGAAATGTAATTTGAGAACTTTCATTTTTGAGCGCAGTTATCTAAATGTTTTTGTTGCTCTTGGTCCTTTGCCAGTCAGGATTACATTACTTTTACTGTCAGCTCGCGTCTCATTGGAAGAAGGGGATTTTTTCCTTTGTATTCTCTAGGCCTTCCTTGTGTTTTTTGTGACGCCTTCTCTACAGGATATTAAAAGGGGGGTGGGGTTAAGAAATCCAACTGAAAGCAACATTTTGGCATCTCATTTAAAAAAGCAGTCATTTAATGGAAATGAACAGAAAAAAAAAATATTGTGTTTAAATCCAGAGAATCGCATTTTGACATCACAAGTTTTTGAGTACATATGTAGTCATTGTCGCTAAGACTATTGGCAGCTGAAAGGTCCCCTCAATTTAATATTTTTTCACCATGTGATGTGTTGAAATAAGTCAATTTTCTTTGTAAGGATTTAAGTTTTAAGATAGGTTAGGACTTTAAAAATATTTTAGATTATTGTAATATTACGTACACATATAGCATATGACATTAGCGTACCTGTCTCACGTTTCAAAGCAGTTTTTTCATATAATCTCATGAGAATATTTATGTCTCTGTAGATCACAGCATTGCTAACAGCAACCGAGAGTGCAGTTATATGGGCAAAGGTTGAGCGTAACAAGTTTCGTCTCTGTTGCTGTTTCTTCCTCAATATGTACTGTAGATAAAACTTTATGAGGTTCGTTTAGACGGATGTACACTCAAAAATCATATGCACCCTCATTGCCGATCTCAGCTGGATAACAAGCCCATTATTAGTCGTCAGAGAGAGGGATGAGGCCATAATTGAATATGTATGACCGGTAGTGCCTTATGTAAACAGATAAATGAGAGCTTGCCCTCATGAATATTCATGCTGCTTGGTTCATCTGGCCCTATGATGAGGATATTAACACAGCCTTTCCACCTTTGTGTATGTATATTAGGGATGCTAACTATTAGCTGATTAGCGATTAATTGTCAATAATAATTTAATCATTAAAACTTATTGATGGTCCATTAAGGTCATCATTAGAGTGCGTAGGTTGATGTGCAAAACATGACACACTGAGGAAAAATGAAGCGAGTGCTGCGGTAGTTATATTCTAAATATGTCTTCAAGCCATGTAATGGATTATGTAGGCTATAGCCATTTATTTAGAAACATAATTAAACCAAGGATCCAAAAAAACCTTCCAAACAAGTGATTTTACTGAACATAAAAACTACTTGTATAATACGATCTTGATTGATATGATCTTCCAGCACTTGTTTCAGATGTGCTCTTCTAATCTATGGTACATGGTCAATGTAAAACAGTGTCTGATCGGTTTTACACATCGTCCCTATCCACTTTACCCACCCCACCACATCTCAATATCCAGTTTTTGTTCATACAAACACTGCATCATGATCGCGATACGCTCTCATCTGGAAGTCCTGAAGCTTTAGCCAGGCAGCGTGTCTGGTCACATCGTGACTCTTCAAATTTTTTTGTTATGTTGTTTTTGGGTTTGCTCAAGACCACCTGCTCTAAATAAAAATACAGTATGTGATCCACTATGGTTTACTAATGTTTTCATACAAATACTTTGTATAGTTTGGTCTTGACTCTAATGTAAAACAAATATGCTTGTTGGTTAAGACCTTTTCAACAATATATGACACAATTATATCTGTTATGTGCAGTGATTTTACTAGTTTTCATGTAAAGCAGTTTTTTTCACACTATGAAAAGTAGCACTTCTAATCTGTCAGGAAATTTAAAAGCACTTGCTAAGTGCTCATATGTCCCTATATTCACTGTAAAGCCTAGCTTTAAAGCAACACCTATTTTGTGTTGGTTAAGCAGGTGGTTAAGTAGTGTGATTTTGGTTGCACCCCTCGCTTTAGATTTAAGAGGTTAAGGTTAATGATTAATCGATTAATTGATGGTTAATTTAAACAATGATTGATTATAGGAATTTATGTATATTGACATCCCTAATGTGCATGAAGAAAGGAGCAGTTTTCCAGACATGACATAGGACTGTTTGCATTTGTCCAGGGGCTGAGTAGGAGAAGTCCCTGGAGAAGAATTTGGTTAATGCTAGACTTCTCATATCCTGTCTCGCTCTGGTCTGGCATGTGCGCTGGAATCATCTTTAATTATTTGCTTTAAAGGGGGTTAGACTTTCCATCAGTCCAGATGAGTGGCACGGACTGAAGGCTGGTTTTGTGTGGGTGCTCGAAATCCCAGCGTGGTCACCATCTTTTTAGAACGAGATTGAATGTGGAGCTCACGTGTCAGAGAATCGTGGTCATGAAACGAAAAGAACAAAGTATCACATTGAGCCGAGAGAGAAAAAGATAATGTGGTCGTCTGTATTTTGGGCTTTTGAAGAAACAACCATTTTCTGCCTCACCTTGTCCTCGTTTTTGGAAGATTTCTTTTAGTTTTATATGGAGACAATAGGCTGACTGGCTTGCCGTGCCCATGACCATTTAAGTTATGGGCAATCAAAGAAGTGTAATAAAGAAGACCTATGGAAAGTGTATGAAAAAAAAAACATTAAGGAAAATTGAGGTCCTTTGGGGTGTTTCATATAAAATCAAATCAGAGGCCTTTGCGAAGATCAAGCGATGCATACGAATGGCGAACCGGAGGGCTGTTAAATCTGACGATGGATGGGGCCAGACAAATATTTGAGAAAGCGCAGATTATTTTCCATTTAATGCCTGCGAGTCTGTGAGATTTGTTGAAACAAATGTATATGTGCCATTTCATGTGCTCGCATCTTGGCTTTGCATTTCAAAACACTCCCTCACCGCAGCTTTATGCTTATTACTGCATGGCATTTGATAGCAAAACAAATCATTCTTCCCCTGACTATTACCATTCTGAGCTGTAGGTATAATGTGTTTTCTTTGCTTTAATTAGTTGGCGGTTATGCTGTTCCAGAGCTTGTTTTCTCTTCTAGGTTGTTGTTGACCTTAAAATACCCCCAGTGTCTTTTTGAGGCCTTAGCGATCTGAAAAACATAACACAATGTGGCCTTCCCCACTGCAGCGCGCTGATAATGTTACAGCTGGGCCAAAGCGGCCCATATAGGCTTTCAAATGGCATAAGTGGCAATAACCACAGACTCTTTTAATGTTTCTCTTCATTAGCACTGCTCACGGATATTTTTTCGGTCTCTTGCCCTTTTCATCTGAGAAAGAAACAATTTTCGGCTCTCTTATATCATGCCATTAAATTAATGATTTTTTTTAATGAGTCAAAAAAAGGATTAATCATTTTACTATGTGCGTCATTTTGTCTGGTGATTGTAGGAAGCAGACGGAGCGACGTGACTGAAAGATTTGTCGAAATTAACTTTGAAAATTGAATCGGTAGTTTGCGTGACATTCCGTTTATTTGATAATGGAATATTGTGGCCCTAATTTCAACTCATTCTAATTACATCTGACAGTTGTTTGTTTGGAATGAAATCCAATTAAAGTGTACACTTTTCAAGCGGAATACTCTGGTTCTTTCTTAAATAAATAATGGCCCCATGATGGCTCTGAAAATAAATGTTTGTTTTTTTTTTGTTGTTGTCTTTTGGGGCACACAAGGGTAAATCTGCAACAGCTGTCAGAACAGAGTTTGTTTAAAAAAGCAAATGCCTTTGGTCTAAAGTTCATTTGGAGAGCTCTCTAATTAAATATAGGCCTGAACCTTAAGTTAATTAGTAATTCTCTGGCTCCAGAAATTCAGAGAGATCTGGAGCGCAATCTCTTGTGCTGCCATATAAAGGCATTAAGGCCTGTATGGGAGAACTTAGATAGCAGTAATTCATGCTTTAATAGATTGTTTGACATGTTTTGTGAAATTCCTGCATGAAGAACACTCGGCTTAGCACATAGCTAGCGGCTCTGGAATGCATGCAGGGATACCTGGCCTGTGATTATGTTTATAATACTAGATAATTACAGGACCGGCAGGCTGGATGCTCCGTCTTTACTGAGCAGCTTGAACTTTAAACTTTTATTGTTTCTAGGGGAAAATGACAGCAAAGAAAGGTCAGAATCTGCGAATGAAAAACGGGCTCTTGTTCCAAATGGCGTCTGCTTACTGCTCCCGGCCCACGCGATAGTGTGTCAAAACATTCACCAGGTTAAAGTTAGTTAACGGAGGCGACCATAGGAATATAACACCTGTCCAACAGGCTTAACGGGGTATATTTTTAAATGGCTTGTAAAACTGTGAATTTGCCCCCACCTATGTGTTTCTTTTGGAGGGGAAATAAGTGGCCTGTTTTTAACTTTGTGTGTGTTTGGTTTGGTCTCACCTCTGTCTTTGCAATGGAAGTGTTTGTAGGCCATAGCCTGTAGTTTTTGGTTTGTTTTAAGCACCATTATGTGAGCATCACTCATTCCAACAACTTCGATTGCACTTCGACTTTATTTATTTTTATGTATTGAAGGGGGGCAGTGCTATCGAACAGATGTGCGTAAAACTACTGATTTATGTAACTGGTAAGCGCTTTCATATTGTATGTATTGTACTCCACAAGAACATGTTTGACCAGTAGATTAATATTTATTTAGCACAGGGAAATCAAGGGATTAAGTCAGTCATCATTTTAACTCTAATCCTGCTCTGCGAAAACTAGACAAAAAGGGTGATTACTAAACACGGACTGACAAAGCTACAATTAGATTCTCTGCTTTTCTTGTTGAGATTGGGGGAAACACTCACGCACAACACACACACACACACAAAGAGATAAAGCTCTGAACCTTTTCTCCCTCCTGCAAAGAGAAAAAAAAAGCAGAAAGCAAACATATTCATCACTCGTGTTTGCGCGGACAGCAGAAAGATCACGAGATGAATTCGCATCAAGCCTGTGAATCAGAGAAAACAACTCTAATTTTAGTCAGTGCCTCCTGTGAGAAATGTCTAGTGAGTCGGTGTGTGTTTAGTCATATCTCTCTGTCAGTGCCTGTGCATGTTTGTATTTGTTTGTGTGTCATTACTATAAAGAGAAAACAGCATATCTGCTTTACTAATTAAGCTATAAGACTCACCAGGGGCAACACACTGATTTGCATGTGGCTCATTTCTCTTAGCAAAACACACACGGCAAATACGCCTGATGGGTCTCAGGTGGGCAAACGTGCGTGGTTGTCTCTGCGATGCTCTCTGAGTTAACTGTCAAAGTTAACTTTGCAAAGCTGAAGCGAGAGAGAGAGAAAGAGGTGGGGTTAAAGGGATGATCCGCCGTCACGTGGACGAGGGGCACCGGAGAAGATGTGAAACCAGATGTGGGGTGAAAAAAAGGCTAAAGAGGAAGACTAGTGGGGAACCTGCCAGCATACGTTCCCTTTTCCCTCCTTCTCTCTTTCTCAGTTGAAAAAGAATGTTAATGATTTTTTCACCCCCCTGCGCTCCTCCTGAGACACAGCCTCATTGTTTGTCGTGAGGACCTTTTCTTTCAAACTTAATTACCTTCTCCCCTTTTTTTCTGTGACTTGGACTGAAAGTTTGCACTGTGTGGGAGAGAGTCGTCACACATTCTTTTTACGCTCCTTTTCATTAATCCAGGGTGTGCAGGCATTTTCTCTCTGCGTTGGGACGGTAGGGGAGGGTAATGGAAGAGCCTCGGAATGATCCACAGGAAGCTTAAAGCCGGGTAATGCAGTATAATAGTCTGGACATAGACTGGCCTTTGTTTGTGCGGTTCATTTCGAATCAAGCGTAATTAACTCCAGAGTGTTTCCAGATTGCCAGCACGGAGAAATTGCAGCCTTCTCTGCTTTGAATTGAGAAAAGACATTAGCTATGTAGATTATGTTTCCCTTTGATACTGGCCTCTCCTGTTAAAAGTTTTCGAATGGGCGAGGGAGTCACATAAACCCGGGCAGTTCTTTTTGTTCCCCTTGTTTAAAGGGTCTTTTTGAAGTAATCTTGAATGTAAAACTCAAGTCATGTGATGATGTTTTAATAAAATAACTTTTTTTTCTCGTACTTCAAATTGTTCGACTCTTATGTTAAACGCCAGCAACAGAAAGGTAATTCGTACAAACAGCTAAATAGACGTCTTTTTGCTGATGTGGATTTGCCACACCCGACAGTAATGATATGTTGTGTATTGAAAATGAGGCCCTTAAATGTGGTTATGGCACAAGGGAGATATCCTGCTTCTACTGTTACACCTCTGGGCAACGACAGGGTTCGGGAAAAGCCTTTGTGAAAAAGGGTCATGCAAAACCGTTTTTTTCCCCCTCACTCCTCTCCCCTTTGCAATTCTTTCTCTCTCTTTTTTTGGACTTAAACAAGAAAGAATTAAGCCTCTCGGTGTCCTTGGAGGCTAGAGAAGCTCTTGATGTTTGGATAATACCACTTTGATGGATTTTTCATCAGTTCTTTCTGCATGGCAACAAATAAACAAGTATAATTAGACTTGTGAAGGCCCATTCATGGCTTTGTTAGGATTAGATATATGTGCAGTTTGCATGCTGTGACTCTCCTTTGTCTTTCCCAAACTCACTATGACATTTTGATAGAGGATTTAGTGTAGAGAAAAACCCCAGCAGAGGCTGGGGTGACCTTTCTTAAATCGGATATAATTCGAAGGCGTTTTACCTATTTTCCCTTTTTTTTCTTCTTCACACTCATACTGCAGTTCCACTTGAGTAATGCACTAACACACATGTGCACGTTAACGCTTAACGTTTGTCTACGACTCTCAAAAAAAAAGGAGAAAAAGGAACGACCTGAAAAACTATTTAGGGAAGAAAGGGTGAGTGAAATCCTTTTTCTGTGGGTTGGATCAGGGAGTCCTTAGCACTCGGGTAGAACTCAAGCATTCCTACTCTATTATTCCTGTCTCTTGATCAGATCACATTCTTTTTAATCACTTCACAGGCAGCGTCTCCACAGAGCACCGAGAGTGAAGCTGAGACAGTCTTAATTAAAAAAACAGAGGTAGAAACACTGTTTGCCATCTTTTCTTCTAATGGGAACGGGAGCCATTTCCATGCAAACGAGATCTGTCCTTATTGTTTTGAGAGAGAGCGCTCTTTTGGTTCCAGAAAAAGAGCTTAGTATTTGTTTTTTGTTTTTCTTTTTGTAGCCTTTGCTTTTTAGAACCGAACAGAAGGGGGGAAAGCAAGACTAGAGAAACATTGTTTCACAGTTAAAGTTAAAACACGTTGGAGGAATTATAGAACGGTGTATAGAAAAAAGGTGTTAACGGGGAAAAAGCAGTCAAAAAGAACATTGAGCCCATTTTAAAAGCAAAGTACGTACTTAAGACTTACTTTTGGGTGGAAGAGAGTGTTTTCTTTTCTGTAGCTGGGTTTGAAGATAGATGCCTGCATGTGATTCCTTTAAAGTCGTCCTTGTCAGGCATATTGAGGACTTGAGAACGTCTTGGATAATATTCAGTAACTTGCTGTAGCAAACAGTGATTTATTTATTTATTGTGAGAACAAATTGCATGGGCACACTTAAGTTACCAGGCGGATTGTCAATGAAACGTCTTCTGATGCGAAATATCAATATGAAAGCTAGAGGTGCTCTCTAGCATCCCTGGATACTTGCTTTGTATCAACAGCAAGCGCAGCTCTGTTTAGCTCTTTCTGTGCCTTGCTTTATAATTCATAACCATGTAATGATTCACATGCATAGCCAAAAATGTAGAGACACAGGCAAATCCAGAGGATGCATCTCTCTCAGCACTTCAAGTGTCAAGATATGCATAATTCATCTCAAACTGCGCGTTTCATGTCCGGACCTGCATTAGCGATGGCTGTGTGCCACGCATTGGAAGGAAAGCAACAAACACACATTGTTGCACACAAAATCTCTGCATAAATTCTGTTTTTCTGCCAGCTGAAAGAAAAAAGTAGAATGAGGAAACTCAGGTGTGTAATTACAGCTTCCATATTGTATTTGATACCTTTTAAAGTCTAAATTCAACAGAAACAAATCACAAGCAGCCTCTGACAAGGTAGACATGAGGGAGAGTGTGTGTTTTGTGAAGGTTGCTTGTTTTATGATGTGCAGTGGGTTTTGTGTTAACTTTGCTGGAATGTTGTGTGCGGCTCACACACTCACCCTGCGCCACAGGCCCTGGAGGCACAGCTGCTGGCTCTGTGATCTTACACCGGGAGATGCAGAAATTATCACAGGAGAACACTGTAATCTAGCCCTGTCTTCCCTGCCAAACGTGTGTTTTTAGAGACGTATTCCTCTCGGCTTACATAAATGACCCCCACTGCACACATACATAGACACGCCTTTTTCTTTCTTGTGTGAAACTCATTTTAATAGGTGCTAATTTTGCACTAATTGCATATCTCTGGGCATTTGGGAGCAATCTCAGGTCTTTCACAACAGTGCATTGTGCAGATCACCCTCACCGTCTTATTTATTATACAATTTAATTTTAATTTCATTAATGTGATAGCTTATCTGCATTTTTTCCACTGTATGTTTCGAGATTATACTTGATTTAAAATAGCAAGAATATTACAATTCTGTGTACAATATTCATATTATATCCTCAACGTATTTAGACAAAAGCATATTATAATTTAATCCCCAAATTGCTCTGTATCAAAATAGGTATCTAAAAAAAGATTTTACACAGCTAGTTTGAGAGGACATAGCTGTAATTGTCATTTAATTTTGCATCATCTTTCAACCTCATTCCCATAAAAAAAAATTGCATCGTGTTCAATAAGCTATTATCAGATTTCCTGATATTCTTGAGAATCATTCAAAAATAAAGCCTGGCACAGGAGACAATGCTGCCATTTTAAATTTCTTAGACTGTCTTGAGTGTATTTCATTTTAATTGAAAGCACTGCAGTTGCAAGCCCGTCATAGTTGGCCTTCACCACAAATCTCTACCTCTTCTGCACACACTGATATCACCCTGAAAATTTGGAGCAGCTGGGTTGCTCTCCGCTCTCTGGGCCTCATTCGCAGAGCCTGGGGCATGGTAGGCAGGCACATGCTCTTTGGTTTCAACCCCATTCAGTGTCCAACCTTATGTGCCGAGTCCAAGTCTTTGAATCTGCATTGCCAGCCTTGAGAATAAATTGTCTGTGGTCAAAGAAAAAAACATATGATTGAAGGGTTTTCATCAGCAAGGTGCACATATGATTTGTGAAAGCCAGGCGAGACCCTGATTGAGGCAGTGACAGTTGGGAGATGGGCAGCCATCCAAGATAGATAACATCACAATGCTATTTCAAATGGTGTGCTTTATGTGCTTGGGTTTTTTGTGAGCTGCCAAGGATGAAAAATGAAAAACAAAAAAGTGAAAAAAAGAAATTGCAAGACGGCCCTCCTGGGGTGACTGGACTGGGTGTGCTAAATATTAATTTGAGTTTGGGGTGATTGTGAGAAGAGCAAAACGTGGGTTAGAATTTGGATGGCTGCTTACTCAGGGCTTGTTAGATACCTGCTGGGGGATCTCTCCGAGGGAAGATTTGGAGTAAGCTGATTTACTGAATAACATAGGAACCAAAGAGATACCGCCTCTCTCTCCCAAAGTGGGCATGATTTGAATGTGGTGGTTCATCCCCTTTACTTTGCTTATTGTAATTGTTGCAGTGATAAAGGGGCTCACAGAAACTTTTGTGTGGGAGTGGATTGATTTTAAGGGGAGTGCTGCACTGGTTATTGAAAAGTCTCATACTAAATCTTTTTTTTTTATAACTATTGAAATCTATTGATAACCTCTGCTAAGTGTGTGTCTCTGCATTTTTAAAATTATACAGCCTTTTTTTTCTAGATAGATCTCTGCTGCTCATTTTTGAGCTAATTCACGAGTAATTGCAGAGCAGGAATGTTCTCTGTATTATTCAAGGACAGCACATGTTGAAGATCAGGTACTTCATCATTATACACATTCTAATATGCCTTTGCTCTCTTTTATTTTTTTTATTTATACAGGTCCCTGACAGGCTGGATGAAATGAGATCCCCATGTAGCGATTACCATGGAAACTTGTGACTCCCTTCTCTCTCAAGGCAGGAAAATGGGCAGCAGATATCAAAGCTACGTGAGACGGACACATCTTGATAATGAGGTGCCAGAGAAAGTCCCTGGGATGGAGCCTGACAGAGGAAAACAGCCTGCGGATGACAACCTGAGGAAGGAGGGAGAGCCGTCGAGAGACTGCATCAGGATTGAACGTGGAGAATGCGATAGGCGTGGCCACTAGAGAGATCCCTGCAACGAATGTGCCACTTCCTTCTCTAGTTTACCAAAAATACATGGAGCACCACTGCCCGAACGCTCGCCTTCCCCTTCTGAAGGACGAGAGACGAGAGCGAGGTCAGCGACCTTGAGGACAGCGATGTAGAGAACCTGACAGGGAACAGGTTATCAGCCAGATGGCTCAGCTTTTACTCTTGAGGACTCCAAAGAAGGTGGCCAGGATGCCCAGTCAGGGGTCAAAAGCCTCTTCTCCCCAGCACTGTTGTCGAACTCCCAAACTGCTGCTGGGGACAAGACTGAGCAGTCGGCCACAGCCCCCATGTCCTTTTATCCACAAGTGATCAATACCTTTCACATCGCTTCATCCCTCGGGAAACCATTTATGGCCGAATCAGGCTTTCCCAAATACCTCAGCATTAGCAGGAGATGGTCCTGTGTTGCACAGTTTCCGTGTCTGACGATCTTCCGACACAAGAGTGATAAAGACTATCTTACCATTGATGGTGCAGCCAAAAACTCCTGTGTGTCCAAAGATGTTCCAAACAATGTGGACTTGTCTAAATTTGATGGTTGCATTAGTGATGGGAAAAGGAAACCTATTCTGATGTGTTTTCTTGTGCAAGTTGTCTTTTGGTTATAGTAGGTCATTTGTAACCCATGCTGTGCATGATCATCGGATGACCCTCAATGAGCAGGAGCAGAAGCTCCTTAGTAATAAATATGTCTCTGCCATCATACAGGGCATTGGTAAAGACAAAGAACCTCTTATAAGCTTTCTGGAACCAAAAAACAATTCTGTGTTACCACATTCCTACTGCAAACTTCATGGGCCCTGATACTAGGCATTCACAGCCTGTGAACACCTTTCACATGGATAACGGTGATTCCCTGCAGGCTGGATTCCGCCTTCCTGAAAGGAAGTGCCAGTTTGGCATCTTCTGCAGACCAGTCGCCCAGGAGTGCCCAGATGCCAAAGGCTGAACAGAACCTCGGGGTCGCGGCCACCTCGGCGCTCAAGTCCCCCGTCTGCTCCCCATTTCTCCAGCGCTCGTCACCAGGGGCTGGGTGCAGGGATCAGGAGAGCAACTGTGAACAGCAGAAGGAATCGTCAGCACTTTGCATGCGAATGGTGAGCTCCCCATCAAATGCGGAGCCCAGAGATGTGGCTGATGCTGAGGAGGACGAAGACATGTATTCGGAACGAGCTTGACGATGATGGTGTTTGTGAACTTGGAGATAGTACCAGTAGCAAAGATTTCCCTCTCTTAAACCAAAGCATTTCTCCTTTTCGTCCAATGTGCTAAAATTTAGTGAAAGGGGTACTACTTCCTCTGTGACTTTTGCCAATGACCTAGACAAGACAAAGCAAGCGGCTGCCAGCTTGGACTACAGCAATGACTCTACGAGTGGAGGCTGCGACTCCAACAGCGGTAGGGATGGCAGTCCACCATCTCTTCCTCTTGACCTGATGCGACGAGACCGATGAGAGCCCAGGCCCACTGCACCAGCATGCTGCCACGCCCAGCACCCCTGGCACCCCTGGCCCTGGAGAGGGCTCTCCTGGAAGTGGAATTGAATGCCCCAAGTGCGGCACACTGTCTTGAGGTTCGTCCCGTTCACTTGGTGGTCACATGACTATGATGCACTCACGGAACTCCTGGCAAGACGCTGAAATGCCCCAAATGCAATTGGCACTACAAATACCAGCAGACCCTGGATGCTCACATGAAGGAGAAACACCCAGAGTCTGGAGGCTCTTGTGCCTATTGCCGCACGGGCCAGCCTCATCCTCTGACTAGCCCGGGGCGAGAGCTATACCTGTGGCTACAAACCTTTCCGCTGCGAGGTGTGTAACTATTCCACAACCACCAAAGGCAACCTTAGCATCACACATGCAGTCAGAGCAAGCACCTCAACAATGTGCAGACGCTGCAGAATGGAGGAACGGAAGCCATCTACAACCACCCTGCTCCTGTGTCAAATGCCAGCTTGAGCGGATGTGGCACACCCTCGCCCTCCAAGCCCAAACAGAAGCCCACGTGGCAGATGCGAGGTCTGCGACTATGAGACCAACGTGGCTCGGAACTTGCGTATTCATATGACAAGTGAGAAACACATGCACAACATGATGCTTCTTCAGCAGAACATGAAGCAGATCCAGCACAACCTGCATCTAGGCTTGGCGCCAGCTGAGGCGGAGCTCTACCAGTACTACCTGGCCCAGAACATCGGCCTCACCGTGATGAAACTGGATAACCCTTCAGACCCACAGATGATGATCAACCCCTTCCAGCTTGACCCTAACACTGCCGCAGCTCTGGCTCCTGGTCACGGTAAGTAGTTTTCCCTTGGATATGCTTGTCACTCACTTTCTTTTGTTCTCTCTTTCCTTCACTGACTCTGGTCTTATTGACTCCCTGTCATTATTGTATCCTGCTCTCAGTATGTTCTGTGATTTGAGCTGCCATGTGAGAATCTGTTTCTTCATTTTTTAAGCTTAGTCCTTTGCTTCACCCTTAACATGGACTGTAGGGAACAGATTGCACACAACACTTGCCGTAGCAGTTTTTGTTCTTTCACTTTGTCGAATGAAGACCATACATAGCATTTCTGAATTGGTTTCTGTAAGCCTGTGCATTCATCTCATGGATCTTTACAGCCATACTTAGTATAGACTGACACTATCCTGTCAAGAAATATTGTTTCCACGGTACTTTTATCTAGCAACTCAGAAACTCTCTGTCTGACAAAATGCTATATTTGTACCTTGTCTTGATCTTGTGTAATTATTAAATTCAAAGGTTTTTTTTTCAGGGGGTTGAGGGTAAGGAAAATGATCCAGTTTGCTTCTAAAAGTGCAGAGATCAAAGACTGAATTAACAATTAGATGTAAGCTGGTCTGTTTTTTTATTATTTCAATTTTTAGGACTGACCATTGAAGCTTGCTGGTTTTATATTGATCAATTTCATGTCTTTTAAAGAGAGAAACGTGCCTGAGTACAAACTCAGGAATGCTTGGTAGGAGTAATTAAAGCTATCTGATGAGGGACTTTAGAACTTGAAAGGGATGATTGTAATTGATCCTGATTCAATCCTATTATAGCTTTTTATAGTTAAGGCTTTATAAAAGCCATACTCCTTACTGGGGCTTTACTTTATCAAATCCCTTTGTATGGGTGCCCTACACCAATCTCTCGGCTCTTTTTTAAAATTTCATTTAATAAAAAAAAACCTTTTCTCTTTTTCTCCTCCCTGTGACTGTGCCCCACCTCTTCCCTTCTCCCTTTCTCTCCTGCACCCTCTCTCTCCTGCTCACTCTCACTCTCTCTCTCCCTCTTTCTCTCTCTCTCTCCCGCAGTAAATAATGAGCTGCCTGCGGAGCTGCGTCTTGTGAGTGGTCAGCTAATGGGTGATGACCTGTCCGTCCTCTCTGCTGGGGAGCTGTCACCTTGCATCAACAACCCGCTGCTGAAACTCTTCCAGTGTGCGGTGTGCAACAAATTCAGCTCTGACAGCCTGGAGGCCCTCAGCGGGCACGTGGCAGCAGAGAGATTGCTTCCGGAAGAGGAGTGGAGAGCCGTGATGGGAGACGTCTACCAGTGCAAGCTGTGCAACTACAACACGCAGCTCAAGGCCAATTTCCAGCTACACTGCAAGACCGACAAGCACATGCAGAAGTATCAGCTGGTGGCCCACATCAAGGAAGGTGGCAAAGCCAACCAGTGGCGTCTCAAGTGCATTGCCATCGGCAACCCCGTGCACCTGAAGTGCAATGCCTGTGACTACTACAGTAACAGTGTGGAGAAGCTGAGACTGCATGCAACCAACCAGAGGCACGAAGCGGCGCTGAAGGTCTACAAGGTCAGTTATGTTTACTTTGTGTTGAACTGTGTCATGACCCACTGTCCTAGTTCTATATGTTATCTGTGTCACATAGGATTTTACTTTGTTGTATTTAACTTGTATTGCATTATACGTTTTTTTGTCACTGCACTTGATGGCAGACAGTTAATTCAGTGGTCATGGTCAAAAGAACACAAAAGGTGAACAGTTGTTTTCTAGCACCTTGTTTTTTTTTACTGATGTCAAATGTCATTAGTCCAGCTGTAAATTTGATTTGGCCTCCCATGCTCACCCTTTCCCAGTTTCCTCTGCTCTCTTTCCTGTAAAGACAGGAATATGCCAGTCAGCCTGTTACATGGTGCATTTCAGAAATCAAACCTAATTGAATTTATGCCAGAAATATCAATATTCCTTGATATTTTGTTGGCCAATGTTATAGCACTTCACTGAATTTTCACCTCTGTAGAAAGCCGCCCCATCAGCCAGCGTCATATGAACAGCTGACAAATTTTAAACGTGTCACCCTGTGTTTGTCCTCATGCATAAGAAAGGGCAAATGTCATGATCATTTTTTTAGATCTTCCTACTTTATACCAGTTATCTGACATGTACAAATTATGTTTTAATGTACCTTCTTTTTCGATTTATGAGCATAATTTACTGCTTTATGCAAGGCCTAGGGCAGATAACTGATCCACAGTAGTGGGGGTTGAACAGAGGCCACTGCAGGCTCATCCTGTTCTTAAGTGCATTTGGGTGTTGACTTACTGGACTTGTGTCGATTGCCTGAAACAATAATACCTAACATCCTGAAATCATAGACCAGCATCACATCCCAGACACATTAGTGGACTCCTCTGGATAAACTGTATTAACTTAATGAGGATCTATTGACCAGCATTAGTCACTTTTGACTTGTGTGCTCGATAAGCCGTACTGGGCTGTATATTTAGAAAAGTGAATTTAGCAGCTGACAATGGCTAGACTACATAAGGAATTGGCAGCCTTGTGATGATGGCAATATTGCAAACAATTAATTTATTTGACCCGAATTTACCCATATGGTCATCCGAAAAGGGCTTTTTAAGAGGAAGCTACAACTACGGTCACTTTGACACCAAGAACCTCCTGAAAAAGATTCAGAACCAAATGCTTAAAAGGCCTTACAAGAATAACAAATTGTCTGGTTTTACTTTTTTTAATAACAGAAATGAGCTGCTTCGTGTTATTAATGTATTCAGACAGTGTTAGAAATACAGCGCAAGTAACTAAACAACAAAGGGCAAATCCTCCAATGGGTGAAGTCAGCATGAGGCAAATAAAGGGCTGAAAGAATCGCATGTGGTATTTGGAGGCCTGGCATTAAAGACACAGTCCATGGGAATGTTTTGAAATCCTCAGCAGTTTAGAAAGGGGTGGGGGGTCAGGGAGCTTGGCTAATTCTCTAAGCAAATAAAAAGGCTCCATGGCAACAGAGAGCATTTGGGATTACATCGAAAGACAAATAGATTGGAGATTAGAAGAAGAGAAAAGGCATAGCTTAGCTATGATCTTAGTAAGTCTCGCAGTAGATTTGTTTCTTCACGTGCATCGTGTAGTTGGGTCACTGCCTGATTATTGACATGATTGTTTGCTTTCATTCTGAAATCTCTAATTTGAGTTTACCTGGATATTTGAGTTTACCTTGAGTTTAGCAGATATATGTAGAATTAAAATGGTCCCTATCTTTTGGGTTTAATCCTAAACCAGCTAGTGATCCTGAGTGATCTTGTCTAACAGATAGCCATATAATCTAATGTAATCCGTAGCTCGTATAGTTTTTATTAAAAGTTAAAGTACTTGCTAAAGGTAAAAAAACATTAACACTCAAATGGATTTCTACTCGTTTGAGGTTTATTGGCTCACAGTTTAAGAAATATTAGAACAGGTGATGGGGGCTGAATTTTGATGGAGAGAAAAGGTGTCCATTTGACACAGAGGGGGTGAGGGGGTTCGCTCTGGCTCTCTCATCTCCTCGCGCCCCCACCTTTACCCAGAGAGAGGGAAATCTGTTCTACAGATGCGGCTTCTAATGCTTTTGGCAGAAACCGGACCGTTTCGCTCTTGTATATTTGGTAGTAAATGTTGGGAAAAAAGAAAAGAGGTTTCTTTATTTGACTAGAAAAACACCTCGTCTTTTATGTTCAAAGGTGAAAGGGTAGCGCACTAAAGAACAAAGTATTGATGACCTTTCCATATGAGCCCTGGAACATAAAGTATCATTATGGCCCAAAATGATTGGGGATACAAACAAAAAGCATATTCAGTATTTTTATTGCAGCTTTGTACCTACAATTTTTTCAGATTCAGATTTTCCAGACATTAAAAAAAGACCTAAATTACATTAGCAGTGCACGGTTTCCTTTTTGTGAAAGACTATGGCTTCTCATAGGTGGTTTTAAAGCTCCCAAGCCCACACCTAAAACAGCCTTGGATTTTTCTTTCACTATTGTGAAGTAATTCGGCTATTAAAATAAATACAATACATATTCTTGACCTGTTAGTGTTTTGCTTTTAGCCTACAGTAATGATATATTATACTTATACACTTTTGGTTAATAAGCACTCAAATAAACGCAGATGTAGTCGAGTGTAAATCTGTCAAGGCCATTCAAAGGCGGTGTAACGCTTGATTAAGAAACTGTGAGAAATGTGTGTTGCTCCAAAGAGCCGATTTGCGCTGGGCGCTGGGTCATTTGAAGCCAAGAATGTTCATGGTCAGTATGTAGGAAGCGCTTATAGGCATATATGACCCACACCTGTTCACCAGGTGGTCCTTGCAGTGCTCTTCTCTTCTATCTCCCACTCTGACTCTCATTTTTCCTCCCCCCCTTTGTCTATTTCCTTCTCTCTCTGTACTTCTCCTCTCTGGAGGCTTGTGTGCAACACATAAGGATGTCCAGCGTGTATCCCCCAGTTGAACGTCAGAGGCTATGAACTGCTTAATTACAGCAGCCACCCCCTCCCAGAGCATGCGTCATCAGTCAAGCAGAATTTTCTGTCTGTCTGGAGTGCAAAGCACCATTTCCATATTTGTATTTTCCTCTTCTTTTTTCCCTGTCTCCTTTCTACCCGTTTTTGAGCCACAGGGGCCGTAGCACACATAATGCGCCTCTTTCTGGCGGAGGGAGGCGGGGAGATGGAGCTGCAGAGACTGGCTTTCCGTGGCCTTGTCCCCAGGGAGAGGCAGATAGCCCATCTCATTACCCATGATACGGATGGCAACACCATTGGTCGGGCAGGGAAATGAGAGGGGAAATTGAAAGAGGGGAGCAGAGAAAGAGGGAGGAGGAGGGAATGCGAGAGTGAGGAGAGTGGAATTTCAGATTTATCAAAAGACTTTTCCCAACTGTTTTTTATGTTTTTCCCCTTTTATTCTCATCCAGAAGGTCAGTATTTCCTCCTCATTTCCCCCTTTTTCCTCCCATTTTTCTATACCAAGATGGCTGCCGGTTGATGGGCACATTATATTACAGCACATTCATTACTGAAGGTCAGCCTCACTCCTCCTCATTTGAAAATCAAATGCCCCATATATATGCAGCTCAAATTATTGTCTGTCATTTCCCCTGATCTGATGGTAAAATGGACAGGAGATTGAGTTGAGGCTATTTGCATAAAAAGCCATTGTGCTATAGAAAAACGAGGATGATCTATTTTGCATGAGCCTTCATATAGCATCATTATTGTTGTTGTCGCTTGAAAATACACATTGTATTTTAGTTTGGGGCTTTTTTTCCCACAGTATTTTAATAAATACAGGCTGGATTCAAACCAGCATCTTCAGCGTGGGCCTAAAAAAAAAGTAATTCTGACACATAATCATTCTCATGTCATTTCAAACCTGTATGACTTTCTTCTGCAGAAAATAGAACATATTTTGAATAATCTATTAATTGTTTTGTCCATATAATGAAAGTAAATAGCATTGGACCCCAATGACTGTAGAAAACAACATAATTAAAATAATTTAAAAAAATACCTCTTTCGATAGATTTGGATGGTTTGACCGTGTTTGTTGCATTTATTCTCATGCAAAATTAGACACTACCTCATAGAAAGCATCCAAACCTGGGAGGAGATGAGAGAGAATGGCCAAAAAAGAAAAGCGGATGTGACCCAGTCTCAGCTGTTTGTCAATAAGAGCTGGTCCCCACACTGGCCCGACTTTTTGAACAGGTCCAAACGACCTTATGCAAGCCTGCGTTTTACTTTCCAAATGCAAACAAAACCACAGGCTCACAAACGCGTTCCGTTTATCCACTTACTCTCTGCAGGCATAAAAGTATGTCAGCACTCTCTCTCTGCCTCCCGCTCTGACCCAACAGCGAGGCCAGATTATTCAGACGCTCTCGTCTTTCACCTGCACGCGGATTACAATGGGAATCTTTCAGGGGAGGGCACGAGGGGGAGGGGGTATAATTAAAGCATACAGACAGACGAGTGTGGGTGCAAACACAAAGCCCAGGCTTCAGCTAGGCCCTGCTGTCATTAATCCTCATAGATATTAATAGGTATTTCTCCCATCATGCCCTCCCCGCTCATAAGCAGATGGTCATCTCCACACCGGCCCCACAGGACTAACGTTTGCTGACGGACAACTTAAAGCGTTGTGATAAAGTGTGGCGCCCCAGACACCTCTCTCTGTTTGGTTCTTTCCTGTTTTGCTGTTTTCTTTTCTTTCTATCTTGTGAGATGGGTGGGGGGCCACCATATGAGGATGCTCTGATATTAATAACCAGATGTGATCTTCCTGTTGGCCCTGGGTCAGAGAGGCCGACCAGGTCAGCCCATTTGTCTATGTGCAGGCACTGTGAAGGCTATTGAGTCTGACAGGTATGGGAACCATAGCAGGGGAAATAAGACTTACCGAGCCCTGAAGGGGAGCGTGGCACTCCCAGGAACAAAGAGTGGCAGGAGTTTGTCATTTTTACCCCTTTCCTTTCTTTTCCTCATTCTTTTCTTTTTTTTTTCTTTTTCTTCCTCTCTTTTCACTCCCCTCTCCACCCCTCCATTTCTCATGGGATTTGGGCCCAGCTTAACAAAGGATGACTCACAGTTCTCTGATAAGGCCAGCCGTGGAAGGACTTGAATTGCAATAATATGATATTCTTGGTGAAATAGCTGGCTGAAGGTAATTAGCTTTGTTTTAACTCTCCAGACACAGATGGAGAGCAAACATATGACTTTGTCTGGAAAGCATTATTGAACAATAAATGTATGCCTGAACGTCACACGTTCCCCTGAGGTCTCCCCTGTAACTCAGCTGAGATTTTTCTTTCAGTGTTAACCTTTATTCTCCCAGTTATTTTTTGAGTAGCTACACGCAAGGCTGCATGTTTAAAAAAAGAAGAGCCGTCCCAAAGATTATTAGGTCGGTCCACAATTAACGGCAAATGCAGAGAGAGTTTGCAGAAAAGATTGGAATTAAGATCAATATTGACGTGTGTCGTTTGATAAGAGCTCGAGCCCAGAACGGATGCCCGAGTGAAGACAGAGCAGCAGTCATGGGTGGCAGTTTTTGCTCACATTAACAGACCTGAATGCAAGAAAGCATTCCTCAAGTAATTGATTTTAAACATTAGGTGCTCACTGAATAGATAAGTAGAGTGTGATATTCGATTACAGAGCAAAGAACTCATTTAACCTCCTGTTCTTTCCTGGCCAGGATTTCCAACACAATACGATTTACCTCCCCTTAGGTTCAGCAGGATTAAGATTGCTACTAGTAATCCTTAATGCTTTGAAATAGATCTGATAGAAGTCCCCCTCACTTGTTTGGGATTACACCCATGATTTTTTCCACATTTAGTTAAATTAACCCATTGAATTATCATTTTTATAATTGTTAAAAGCATTTCCGTGAGATCCAGATGGCCTTTTTGTTTAATGCAGGGAACTATAATTACACTTTTTCCAACATTTGAATGCTCACCTTAGTCTCCCCTTGATTTCATGCTTTACTGAATGCCACCAAGCCTAATGGTGGTTCACCCAAAGGTGCAGTGTATTTGAATAGAAGGCTGCCTAGTTTTTGTGATTCTCCGGAGAACAAAGGCAAACATTTCAGTAATCTTCAAAGTGGCCAGTGGTATGTCGAGATGGACCGTGGAATGCAAGCTATGGCTAGGGCTTTTCAGCGAAAAAACAATGGCTTTCCTTTTATGGGTTGCAACTGCATAAACTGTGGTTGAGACATTAGGTCTATCAGTTGTATCGACTTACAATACCGCAGTTTGAATTGATGTGTTTATATGCATTAGAAGGACTAGAACATTTATATTTGTCTGTATGTATTTAACATTCTTAATATATCCCCGCCGGCTCTTGATGTGTGGGTTAGTGGGTGGGTAAGGTGTTATTTACTTAGACTCTTTTGACACGGCACAGGTTAAAGAATTCACCCCTACAGGCTCGACTCCTGAAGATTTTCGTTGGCAATATGCAAAGTGTTCGGCTAAGAAGCGCTCCCATTGAGAGTGAGAGCAGCAAAGCAAGAGGCAGGGCTCTTTAAACAAGCTCCTCTCCATGATCCCTCTGCTCTCTTCCTCCCTCCCTCTTCCCCTCCCTCTTATAATAGGATGCAAATCGGAAGACCCTCCTCTATGTTGTTGTGGAAGGGAAGAAGGCAGATGGAACATGAAAGGGTTTAATGTTTAAAAGTATGAATAGGGAAAGCACGCAGCGAGTGAGTCGGGGCTCATTCCGCTCTTATCAGATTCACAAGGTGGGAGATTGTCTCATCGTTGCATGGACTCGTATTAAAGGAAAAGATTTCAGCCCGTATACCATGCATCATAATTAGTTCGGAATGCCACAGTCTCGTACTGTACTGGCTGAGGGTCACACGCATGGATCATCCTTTCCTGTGCTTCCCACCTGAGACTATGAGCTCATAACTCTTTGCTTGCATTAAAAACATGTGCTGAGATGTGAGGGGATGGTATGATACAAGATATGCAAAATATTTATATAAAAAAATGCTGCACATTATTCATAATTTTCAAACAACCTTGAAACGGTTTAATACTCAGAATATATTAATGTAGTTAAAACGTTTCAACATTTTTGTAATAGTGTTTGGAGGCAAAGTTTACTATCACTATTAGCTGAGCCACTGGCACAGCTTAACATAAAACGTGACAATTTTTTTTATTTTCAAATAATTGAATGGTTTTATACATTTGACAGTTCACCAGCATTTACTTTTTATATAAATGTTTGCAATATAAAACCATATAAATTATTTGATTAAAGATTATTCCATTAATTATTAAATGTTTGTTATATAATTTAATAATAATTATTGTTGTTATTATTGTTATTGTCTCAAATGTCTTGAGAACCTGGATTTTAGCCTTCTAATGCTCAATTGCAGAAAACCAAATTTTTGTGATAGTGTGGCATGAAGATGATGGTGGTGCCTCTGTTTTTTTTCACCTTCTGATGGAGACAGGCAAAGCTTTTAAGGGTAATGGTAAGGTCAGTGGATTTAATGTGAGAGAAGTGTCCAGGCGACAGATTTTAAATCACCATAATATAAATACACCTCCATTTTCATAGGGAGTTTGCTTTCTTTTAAGGCAATTTGAGGAGTAGACGAACACTCGTGTCTGTCTTAGTGGTTGGAAGGATTAAGAGGAGTGAAGATTAAGGACTAGTTCTTAATCTTCCATATGGACTACAGAGGTGAGAGGTGATATGCAAATGGAATTTTCCAATGCTGCTGCTTCATGTTTAAGTCCAGTGATTCTATTATATAGACAAGAGGTTCATTTATCTGGTTACAAATTCAGCAACAACAGGATATCATCACCAGGGTTTCTGGCTTTGTTTCTGAAACTATCTAGACAGCATGTAGGGCATTATAAATGTTTATAGACAACAAACTGTTGAAAACATTCAAAATGTTGGTTTTAACATTTAAACATGCCTATTATGCTCCAAAAAAATGTTAACAGTCAAAGTTCAAAAGGTTTCCAAAATATTGTCTAGGCACCTCTGTGTTTTTCTGTCTTTTATGTGATATTTAGATAAGCAAAGATCTTCATTACAGTAGGGTCCTTTAAAATATGACCTTCAGAGAGTCCAGTGGAGTCCAGAGCATGTGAATTTGGAATACCATTGCATGAACCCTGTAGTGTCTTAAGTTTTCGTTCATTTCCTTCTGTCATAAGAACATTATTGCAGGCCCAATGATATATGCCAGATCAACAACATTAGCACCACATGGAAATATTTCTCTCCTCTGTTTCCTCCTCATCTGTTTACCGTTCGGCGAGAAACGTATGAAGCCATGGAATGATTGGTTCTCAAAGACTTGAGCACTGTTTGCTTTAATAGTGATTCGACAGGAATTGGCGCTTACAGCGATCAATGAAATATTACGTTGCGGATCAATCCACATATTAAAATGCTGGTAAAACATACACACTCAGACTTTGACATGATTAATGTGAATGTAAATGTACATGAGAGAAAAAGCAATATTTCCAAAGAAACACACAGAAGTTCTTTTAATACTTTCCACAAACCGGCTGTCAATTCGTAGATTTATTTTTTCTGTTTAGACCATGCTTGGCTGGCTAACATTTACATGAACTGTTCCAAAGTCATAGTGCAGACTGCATTGACATATTGAAGGCCTCATTGTGAACTGCAATATAGTACGTTGTAGCTCCGCAGAACCAGTGTCCTTGGGAAAATGGGGCGTACATGTATGTCACCCCAGACGGGTCCTGCCAGTCTGAGCGCGATTTACAGTAAATGAGAGGCTGTGGATGGACGCTGCAGCAGTTGTGGGTTTTAGTCGTTTCGGAGGGACCCTGGGGTGTGTCCCGCTCTCTTTACTGCGTCTCCACAAGCCACCTCAGACGAGAGTGTGCTGCTGAAAGACACATTGTGCTAATTCACTTATTTAACTTGGCATCCATTTGCAAGGATGATTATTATTATTATATGACCTAAGCAGCAAACCATATAGCCATGCACTGGCAGAATGTCCTAAGCCATAATTACATATGATCAACCAGACGGATTCAGAGGAAAAAATAAATAGGGGAGGTAATTTGGGCTCTTTGAGGTAATTTGACATTCCTTTGGTTTTGTTGAGGTAGGGGAGAGGGAAAGTTAAAAAGAGATGGTTTTTTTGCTCGTTTTGTGCCTGTAGCGGAAAAGACGGTGGCCTTGTGCACAATCTCTGAATGGAATGTAGGGGGCATACCTCTCGCACAGAATTTCGCTCAGGTTGCCAACTCCTGCGGTACCCATGATATAACATTACATTTATGTCTCCAGGCTCAATAGTGGTTACTGGTTACATGTGTTTGGACGGTGTCAGCATTGATGGAATTGTATACCTGGCTGGCCTCCAAGTAAGGCTGGAATGTGTTTAAAATGCTTTGAGGAACAAAACAAGCTTTTGTTTATTTTCTTTTGTTTCGTTCTCGGGGTCCCCAGAGTTAGACCGGAAACCGGTGCCTCTTCAAAGCAAAAAAGGAAAAAAAAAGGTTGGGAAGAAACAGAAAACAAAATGCTGATAGGATTTATTAGAAATGCTCAAGCGCATTATTATTGTTTCTTTTTGTTGGATTTTTCTCCACTAATGACCAAAAAACAAACATTTGAATGCCCTAATTTGTTTTCGTTTAGAAACAACATTTTTTTTAACCCTTCATATTTTCCGTTTCTTGTCTGAAGGAGTCTTGTCATCCTAGCAGAACAGAGTGAATTAACATCCAGTCTCAAACAGCCCTTATCCTTATTCTGAATGCCACTAATGAGTCTGTTTTGTCACTGCAGGCAGAACAAATGAAACCAGTCTCCTACTGCCAACAGCAGACGGGCACAGGAGAAGGCAACGCGAGGTGTTTTGTAATCATTGAAGTCAGTATAAATAAGTCGCGTCAGGTTAGGGAAAAACACGCTCCCTGGGAATTGGGGCCTAGGTTGACAGGTGATGGGGAGTCCCTGGTGCTTTGATTTGCATTGTTTTGGCAGCACAGTACGATGGCGTCTTTGCTTTAGAGTCGCCCAACTTATGCCTGATTAGGTCCTGAGAGCCCAGAGAGAGTGAGGGGTGGGTGTTCCTCCTCAGACCCCTTGCCCACGATCCCAGTCGACTGGATGTGCTCTTTGGCATGCCAAGGGGCACCCAGGGACGACAAGTTAGCTAAAATGATTGGACCCCATGGGTTTTAGACTCTTGGTTGTTTGCCAAATGCTAATCTAGAACAATTACCCATCAAAGGCAAGAGCGCTCCGCTATATTGTCATAGATAGCCTCTTTGCCACCCACAACAACAGCACTTGGAGCAGTTTCAGAGATTTTCTTAGCACTTGACAGAATCACTGCGCAATTTATCCTCCAGCTTTCTGCGAAACCAAGTTGAGGTGAGAGAAACTGGAGTCTTATTCTTCTTATTTATTTATTTTAGTAATAAATAGGCCTTCTTTTCTTTGCTAGCAGCATCCTGACTTTTCGGTGGGCAGAATCTGCTACGGGATGCCACAAACATTTTGAACTTTGCAGGTAGTATATAACTGCTTTGTGAGTCTGGCAGTACTAAAAATGGTAAGCTTAAACCTCATAAATCAGAAACCCCAGGCTCAAGTCTCTGAACAGCTTGCACCAGTGCCACAGGGGTCTATAAAAGAAGGAAGAAAAATACTCGATTTCAATATAGGTCTTGAGCAAACAAAGCAGGAATGCTGATAGTGAATAAATTAATATTTTCTAGAGTTACATACTCTTTCGGCCTTTAAACGTTAGACATGTTAGCCTGCTTGCATTGCTTTTTATTAGGACTATAAAAATGGATGCACAGCTGCTATTATGATTCAGCCTAATTTAAGACTTGTTCACAAACACAACACAAATCTATTTCATATTAGTCTGAAAATAGTAATGGAGGCTTCTAAAAGGGGCTACAAGCTACAACAAAGGATAAGATCCGCATAAATGTAATATGAGGATATGAATGCGACAATAGCTAGCCAATAGCCCTTGAGCAAATGCTTGTTTATTAGCGATAGTTATTCATCCTAATGAGGTTTAGTCATCATGCAGAGAAAACAAATTATATTGTGGTTTTTCCCAGAAACCATCTTGAGTCTAAATGTTTTATTTTTTCATTAACAGTATTGACTACCTAAGATGAATTTAGGATGAAAGGGTTCCAAAGACATCTGCTTCTGAATTAGTAAGAGATTCTGGGAGAGTTGAAAAGAATTAAGCACATTCTCCTCTTAATTTACACACAGAGAAGGCCCGAACCATTACTTGTAGTGGTTATCCTAGAGTGGCAGGACTCTTCCAGAGGTTTATATTCCAGTTCAGCCAGGTTAGAGTCTGTTTACAAGGAGGCAGTTCATACAGTTGCCCCGCATGTCTTCGAAGGGCTTCCCTTTGGAAAGAAACAAAGATGGCTGTAATTAATGACCCTGAATCTGTGCCAAAAGGCTTTCCTCTGACAACTTCAACTTAATTAAAGCTTAAGACGTTTCAATGGGCACAGAGAGCCCCTTGCGAAGCGCGGCCCTGCAGACTCGTGAGAAAATTCTGCCGAGTTTATGTAAGAAAAGATGTGTGTTACTACTGGTGCCATGACTCTAATCCCTGACAGTCCAAGAATCTGTTTGGTCAAAAGGGTTTTCTTTTAGCTGGCTCAGCACCTGCAGGCACACGGTACTTGCCTTCAGCCTCTGAGAGGACGGTTTTGTGTTTTGACGGAAGATCAGATAATGGAGGCCTCACTCGGCTTTTTGTTTTTACACATTGTTCATTAGTCTGGGAGTACTGTCAGGCACACTTGATATGCTTGGCTTGCCTGGGGAATAAGGAGGGAGTAGGGACTGTTTGTTGGATTTGAGGGCTTTGTATGTGTGTTAGGTGGAGGGGAAGCCTACTATGGCCTTGCATGGTGCACTACTGCACAATTTTAATGCAAAACTTTAGCCCAAATTAAAGTGCATAATTGTCAGGCAGGGCTGAATGCAGGAGCCCTGCTGTTTGAAACACATTAGAGCTGAATCAGAACAATACGCAAAGCTGGACAGTTTGGATTTCGCCTACAAAGCTCTGTTTTAAATACTTTCTCTCTCCTTCTGTGTCTTGGAGTCTCTTGTCAGAATTAACAAGCTTCAGGAAGCCCCACCAGCTCAAGTGTGTGTGTGCTTGCTTGTCCCTAAAAGACCAATCCAGTTTGGGTTTTGTTAGAGGCAGAGGAGGAAGGAGGCTGTTCACCTTTTCGCACCAGTTGACCCACTGGAAGCCGGAATGGCAAGAGAAATAAAGTGTTTATGCGCAGTTTAAGAGCTGTAATTGCCCGACAACTTTAGGATATGTTTAATACATATTAAGCTTTAGGATATGTTTAATACACTTTTGTCTGTGCGCACATTAAAGCTGAGTAATATAGATTCAAAAAACATTTTATTATTACTCTAAATTGATTTTTGGTCATTTGTGACATTGTCTTATTATTATTATTTTTTCTTTATTACATTCAACCACTGTAATATTCTGGCCTTGCAAGCAGTATTGATACATTACTCTTAATTGATCATCTTGATTATCTTTATTTTGTATTAAATGTCTGTGTGTGTGTGTGTGTATATATATATATTTTTTTTTTAATAAATAGAAATAATATAGATATATAATATTATCATTTTTCGAAAACATTTTAAAGCATGTAAAATGGCAAAATTCTGTAAGAATTTGTAAGTGAGGAGTGATGAGAATTGATTTACCATTTGACTCATGAATAAATTAAACTTTGAATTTTTGCAGCTGAAGTTTAAAAAGTTTTAAAAATGTTAGAATCAGCCTTCAAAACATCAGCAACAAGGCTCACAACCACTGTGAGATTCTCACACACACATATGCACGCACATACATAGAGTGGGGTCTGAGTAACAGGGGTTTTTGTGTCAGCGGAGAGAGAGAGAGAGGCCACGCTGGGGTTTAGCTTCCACTCTCCTCTGCTAATGCACCACAGGCCTTCATATGCCTCTCTGTACACACACAAAGCTGCATGTGAATATTTCAGACTACATAAAACCTGAGTGTGTGTGTGTGTGTCAGTTTAAACCGTTTCACAACCCTTCATAGGCCGTTATTAGCGGGATGGAAGCCGAGGTGCCCCTCTCCTACCAAATGATCCTGCAGACCTGTGGTAGTTTTATAGCAAGGCCCTGCTAGATTTGTTTTCTTATCTTTATCGCTGCACAGATAGTAAATTACTCCCTCCAGATCCCATCTTCTATCATCCCCTTATCCCTTTCTAAAGTTGCACAGTCCAGACTTAAGTTAAGCTGGACTTTTTGTCGACGGTAAATTACTTGTATGTCCCAGATTACGTGATGCCAGGCGGAGACACGTTGGCTCGTCTCCCCTCTTCACCTCGCTCGCTCTCCCTCGTCTGTCTTTCCTCATCGGGCAGCCCCTCTAAAGCACTCGGCTTTGACAATCTCTCTTTGTTATCAGTATTTATGTTTGGGACAAAGCTGGAAGGAATGCATTTCATGTCGGGAGATTATTATGGTGGAAAGGAAGTATCTGTTTCATGTAGGTGCTGTCTCAGCCCGTGAAACAAACGACGGCTGTAATTTAATGTGAAGCGTATAGCCCCTAATGACTTTTTCCCCTTCTCTCTCTGTCTCTCTCTCTCCCCATCTGTGCTCGCACCTCCTCCCCTCCTGCAGCACTTGCAAAAACAAGAGAGTGCGTGTAACTCAGAGTCCTGCTACTACTACTGCGCATTGTGTGACTACTCCAGCCGAGCCAAACTGAACCTGCTGCAGCACCTCCGCTCGGTCAAGCACCAGCAGACCGAAGGTCTCCGCAAGCTGCAGCTGCACCAGCAGGGCCTTTCTCCAGATGAAGACAACCTCGCTGATATTTTCTTCGTCAAGGACTGCCTTCGAACGAATCGGGTGAGTGCACCATTTAGTCCACTCCTCAAACCCAAACCTGGAGCACCTCTTCTCCCGAACGTAAAACATGTCAGGTGCCTAATCTCCCTAAAATGAACATGTTTTTCCCATTACGGACCGTCTTTTTATATCAGTACCACACTCGGCCCTGTACACAGTGACATCTTTAGCAGGCATGCAGAAGGTTATGAAACTCTACCTTGGGAGGATCTCACAGTGAAATTTTTCCCCCGGAGTGAGCTTTAATTTCCTTTCTCATGACCAAAGCAATTTGGCTTTCATTTAAAAGTTTTGGAGCTGCCAGAAGCTAATAAGTGTAACAGGACTGTAAAACATTCAGAGACGCACACCAAAAAAAAGAAGAGGAAAAAAAGATTAATAGTTTTATTTGAGAGGGACCTGTAATTTAAAACATAAGAGTGAGTCAGGGTCCATTATATAATAATGCCCACGTTAATGCCGCACGACCAAATGAACGCTTAACTTGTTTTTGCTTTGCCTGACCTGGCCGAGGGAAACGACTAACACGTTTTCAATGGCATTCCAAAGCTGAATTAATCTCTGTTCCCCAAAGTGTCCTGTTTATATATGAACTCCAGAACCAGATGGGATTAAACGGAGAACCATATGTGAAACTCCAGCTCCAAAACTACCCATATTGGAAATAAACGAGTGTGTTTTACATTTGGCATTAATTATATCTGGATCAAAGGTGCTTCGGAGTCTGGGTGCACCAAAAGACCAGTTAGATAAATCATTATTTTGCTTTTAGAAAGACAGCCTACCTCTGTTGCACACACACATAGCCTCCCTTCTCTAACCTTATGTCTTATTAGCATTATGTGTACTTTTGTATCCCACTTTTTTAACAGCTTTCTTTAATGAGCCACTAGTAAACTCCATATCATGTGTATTTCTTTACAGCATATTCAAATTCTAATGTTATTCCCAAGTGTCACATTTTCTTCCCTAGTGTTTTCAGCTATAGCTCATGCCTTTATATTTACCCCAGTCCTTCAGAATGGCGCTAATGTGTATAAACTAACAGACTCATTCTGAATTTATACTTGTCGGTGTAATGACCGTATGTTTTTCACTTGTTCTAGCATCAGACTGAGTGGGCGGACTGCAGACAGAGTACATTACAGAAAAGATAAACTAGTTGCCGTTGTTTTTCGGTGCTCTAGAACAGTTCATATTTTGATTATACACAACTACACTTGGTTCAGTTGAGGAGTAAAGGTTTGAGCCTCAGAGTGCAGTGAGTAGGGAAGGTTAGAGGGTGGCGTTTAACTTTTTCTTACAGCTCCAGATCTTGGTAGGAAAAAGATTATTCAGGTAGTTTAACCCCGTAATCCTAATGTTTGAAGTGCTTTCAAACAGGCCCAACACTGGCAAGTTTAAGGAAATGGATCACTGGCACCAGATAAATCTCAGCTTATTTTTGTTAATTGTTCCAACTGGAAAGTATAAGTGGTAAATAAATATATAAAAAGTTATCCAAATGCCAGGGCAGGATGAATTGGCACGGTCGGGGGAGTCTGCCCTCCCTGTGACACACTGCCCACTGCGTTCTCAGGACCGGGCCGGGTGCCTGTGTGTATGTGATGGTAATAATTTGTGCCTCTGCTCCAGAGAAAAGGTCCTGGAGTAAGCAACATTTCAGCCCTCGCTGAATTACAGCTCTATGTTAAAGGGGGCCGCTAGGTTTTCGTGGGTATAACTCCTTAGTTTAGCATTTTCTGGTCATTAGTCAGTTTCATGAAGAGAGGGAGAGAAGAAAAAAAGAGATTTATTTAACTGCTGACCTGTATCTTTCTTTTAAAAGCAGCTCTGTGGAAACGCTCCAAATAATTATAAAACCATTTGGGAATAAAGGTTAGAATGCCATTGACATGTACATGTGAATGGATTTCGTTAAATAATTTTGATGCCGTTTTTAAGACATAATTAAGTGGAGATTTTGTGGCGCTTACAGTGGTTAAATAAAGGAGAAATGCATTAGTGCCAAAAGCCACACTCAGCAAACTACAGCCACGCTGTAGCACGAGGGCCATATATCCGACTGCTTATTGTTTAATTAGACTACAAAAGCATGCCGAAAAGGGTTTGCACTGCAAAAATTTGCCAGCGTTGTTTACGTTGATAAACGCAAAGCTTTAAAACATGGCCCTGCCAATAGTTTATACTTGCGCTATGTACATCAGGAAGACAAGAAGTCGTATATTCCGCTCTTAGCAGCACGATTGCTGTGGCGCGTGATTATGAATCCGACCTCTATGGGCCCAACGCGCTAAATTAGCCAAACAAGACCAAGTATGGCAGAACAGGAATATACCCTCCTAAAGAGACTATATGAGCCCATCCTGCCTGAGAATCAGACTGCCAAGTCTCCCAGGGTGACTGTAATTCCCTGTGCTCGGGACCCAGAAGGCTCATCATTTACACAAGGTAAACATTGTGAAGCTGAGAATTTGGAAAGGCAGTGGGGTTGTGTGGTTAAGCATGTTTTTGAAGTGGTGCCTCTCATTTGTAAATCACAGTGATCTGATTCGCGCGTGTATGTGGCCCCTGCAAACTCATATTTTACGCAGATGTGCAATACATAAGAATGTGCAAAATGCAACAAGGTTTTGTTTATTAACTTCTAAATGATATTTATGTTGATTATTTCTGTCCTGGAATAACTACAGCTGGTGCTTTTCTCATAAAGCCAAATCGATAGCTTGAATAAGATGTTTGTATTAATATTTTATCTATTGCATGGCTCTCCATTGCCTTATATTGTGTGATATTTCTGTATAAATATTTAACACACTGATATTTGTGATAAAAAAGCGACGATGAAATAACAGCGACGATGCATTTGCCTGTGTTTTAGTCCTCTTTAATAAAAGACAAAAGAAGAAAGCACTATAATTGTGTGCATGTGGAGTGGGACCCATTTCCCTGGCTTGTAGCTTGGCCTGAAAAATGCCTGATGGGCTTGTTGATGCATAAAGGGCTTTTTTGCATCCTTGGGTTGCTTCTCCATTTTGTCGTGGCTCTCAGGGAGGAGATGGGATCTTATGGAGGTAATTATTTCTGAGAGTCTCCCTCGACACACTTACCCCCTCCCTCCATGTGTATTAAAACTAGGCAAGAAGAGGAGACCTTTGTCTGGAAGGGCTTAAACAAAAGGTCTATCTGACTTTGGAGATGAACACGTCTTTAAATGCTGCGGCCGGATGGGAGCCCGGCATGTCTCGCTCTTTTGTTTCTTCTGAGTGATAATGCTTCAGGAGGTTTGCAACCAGGGCCAAATTACCACCAATGCAGTGAGAACCATTTTCATGCCAGCTGTAGGCCAACAACATGCACTAATGGACATGTTCTCTTTTCTGTTATAGATTGCCATTAAAAAAAGAAAGAAAGACGCGTTTTGTTTTAGCTTGACGCAAGCGCGTATATGAAGAGGACTGCATGCTTTGTTCAGTTACACTCTGAATGCGATCCTCAAAGCTGCTCTTTGTTTTCCCTGTGGTCGCATTCTCATCCGCCAGCGTTTCAGAGCCTCGACAAGATATTTTAACGGTTTAGGTTATTTTTTTTCCTACTTGGAGGGCACACAAGCAATTATAACCGTTACTTTTTGAGATCGCCTCCCTAGACAGTGTTTCCAGGGTTTGTGGCCATAATTTGTAGCCATTACATAAACTGAAATGGGAAAGCAGTGAAGTGAAAGATATGACATACAGCCAAATCGGTCTCATCATTTTGTTAGCCATGGGTGATGTACTAATGCAAGACCATCCATTTTCCCTTTGATTCCTTACACAAAGCAGGAGGCACAGAGGCGGCCACATTCCACTGTGATTAGACGGAGACAGGCCAGGCTGCAGGAAAACAAGCTTGCAGTGTTTTTTCACTCTACTGCCATCATACCTGAGGAAAGTTGTCTTAAAATCTCCAAAATGATAGAACAATAGTAAATCGACAAGATTGTTGGTCATGTTTGTGAAAAATCGCCAAGTTTTGATCGCAAAAGGCTCACTTTTTCACAGAAAATAGGCCATCCCTTGTGAAACACGATCTTCACCATGAGAGGCTTTTTGTTAATGGAAATTGTCTCAGGAGATCCATAGCCTGACCCTGTTTATATTGCTGTATCATTAAATGGAGACAATACTCAATGCGCAAATGTTTTTTTTTTTCTTTTCATAATAAGTAATTTATTTGCAAAGAACAGTGATTTTACCAGAAAAGCTCAAAACCATTTTTCAGATGGCAGGCACTCAAGATTGAGTCATTTCTGAATAATTCCGTCCAATGCTATCATAATTATTCTGCGGTTTCTGCATGCAGAAAGTCCAAAATTATTTTTCGAAAATAGTCAGTTAGTGCTTTCGAAAAGACATGTTTCAGGGCCGCCGTCCCTGGTTGTTTTTCTTTCAACGAGATCCTCCTTCAGAGAGGAGTGATACAAAAGCTAAATTGTTACCTCATGTTTTCACAGGCTGTTGTGGCCACTGAAAGTTGAAATTAGCAGAAATTGCAATGATTATTCGCATTACCATACCTGACTTTAAACCATTATGCTTATTTAAAGTCCAAGGGACATTTTCCTTGCATACTAATATGAATTATTTTATACCATAAGGACTATTTTATTAATTTCTTTACTGTCCTTGACAGGTAGTAAACATCCAGGAATGAGAAAGCGTGACAGTTTCGATTTAGGTCCTCTTTTGTTCATGCCGAACAATGCTAATAAACCTGCATAGTGAGCTGGCAACTAAAGGGGCTGTGCTTTAGTAAATGTACAGTACACATAATGACTGCTAAAGGTGTAAGCTGACAACCTACAGAGACTTGATCTGGTCTTAATTCGAACAGGGAGAGGAAAATTGCTTCCGCGGACTCCTCATTGTGTGGTGACTCCACTGACACTAACCATAGGAGATAGTACAATGCTCTCTGTCACAGGGCATTAAGGGAAACAAGGCATTGTCAAAGCTTGGAGGACGTCACAAAGACAGGCAGCATAGAGCTCTGATAAAGCAGCAATTAACTAATTGCCTCAAGCAGTACAACAGCAGACTAGTGTTATTATTAATGTGTGATAATACGGATGGATCTCTCACACACAGATACTTCCACTGGGTTACACTTGTGATGAGACTGCAATAGTGTGACGTGTGTGGCTTCGTGTCCAACACCCTTGTCATTAGCTATCATCTCTGGGAAAGCGCTGGGCCCTGAATCCCTTCACTTCTGATTAGACGGCTGTCCATTGATGACTGGGGCGTCCAGGTGTCAGGGTAAAGTTAGTGACCCCATCCTCCCTGTGCATCTTGCCTGCAAGTAATTAGTCCTGACTCCTACCATCACCCCTCCAACCACAACATCCACCCCCTCCCCCATCTCTCTCTCTCTCTCTTCCCCCTCCCTCTCTCACTGTCTCTCTGACCTTGCATCCTTTCTCTCATTCATCTGAGATAAGATCATGTGTGTGGGATATTTGTAAAAAAAATAGACACTTGTACATTTATCACTAATGTCGGTAAGATTTTTCAAATGTTTTTGTGAAAGTAATCTCACCAAGGCTCTATTTAAAATACAATAAAAACAGTAATATTCTGAAATCTTTTTACCATTTAAAATAAATGTTTTCAATATTTTAATATTATTTGAAAGTGTAAATTATTCCTGTGATGGCAAAGTTAAATTTGTCAGCAGCCATTACTCATTACATAATTACTCTTCAATGTCACATGACCTTTCAGAAATCATTCTAATATGCTGTCGTAATGCTCAAGAAACATTTCTCATCTCGTTATCAATGTTGAAAACAGTTATGCTCCTTTAAATATTTTTGTGAAAACTGACATATATATATATACATGTATATATATTTTTCCAGGATTCTTTGATGAATGGAAAGTAAATAATAATAGTATAAATAATTATGAATATATGAACTATGAATTAAAGAATGCAGTATTTATTTTTAGTTAGTTATTTTATAAATACACTAATATATATATATATATATATATATATATATATATATATATATATATATATATATATATAATTTTTTTTGTTTTACATTTTCTTAAACAAGTTCATTTTATTAAAGGTATTTAATAAAACAACAAAAAATAATGCATTATGAACAAACATTAATTAACTGAATGCTTTTATTTATATATGTTCATTTTTAGGTCGTGGTATCTAATGCATTATCTAATGTGCATATACTTGCACTCACTGTTTTATTAACAGATTCATTTCTAGTCTCTTGGGTTCAGCGTACATGGTGCATGGGTCTGTTTATCATCATCTCTCCTCTGCTTTCTGTCTCTTTCTCTGATAGAGACTCCTTTTCTTTTTTCCCCTTTTCCTTTTCCCTATCCACCTCATCCATCACAACAAAGTATGGAATTGATAGCTAGTATTGATTATCCATAGCAGTGCCTAATCGTGGCTAACCGTAGGAAGCTTTGCAGGTTTAGCCAGCATCGGACCAGGGCCAGTGATAATGCTGCTGGGAATTTAGACTTAATGCTGTCATCATGTTCTCTTACAGCGACTGACCACCGTGTGTTAGACAGCGGTCCCCTCTGGGCCAAAGAAATGACTTAAGGACAACTTGAAATGCCATTCGCAATGCATTTTACTCTTTTTAATCTGACACATTTTCTGAACATTCATGTGGGAAATGTTTTTTATTTATTTATTATTTTTTCATTTTTTTATTTAAAAGGAGAGATGTATTTTACCAGGTTGTAGCACTTGTGCTAATTTCCACCTGTAGTCCCTATTAGGACTTGATTAACTAGTTATTATTGGTTGATATTATTGGTTAATACTTGTTCTTCTGCATAGCGTTGGTTGCATTGGCTGAAAAAGTTAAAATAATACAATGAATTATGTGCAATATATCAGGGACGTTAAGAACGTAAATAGGTTCAATGTTTCTCATTGTCTTAAATGTTATTTGTTAATATGTTCTCAGCAACACAACAGGAATATTCATGTCTGTTTCAATCCAATTGCATAAAAGCAAACGCTCACATTAGCCTGCTTTTTTCCATCTTTTTTCCCCATGTCTGCTTCCTGCACTGATGAGTAACTCTATTTAATAGGTTGCCATTATGCAGGCAGATTGGGAAGTTGACTGGGAAGTGCTCCTAGCTATTGCTGCATTTGAACCCTGTTAATATATGTAAATTAAAAGGAGTCGGGCCTCGGGATTGGTCCTGTTTTAAATAAAACGAGAATCTGATCAAGGCAATCTGTAGATGGGGTGTTATCAGAGGGAGCTGGAGCAGCGGTTGATGATTCCTCGCCTGTATCTCTCTCTTCCATCATATTGCACTGCATTAAAGAGACATGATTCATCAAACACAGGCACTAGTATTTTATGAAATTTTGCTCTCTAGGGCAACGGCTTTTTTCCTTAATCAGAAGACAGTGGGCTTGCTTAAATAGAGTGCTCCAGTCCGTGGTCATGCCAGATTTTCATTTAATCTGTTTGTGTGAAGAGGGGCATCCAGGGCAGGTGTGTATAAGCGTTTGCGTTCCCCATTATGTTTTACGGCGCATAAACTTTATGCACGCACCTGTCAGCAAACGTATCAGTGGTGGAGTTTACTTTTAAATAGGAGGTGCAGCTTTTATTACTGCTGGGAATTTAATGCTGCTCATACTCTTAGGAGACTCAACAATAGGTAGCGTTAAGTACTGTCATTGGGGCGAAGGCCTGTTGATTGTTCATTGACTGTGTCTAGGTTTGCTGGAGTGCTACTGTGGCATTTGCATAATACATGGGTCCAAAACCCTGATGATTTGAAGCTCATTTATAGCTCTTCAGCCCTCACAATTACAACCAAGGATAACTGAAACAAGCATCCCCTCCAGGGCTCGACCACCTTCTTTGTGTGTAAGTGAAGGGGTTAAAACGGCAGAAAATGTGGGTATTTTTCTTTCATTAACCGCTGCTAAGGAATATCTTTTTCTGTGGATACCTTCTCACAAACCAATTAACTCGTTCTGAATAATTCATCATTCAGTGGCGACTGTGGTCCAAAAAGGAATAAACTGATAATAAGATCCAGATCCCAGTATGCATTCGATGTAGGACAAAGCAGACACCTCCAAACCTTTGGTATGCACGAAGGATCCTTGCCATGGAAGGTCATTTTCATCTCTTTCTCTCTCTCATTGTCACATGCTTGTATTTCTGATAATGCCACATATCGTTCACACTGATTCTCTCCGCTATAATACACCTCATGCCTCTGTCAGCTCACTTTCCCATGACCTGCTCTAGAGATCGGCACAATACAGTCACTTCATCAGGGCTTCCTCTCCACTGCCACTGCTTACAGCCTCAGCTTCGCTCTCAGAATCTCACCATTCTTCCCAGAAATTATTCGCTTATGACTTAATTAGTCATAATTTTGAATGAACAAGGGGTCAGGTGATGGGGTTGAGAAAAGGAGATGTAGAGATTGATGTGGCATGAGACTGTCTGACATTCCTGTGTGAAAGGATCATCTAACAGCTGAAGCTCGTAATCCAACCCTGTTGATAGAAAGACATCTCTCGGACCCCCTGGCCATGTTCGAGATGCAAACTGCCCAAATGTCTCATGAAATCGCTTGAAATGTAATTTTTTCATATGCGGGACTATGAAACTATTTTTTTTTTTTTGCAATGTCTGCAAAAGGTTATGATATATAGTTTAATCAAAAATGAAAATTCTGTTATCATTAACCTCATGTCGTTCCAAGCCATAATGAAATTCTGGTACAAACAAGATTGGACTCCATTGACTTTCATTATATGGTATAGAAAAAGAATATTAAAATTCTGTAGTTCTGATCACTTTAAAGACACAACTCTATATATATTTTTTCCATGAGCTCTTTGAAAGATTCTGACCATCTTTCTCATTTCCTCCATGTTTCTTTCTTCCTCCTCTCCTCTCGCCCCACCCTTCTGGAAAAGCCATTAAGGCGTTGTCTCAAGCTTGTCAGATCATGGCCAGGCAGAGGGGAAATATTCCATCTGAGCGGCACACTGTCTTCAATTGCCGCAATTAAGAGTGTCAGCATGCGGCCACAGTCCTGTCTGACTGTGAGGGGACGGGGGGTCGTCAGGTCCGTGTGACCGAACACACACATGGCTAGAAGCGAGCAACCCTACGCTCTCCAATACGACACCGCCACTCTGTTTGATAAAGGAAAACACACGATTTGTGCTGAAACTCTGGCAAGTGCAGAGCCAATGAGACACTCTTCTGGGTCAAGTGCTGCATTTGCATTTTGATGGGATGTTATCGAGTAATTAATGCACTAGTCAGAATGTATTACCCCAGGAGTGAATTGAAAGGTTCATTACCAAATCGCCCTCACTCCAGGAATAGGTATTTCTCCAGGCGTTTGCCTCTGACATGTTGTTCTACTCTCTCTCTCTCTCTCCCTCTCTCTCTGTCTGTCTCGTCGTGGCAGGCTGTAGAGGTGAACAGTGGCTCTTAATAAGGGCATTCACTTTGGAGAGCGCTCGTCATAGTAAATGTACACATCAGGGCCTTGCCTTCTTGTCACTTTAATTGCTTCTGGAGGTTCTTAATAGGCCAATCTTCATCAGCCCAGGCCATGTTATGAATAACTTGGGCATCGGAGGACTTCATGCTTAATAAAATGGACCCAATTTATGAAAATGGAGTGCATTGTTTACAAAGCACACACAAGAACTCTCCATTTTACGGTTATCCATTACAGAAAGACGGAAATGGGCTGGGTATCATCAATTGTCAAGATAACATTATTTCTCTGGTGAATCACCAATATTAAAATTCTGGCCAATACAATAAGCCTGTAATTGTTTTAATGTCATTGTCGATAACTGATAAATAGCCAATATTAAAATCCATTGCTATTGTATCTAAATATGTCAAAAAAATGCAATTAGATGAATGTATTTTTGAAAGTGAATTTAGGCAACACATTATAATTTGAAGTATGAAACCTACTTGAAGATTTGCTTTTAACATAATCAAGTTTAAAATTAAGGAAATCTAAAATATGGGAAATAAGCATACACAATTAAACATCCAATAGCTTACAATTCTACAAAATAAATCAAATATAATGTACTGATATATTGTGTATCCCTAACGTAAACCTATAATTAAGATTAAAATGATAATGTATATTGAATTATGTATATGTACTACAGCAGAGCTTGTGGTACAGCTGAAAGTACATTGCAACTGAATGTATTTTACAGCCGGGTTTATACTACCACCTAGTGTGTATCACAGCCGAATGTGCTATATACAGTTACTATAGTATATACTACACCTCTAATTTCTCTCTAGCCTCACTTATTCCCCTCCCCGCTGCCAAAACCAGCAGCGTACAGAGGGAAATTTGAGTGTGCTATGAGATTAAAGGCTGAAATCAGGGCCTTGTGAGCAATCATCAATTCTCAAGAACATTCTTTCATCTTCCATTCTTCCACCCTAATGCTAACGGTTTCATGTCACAACATTGTTGTTGCTTTTATCATCCTATAATAACTCTCCTGCAAAAAACGTGAGGGAGATTGGAACAATAGGAGGCTAAGAGAGGCCTGTTCTTTCTGTTCCATCCCTGTAAATTTACTGTCTTTACTGTCTTGTCTTTAGCCTGGACTTAAACCCAGATATATTCCACCAAGACATTTATAGCTATTGTTCTGTTTTCCGTAATGAAATCAAGTATTGTTTCCTGCCTTGCATGTTATTTTGAGCCTAATAGCCTCTGCGGGTGCGAGCGTGGTGTCTCTGATTTGTTCGTTGGGGACAAAATGGCGACCTGGTAGTTTCGCAAATCCCCGTCTTCCATCAGCCTGCTTGTCCGTCAGCAGGGCATCAACGGCACCAAACTGCAACCCATCTCCTGGCCTATCAGCAGGTCTCACACGCCAGTGAATCCGAGCCTTTTGTTCCCACTTGGGCTGATAGGAATGAGGAGGTAGACCACGGAAAAGCAGAGCAATTTTCTGCTATTTAAGCTTGGAGAGATGGTGCTCCTTGGGAATCGTGTGTGTGTGTGTGTAGAGGCGTTTTGAGAGGAAGGGAGTTTGTTTGGAGTCACAGGATAAGATTTTTTAGATTTAGGCATGCATGGAATTGGGGTGAGATAATCGAGGATGTGAAATTGAAACCTGTCGGCTAGCAGTAGCCGTCCTTTACTTCAACACCACACACACATCTCAAACCCCTCTGCCTTTTCGGTTATATGTGACTGTCAATAAAAGGCACTTTATAACATCCACTCAACTTTTTCAGTCTTTCTACTTCAAAATTAATAAAATATGTTACCTGCCATTTCTTCAATAATTTGTGAAATCTATTAGCAATTTCTGAGTGAAAATTGTTGTCCAGCTTCTCAGTTCACAATATTATACAACCTATTCTAGGTTAGTGCACACTATGTTGTCTTTTTGAGCGTGAAATTTAAAGACACATTGATAGAAGCTGATGTTTGTTTAATTGGCAATGGCAGAGTTAATTACCTTTAAAAAATGAGAAGAAAAGACAAACATATGCTGTGCCGTCTTCCCTGTAGCCATGTCAGCAAAGCCGCTAAAAGAAGCCCTTATGAAGTATGTCATGTTGTATTATTTTAATTACTGCATGTCAGTGTAATTTTGCTTAAACAAGGTTTTTCTTCCTCTTTTACCCCAGGTTATAAATTGTTGTATGGGTGCTCATTATTAATCTAATTTATTTTCTCGTCAAGCAAGCCATGTGACGACCGACTTCCTGCCTCAAATGACAATTGCAAACAGTAGCCTCTTTTTAAAGGTATAATCACCCATCTCTTCTAATTAGGAGAAGAATGTGTACTAGATACAAAGGGCTCTGTGAGGATGCAGCCCCGAGCAAGCGATAACTACTGTGCCTCGCCACAGCCTGATCTGGGATCGGCTTTAGGGAGGCGGTATCTGACATTAGATTAAGGGAGGTTATTTGTGGAGGGGGAGTTACTCAGGTTACATTCCTTTAAGGGAAGTGGTTGGCACCCTGTCTTCATTTCACAGGCTGGTAAAGTGAGCAAGGCCCTCTCATATTATTCACCGGGGCAGGCTGATCGAAGCTCGGCTCGATAGCACTAAACCAGCTCATGCTCCAAAGATTTGTCTTACAAAACCTTGAAAACTGCTCTGAACATCCATACATTGATTTTTGTTGGCGGGGATCTCCGGGGCTTTCATGTAGAGGCAGGATCCATGCAGGGATGAGGAGAGGGCTTCCCCCTTCGCCAGAGTGTGCCGGCAGAGCTGGGGGATTCCGTTTCAATAACCCGGCCGAAGGAAGTAGAAACGCACAGGGCTGCTAGAGATGCCACTCTGTTATGCTAAAGCCACATACACGCTTTACACCCCTACGTGCACTTTTATATCTAAATACACTACACAAAGTGTAACTACTTAAGTAGGTTAGATTGAGGAGCAAAAGAAAAATCAACAAACTCCTGTCTACCTGAATTCGGACATATGCAAGGCCACTTTTCCTCTTCTTGTTAACATCTAAGCAGATTTGTTTTCTTTTAGAAGTATTTTTCCACCTCAGAGTAAAAATGTGGCTTAATGTCTCACAATATGACTTTCTATCTCACAATATGTCTTATTCTCATAATTGTGATATCTCAGTTAAACTGTATATCTTAATTGTCTAATATATCACAGTTTGAAGTTATATATCTCAATGTAACTTTATATCTCACAATTTGAATGTAAATCTCACAATCTGGTTTATTATTTCACAATTTCAGTGTCCTTTTCTATATCCCTAATATTTCACAATTTGACTTTTCTCTCACATTTGCACTTTATCTAAAAAAAGTTACCCGTTTTATTTATTTATTTATTTATTTCATCTGAGGTGGAAACAGGCTTCCATAATTGTCTTCATTCTCCCTTGTTCTCTCTCTCTCTTTTTGTCGCATTCTCCCTCTACTTCACTACTAATTCCTGTGCCTTTGATGTGATAAGGAAGTGTTAAATCAAAGTGAGGCCTAATTACATATCTTGGGACTGGCTGGTTGTAAAGCATTGTTCATACTGTTAGAAAGACGGGCAAAAGCGTGTGTAAAGGGAGGGCTCCACGTGTGTGTACGCGTCTCTGGCTGGCAGCTGCCAGCATGCGTGCCACCTGCTATACATCTCTCCATTAGCATAATCACTCTCCGGCAAATGGCAATAATAGTGTCACGCACCTCTGTGTAATTGCCGCTGTCATAATATGTGCCTGACTGATTGTGTTTCCTGACTCGACATGGAGGGAAGCAAAGATCTCTGGTGCCACATTCACATTGAAGTGCCTTTGATCTAAGGCTTAGGAAGGACATCCCTCTATTCGTCACTCGAAAGCGCCTAGCAGATGCAAATCAGAAGTAACCACAATGCATTGCTGCATTTCGCTAATATCGTAGAAGGTGATACCATAGAAGGCTTTGATCACAGGGGTTATTAGAACGGTAAACATGAACACGTTGGTGTCAAATTTAAATACATGTGTTCTTTATGCTCTATAGAACGTATATCTAGTATTACATGCTTGTTTGAAATTTTCCAAGCAAAAATTTTCCGACACCAATGTTTTACATAATTAGCACACTCACATTTTGCTTTCAAGGGACAGCCAAGGAAAGCAAATGAATAGCTAACGATCGCATAGGCCTGGGGCGGTGAGGTCCGAGCATGACTGACAGCCGCCGGTAGCCATTGTGACGAGCTCAGACCCTAATTGGGCCGTAGTCTGCAGAAGAAGGAAAATGGAAGAATCTGGAAGGGAGGGACTGGGGGGTGAACTGCACAAACAGCAGACAAGCCAAACAGGAATTCTAATGGATTGCATGCTCGGCTTGCTGACACCTCATTGCACCTAACATCGCTACATTTTGCAAGGGTAGCAAAAATTATACATTTACTAAGATGACGCATGCATGTATTTTTCTCTCAGACAGGGCCCGGGTTGTGGTTAGCCACCCCATTGTTTGATGCATTGCAATGAAATCGGACGGTTGGCATAAGAGCGTGTTTGCGTAATAAAAAAATGGATGCTGGTACCGTTTTCAGCATTTTGTTTCTTTTTCATCATCCTTTACCTGTTTGACATTCCGCCATTCAAGGACGCAGGCCTTCGTCTTTGAATGTGGATGATAAATTCTGGAGCAATCCCTCCCCTAATCGTTCAGAGCAGGAGGAAAACACACAGCCTTTTTAAAGCATCTGTGTCTTAAACTGTCATTGATTAAATGTTAACTGATATACTCCAGTTGGCAATCTTGTTAAAGCTTCCAGTAGCCAAGATAGACAGTTTAGAGTCCCGGCTGATCAATATTACAGATAAAGATTTCATCCATCAATGAGCTCCCAAAACAAAAGGTGTCTGTTACCTGATTAGGCCGGCTAGAAAGTCTCTCCCCCTCCGGACTGCCGACGAAGCACAAGGAGTTCTATTCGATCGGCTACAAACATGGAGCCCATGTAATTACAGCTCCAAACAGTTCCGCAGATAACATGCCTTTGACTTAGCTCCGGATAAAGGTTAATCTCCCTCTGTCTGTCCAGCGAGATGGATTTGGACTTTATATATTTATTTAAGTCCTCCGCTAAGGCCAGGGCCAGGGGCTGTTAGCGTGGTGCCTGGGAGAAAAGAGTTAGAACCTCCTGCATACCAATGCCAGCGCAAATGACTGAATCGATGGCGGAATGGCCACCGCTGTTTAAGAGTATCAATAAATGTTCCCTTATTTCCTCCTCAATGGCTAAGTGTTGTAGTTAAAAGTCCAACAGATGTCTTAATTGAAAGTTAATTTTAAATCAATGCAGAGAGTCATTTAAATATTGATCACGCTCTTTTGACTCAAATTGTACGCGGACTGTCCCAGCCCAACATAATTTTCCCATTCCTCCTTTAAAAAAAAAAAAAAACACAAAAAAAAGCAACTTCAATCAATAAGCCACAATTAGTATGTTGTGAAACTGCCATTGACACCTCCTAAAGGCCCACAGACGATTTCATTGTCTTTTCTGGCACAGAGACAGCATGCCCTTAATTACAAAGTATGTTTATGGTGTTTTAATTGTATTAGGTCACAGTCAAAGCAAACAAAAGATCGCTCTAATGCAAGAACACATGACAAACTTCATGTTTGAATGCCCTCCTGTCCTTTCATTACAGGTTCAAGGCCATTAAAGAGACTTATGGGCCCTCGAAAGCAGGGCATCTGCTGTACTTCTGATTTTCTCTGAATCAGACAAATGAAGGCAAGAACGACAGGCGCTGGAAGGGGAAAAAATAGGCAGAGAGAGAACAGGGAACATTGTCAGAGGCCTCTGTCTATCAGGGTAATCTTATTTATTTAAAGCATATGTCTGCTGGTACTCCTTTGTCAGGGTCTATTAGGGGGCAGTGCAGCCCATATGACATTGTTTAGCAAGTAATGAAATGGACATTTTTTGCATGTTTTTATGGAGTTGGAAGAGAGCGCACGGACTCATTCATTTTCCTCGCTGGATGCCATTTCCTAGCCACCGCCACAGATCGAGCCGCACAGCTATTGTCAGACCCGTTTTCATTCAGAAATTTGACCGTGATTTTGTCTAATGAGATGTGGCCACTGAGGTCTTTTCTGTCCTGCAAGAATTTGCAGAATGTTAACATGACCACTGTAACCAGTAAATTGGGTCAGTGTTTTGATCGATCATAATAACGTGCTTATGGAATTTGTTATTGTAATCAGTTTTGGTACTTTCCAGTCCACGTTTTTCCCTTTCGTTTGAAGGATGATGCAGCTCTCTGTGTATATTTGCGCGCCAGACCACCTTTTCAGCTGTCTGTTTCTCCTCGCTTTGCGGTCGGGGTTTGGCTGAGGCTTTCTGGGTTTCCATAGCAGACCCGCACAGGGGTGACAGATAGGTCTTATTTGTCTGATAGAGTTGAGCAAGAAAATAGATCTAGAGCTGGTTACTTCATTAGGTTCTCTCATTGATTGAACCTCCTGCTGAAGTGATGCTGCAGCCTCCTCTGATAACTGCTGGTAATAGAACAAAATGAATTCTTATCACAGAGATTGGAAAGGCCATTAACCCTGGCCCCTAGTGCTTTTCAGACGTCACAGACAGGAAGCCGTGCGGTGCGCTGAAGAAGAAGAAGAAAAAAACCTCCATGCTCCGTCTGAGCCGAGGTCATGTTGGCGGCCGTGTGTGAAATTTCCAGCCCCTTTGGCTCCTGTGTAGATGAAACGGCTACCCGGGCAGATGTTTATAATCATGTCTTGAATAAATATTGGATGGAGTATAATAAAGAGGAGAGAGAGAAAGGAGCGAGGAGGGAGGGGAGAACGAAACGAGGAGGGATCTTTTTATATTATTTTCGAATGCTAAAGTAAGCCTGGCTGCAGTGCCTCCTTTCTCCGGATGCCTCAGGTGATCTGAATGGCACGGACACAAAAAGCCTTTTTGTGTACGATGCAGGTGTTTGGGGTTTGTCTGCGGAAACCTTTGAAGATGCTAGATTTAATGCTAGTTATTTGGAACCATTAATATCCCTTATGCGGGTGAGCGCAGGAACAGAAGTCTGCAGAAATGAGAGGCAAATTTGTGTTGGTGCAGCAAAAGAAGCAGCTTTAATCTTCATCATGTTTATTCATTTGATGGAGGTGATTAATGTTTTGAAGTGCATCATACATCACAGAAGAGCTGGTAGCATAGGAAAACTTCCTTGGATGAAAGTAACTGACAGCAACAAAAGACGTCTTCTGATTGCTGATGCACAAGGTGTACTGCAGTAGAAGTGTGCTTGCCTTAGAGAAAGAGCAGCTTTCTTGTGTCCCCCAGCAGCAGCAGCAGAGCCGTGAAGGGAAATGGGCCCGCTCTCCACGTGGATGTTTAGTATTTTAGACATGGTACATTAACAGCATCTGGTTAAGATCTAAATGCTTGTTAAATACACTGAAATTTTGAAAAAGAAGGGAGCAAAAAAAGAAGAAGAGAGATTTGGGTGGGGGGATCAACAAGTCAGTAAAGCTTATTATCCTGAAAGTATTACAACTGGCCCTTAACAAAGTAGTACAGGGTTTCGAGTTTCAAAGTTTCCTTTAAAATGGAGCGGCTCAAATGAAAACCATGGGGGAAAGAATGTGACATCATGAAAACCCTGGGCAGCTCAGAGCCAACCTGTGGTGTGCTGGGAAATTAGTGTTCCTTACACCTCAACAAGAAGAGACAGTCCAGGATTCATAATTACAACCACATTGCATTTTCACAAATGCTGAAATCAGTAAAATTATAAGAAATGACAATCATTATAATTATTGTTATTATTGATGATGATGATGTTGATGATGACAATAATAATAACAATAGTTAATTCGTTTTTTTATTAAATAAAAAATATAAGAAACGACAATGATACAAAGAGCTATAATTGTTATTATTAATAATAGCTTAGTAGTTAAATTGACAATAAATGAATACATTAACAATATAGAAATGACAGTCATATATAAATCAAATAATATATCAAAATATAATCATAATTATTGTTGTTTAATGTGTATGTACAGTATTACTGATTTTTTTTTTGGCAAAAATGCGACCTGGTTGTAATTTGTAATTTTAACAATTGTACCATTTTAGTGTAGCCTAGCTGCAATAAGTTCTTTGTTATTCTTTTTTTAAGAACCATAAATAAACCGTCAGTCTAAGGTGGAGGTGGGGGACACATTTTAATGAGTCATTTTTTGGGGGTATCCACGGCTGTGTATGGTAGGTGTCTCTTTTACTGGCCGGATAATGACCTCACTGAGGTGTTATAGCCCCCAAGAGGAGAGAGAGTGAGAATCCTGCCCTCCACATCTGTCATTATGCTTTCTATATACTGGACAGGCCTGGTGCTTTAATGAAAAGAAAGTGTCTGTCATCGTATTTGTAAATTTCCATGGATGCCGTCTCTTTTTTTTTGTAGGTATGGTGGTTGTGCAAGGGGGACTGGTGTGTTTTGATGAGGAAAAACACAGCATTGCTTTAATTGTGACGCCTTTTTGACCCCAGTCTCCCTCCAGCATGCCGATCAACCCACATCAGAGCAGGTCTCACGGGAGACTGGCGAACAGAGAACCGTCGGTGATGTGTGGTTGATGTGTTTGCGGGTTTTGCTTGAAAGGGATGGCGGGGGCAGTAAAAGTTGTCTATGGCTCTGCTGTTTGCGATTAAGTTTGATGGGCAGAGAGTCTGCCGAACCCCCTCGCACCCCTTCAATGCTGCTGACACGCTGCCTCTGTAAAGCATTCAGATTACTCAAACTGTTGCCAGGGTCAGGCGCAGGGCAGACACCGCTATGATGTATAGGAAAGCATGTCTGGGAGTTTCTCTCGCTCTTGAAATGCATACCAGAAAAACTGCAGAACACCCTGCTAAAAGACGAGGGAGAGAGAGAAGGACAGTGGAAGGAAAGAGAGGGAAAAAATGCTGTCTGATGAGACCCAGATGATAGCAACTCATCCTTTTCTTCCCTTATTCCTTCTGTTACTACCTTCATAATTTGCCCTTTTCTTTTTTGTGACACTCCATGTTTTATTAATGCATTCCACAATCGCCTTAAAAATGTGATGCCCCCTCGAGGTAGAGACGCTCACTAGCACTTTGACACTTCATTTCCCAGCTAGGGGGACTGGGTCAGTAAATCTAGCCGACTGAAGAGAGCGCCTCACGCTTAGGACGTGGAGAGAGAGAGGGGGCGAGTGAAGGGGGAGGTACCACAGCCTGGCCCCTGCACCCTTAGGGTGTGACATTGTGCTGTGGTGTTTGTGTAAGAGTGTGTGTGTGTATGTGTGTGATTGTGTGTCTCTTTTATTAACTGACCTGAAATCTGGTCATGATCACAGACATCCAGCTGGTCCTAACCCCCATCTGTCTATTGAGGCAATGCACTCGCTCTCTCTTTCTCTTTGATTAGCCCTCAGTCCTGACACTGTCTTAAGCTCAACACTACCTCTGTCCGGATCCCCTTTGCCCCATAATACCGCTTTACCCCACAACACTCACCCCCAGTCCTGCTTCAACTGCCTCTGCGACAGGAAGGAAGTGAGGCACAGAGAGCGAGATACATGTTGTATGTTATGTACATACTGTATGCAATGAAATTTAGACATTTCTAGCTTACTTATACATAAGTGTAGCTCACCAGTACTTTCATTTAAAAAAAATGTTCAATAGTATTTTATTGACTATATAAGTATTGACTATATAAGTATTAAGGCTGTTGATTGGCCTACACAGTTATGGCCTTATTAGCCTAACTAACACAAGTAAAAAAAAAAAAAAACTAAAACAAGCCCACTGAAGACAGGTAGTCGGTGATAAAATAATTACAAAAAAAAACACACAAATGAAATAGACCTTCCCTAAAAAAAAACTTTAAGCAAATACAAAACAGAACAAATCAGGTTTATTAGGCTGCTGTCACTTTAAGGGTGGATGCACTAATCTAATATGCACTTGCACATACACTTTTTTTAATCAACCATTTACTTTCACTTATGACATAAACAGCTGTTTATGAGGATACTTGCAGGGCATTATGACATAAGTATATGTATTTGACTGTTCAAGGCACTGAAAAAGAACTCTAGGTGCCAAATTTAGTACTCACGCACTGTATGAACAGTGGCTTTATGTGCAGAAATGAGTCCTCATTCGCTGCTTATTACGCTTTGAACGGTTTAAAATCAATTGTTTTTAAACCGCAAGGCTTAAAATGCATTCACATGATAAGCTTTCAAGACGGCACAGCACTGCAACATCAAACAAGCGTACCTGTGATAGAGACGATAGGCTAAAATCTGTACTGGTTGACAAAGATCTACTGTTATATCTCCCACCCCTAATTACTGTTCAGAAATTATAATTTATTATTTTATTCATTTATTTTATATTTATTCTTTTTAAATTCTATATATGAATGGAAATGGCTTTTTGTTTCCTGAAACGCGGCAATTTATGCCATTTATTTTTGTGGAAATGCGGCATGCATGTCTAAAGATACCCCCAGCTGTCTTACATACACACACACACGGCACACACAAACACACACACAGACAGTGTCTTTGTTGCAGGATGTATTAGAGCACACCGTCACCGCATGTGCGCCAAAATAGCAATTTTTGCAGCCGGCTGCCAGCAGTGACAGGAGATATTTCATCCTGTTGTCAGAATATTATTAATAAAACATCAGGACTAGAGTGCAGCACAATTTTTCCTTTCAATCACTCCCAGCATCTGCCATGAAAATTTCATGCTGTATATAATTTCCACTTAATGTATTGCACTTAAAACGTCGGTGCCAGCACCGTGTGGGGAGTTTTAAAGGGTTAATTATATCATGTATCTGCAGTCAGGGTCCCTCTGCTTACCAAACAATGACTTGAGTGATTGTATGCAAATATACCGATGACCTTTTTGCCTCCCCTGGTCAATTTATATGGTTATTAAGGTTTTATAAAATGGATGAGCGCAGCACTTTGAACGCCATTTTCCTGCCTCATGTTGTCCTAATTTATTTCATTTCTCGCGAGTCTTCCAAAATATGTTTATTTCTCCCCTCGCTCTCTCTCTCTTTCTTTCTTCCCCGTCGTGTGCCGTGTGATGGAAGCTGCATGGGGTGGAGGGGGAAAGACAGGAGTGGTTATCTGGCATTACTCAGCCTGCTAAAAATTCATTAAAATGTGACATCAGCGCAGTGAGAGACAAATGCTCTCTGGATGAAAGGGAACAGTAGGCCTTTCAGGGATTAGAGGCGCACGGCCTCGACCTATCACCTAACAGCATAAACAGATTAATCCACTGGCAGCGCTGCAAAGATACACAGAATTATTAAACACGAGGGGGTGGGGGGGGGGGTGTTGAGCCTACGGAAAAATGTCCATGTAATCTGCCCAGTGCTAACAATCTGGAGAGGTGTGTGAAGAACATTCATATTTCAGTATCCCAGGGTTAATGAAACCAGACGGATCCCCCGCACCAGTGTCTTGTGGTGTATTTTGTCTACACACATACACACACGGCAGTGTTTGGTGTGTTCAGAGACGATTCAAAACCAGTCACTGTAACCGCTAGTGGGTAACCAAATGCCCTTCCTGTGTTCAATTGTAGAAGAACCAGGTGAAGACGGCGAGGAATCCTCACGAGCCTCCTCATTGGCCGCGGCCGAGGACAAAGACTCGAGCAAGAAGGACGCCATAGAAGGCAAGACAACAGAGAAGGACTCCAGTAAGACCTTTAGTTTTGGTCTTTTTTTTTTCCCTGGTACCCTCTCTTCAATGTCGCTTAGTCACTACTAACATACACTACTCCTACCTTTTTTGCTCTACTGTTCTCTTCCAATGGGGCTTTTCCTGCTAATAACAGCTGCATGTGTGGGTTGCATGTGCATGCCATCAGTAGCCTCCCGCTGACCCATTTTAATCATAGCCATCTGATGGCAGAGATGTGGATAAAGGCAAAGAATATTCCACAGTGACCACCGAGATTATTTTTTTAATCAAATCAGTTTGTACGCTTGTAATTTTTAAGCGCCTTTCATTAATCTTTTCTGTTCTTGCGATTCCTCTGATGACATATTCATTTTGTATAAGCATAGGATTAGATAGTGCTCAAGTATATAGTTTTGTAACCCCTTTTCCTTTTTTTTTTAAAGAATTCAAGCAACGCAACACCTATTAGAGCTCATTGTCATCAAACTGCAGATCTACGTACACGTCTGACTGGTAGCACATTAGCAAAGGCAACAATCTTTACAAAACAGTGTTGTGTTGAGATCAGGAAACAGCCCCTGGAGCTAGCATCTGGCATCACTACCTAAGGCTCTGTTATATTTGATTTGCCAAATAAGAATTCATATGTGCTTTTTTATGTATGAGATGGAAATATATGGTCGAAATGAATATTACATTAGGCGTCTTTTCATGCACACCATACCTAGCTACATAATGTTGGGTTCAATGGAGCAGAGGAAATGCTGAAACAGGACAGAGCCTATTAGTTTAGCCAGTCGTTTATCTTTTATCCATATAGCCATGACAGGCTTGTCTGAGGCACTTCGTACTCAATGCATTTACATGACCTATTACATGCGGCGTCATTTTAACGCTGCGGTTGAGATGCAGGTCCCATTTAAACTAGCGTTCTCAAACCTTAATGGGAATATTATGCTTGCAAACTTTTGCATTGCGACAATTCTTTTTGCTTTTTTTAAGGCTGCGGTATTTAAATTGAAATTAGAAAATATCAATCCCCAAATGGCTGTTGTTTTGATTTTGAGCAGTCAGAATGGGTTGCTCTATTGAATCCATATGTTATGTTTTTTTTGTTTTTGTTTTTTAGTCTAAAGGAATAAATCCTTAATGTGGGTTGGAATATAAAACACCAGGCTCCTGCATATTAAAGATTATATGTAGAGATATTCACAATATTCATCTTCGTAGGCAGCATCTCTAAAAACAGCCCATTTACTTTTTTTCATTTTAATTTAGTGTCACTGTGGATTAATTATAATCCAAATTGCATTTTCCATGCAAATGTCTTAATCTGGATCAACTCCAGATTACTTTGTGCTCTGTTTAGATGTAGTATGGAAGCATGCCAGTGTGTTGGCTTTAGGGTAAAGAGATAATTCAGCAAACACAAGCAAAGATGAAAATTAGCTGTCATTATGGCTAAGAACATTTTCTGCATACCTGCTGTAAATTAGCAAGGAAATTAAATATTGTTTTCAAATCAGATGCTCATGAAATTTTAAATAATGCAGCTGAATTAAATCAAGCTGGAAACATGCTAATTCTAGTGGTAAATATGCAGAATTGGATCTGTCTTGCATTTTATTTAATTTCTGTCTTTCTAGATATTAGATTAAAATAAATTAAAAGTATTTACATATTTCATTGAAGCCTGCAGCTATGATTTCTGTTGCTGAATTAAACAATTACAGAGAGTCCTGTAGGAGTTGCCAAATATGACATCCGTCGGTTTACGCCTCGTCTGAAGTGCGATGGTAAAGCTGATGGACTCGGATTGTATTTTATTTATTTATTTATTTTTTTTCGAGAGCGATGAGAAAGCAGGGCTGCACTGTGCAAGCTGAGAATTTAGAGTATTCAAATGTTATCTGCTGAACTGTAGGTCACACTAATGCGTAACCTTAACCTCTTGTCCTTGTAAATCACTAAAGTTCTTGGAGCGTCCCAGGGTCCTGCTTTATTTATTACCCTGTCACCTCAGCCAGACTGGCTGGACTGAAGACCAGTAAATTGAATAGTAAATTTATGATGCCTTTATCAAGCAAGACCTGTATAATTGGCGTTTGCAGGGGAAAGACATTTTTGAAATAAAATAGCTTTTCTTATGAACTCAAAGTACTATTTTGCAAAGATTTCAAATTTTTGTTCATGTAAAATTGTATTCATGTTGAATGGTGCAATGAGATGAATTTAAATTTTGAAAATTAACAGGATGGCCCTTCACTTAGAGAGGAAGACCAGATAGATCACATTAGCGAGAGATGTTGTTTATTCTTTTAGTTTAGTTGTTTCTCTTCTTTAAATTGAGATTTTTAAAGAAGCCATTTGCGTAGGTTGCATGATTTTAAAAATCTCATTGACAGTTGTAAATAAAGATGGGTTTCCTGTCTATGGCACTGGTCCCTGTAATGCAAACAGCTTGACTATCATAAATCACAGTTTGATTTATCTAATCAAGCTAGGTCCTGCTTCTCAAAGACATTTGTCATTCGGATGTGAAGGGGGGCTGTGGTGTCACAATTATTTTCTCTATTGCTTCATTGCACTGTGTGTGTGTGTGTGTGTGTGTGTGTGTGTGTCTGTAGACAAAGAAAAAGGGCATTCTCATTTAGTGTGAGGTACAGATCGCATAAAGAGCCATTGAGTCCTGACACATTTGTACATAAAGTTGTTATTAAATAATTATTAAATGCATACATACGTGTGTCATCTTTAGAATATTTAAATTGTTAATTTAGCTGACAGTTTAACAAAACCTCATGCAGAACAGAAATGGAGCATGTACTGTATTAAATGCTGCGATGGCTTTTCTTTCCTCATTGTCTCTCCCGTTTTCATTTCTGATAGCCTAGTGTGTCCATCGCCAATGCACTTTAAATGTTTATGAAAGCAGAGTGTTGATTAAGAAAATAAATCATATAGATGGATCGTCATCTAGAGCAGATTAGCCCTCAGACCATACATTTACATTCAATATGATGGCAATCAATGGAAGGGGCCTCATTGCATTGTGAAATGTGTTTGCACCCAGTTGTCCTGGAGTCACCTCCTCACCCAGGAAATAATTTAGTTGCGGATTGACTGGAAGATGGTGAAAATTGAAAGTTAAAATTAGAAATTCTCGTAATAAACAGAAGGGGGAGAAAAAGGCTTAGATGATGCTGTATAGCAATGAGATCGGGGAGCCTAGCAAATGAGGTTTACTGTTTGTTATGAAATGCATGTGACATAGTGACATACGAGACTGCAGACCATACTCTTGATACTCTTGGAAATTTGTATTGCGCCCTTGTGGTTTTCCCCTCCTCTTGTGTCACTTTTTTTGGCAGGCTAATATGTCAGGCTCCTGATATGCAAGACCACAATAACATAGCAGAATGCCTTGTAATGCCAAGAATTAAAATGCATGAACACGCAGCAGATATTGAAATATACTTAAATAAATACGGAGCAGAAAAAATCTTTTTTTTACCAAAAAACATCTTTTTACCATCCATTTTCGATGACTGCTTTGCTAAGCTTTGATTCATAAGAGTAATACACACATTTAGCCTAGAGTGACCAGATTAGAGTGAAGAACAGCGAGCAGGGCTTTCTTTGTTCACTGCATATGCAGCGAGAGGATAAATTGCATTGACTGTGGAGGCTGGGACACTGTCTGTATCTGAGGATACAGGGGTAATGAAAGATTTATCACTCTGCGCAGCATACTCTAAATACAACTGGGGGCTGATTTGCTGAATTGAGCTCAGCTAAAATGGAAATAACATGGCAACCCCCTCTAATACAGAGTGTGAAGCATGGATATTCAGGGGGCTGTTGGAAATTGTGATTTGGCTGTCTATATCCCCCAAATGAACTGCATAATGGTACCCTGACCTGCTATGCAATAACAATGAATTCAAACCTCTATTTATTTTTGAATATCTTCATTCGGTTGCTTTTGTGAATATAGATTTTTCCTGGATTCTCTAGTATTCATGCTCAGAATCAATACACAATTTGTCTGTGGTATAATTCAATTTAAATGCTTTTTGAAGATTTTTTGTTTATTATTATTATTATTAATAAAATAATCGGAGTCTCGCATAATGTAAGTCGCCCAATAACCTTTTATCAGATCTACATTCCTAACAATAAGCTAATGTTACCCAAATGTGGCATCTTATAAAAGTAAGGGTCATTGTCATCTGTCAGGACATTTTAAGCATCAGGAGTCCAGAATAATCTTGTGACAGAAGATATCCTATCTGTTTATTCACAGGAATTAATACACTGTCTAAAGAAACCCTGGGGACTGCTACAGCAGGAAAGCGGTCGCTTCAGCAGGAGAAAGAAAATGACACTCCAACCAAGAAAGCTAAATCAGCTGAAGAGAAGACGCTGTCTAATGAGCAGGTTAGTTACTTGAATTTCTGGGTTAGATTGTATTCATTCCCTTAAAAAAAAAAAATTGTTTATATAAAAAAAGCATCACCATGGCTTAATGGTACAGGACTTGCTGAACCATTTCTGAAAGGGCTTCATTAAAACAGGTAGTGAGAAGTTGCAGTTTAAAAGTTCTTCATGTAATGAGAACCAGGCATAATCTGAAATGGTTAATGTCAACATTCTTTGTAATCTTCTGATTAGAAATTCCAGAGATTCATGCAAGTTTATTTACTTACTTACCTGATTAGGTTTTTTAATTAAGTTATGTGAAATGAAAACTTCAGTGAATTAGAGGAAATTTAATTTTATAGACATTTGGAGTTGTACTTGTTTTGTTTGGAAATTGATGTTCTTAAGGCATCATGTTGCAGAATCACTCATATGTAGTTGTCGAAGCAGTGCTATAATGTATGGCAATTGTATGATAAAACTTCATCTTTTCAGGTGCAGCAGTGCCCATACTGTAATTACAGTAACAAAGATGCAAACCGTTTACAGCTGCACATCATGTCCCAGCATTCCATGCAGCCAGTTATCAGTTGCCCCTTGTGTCAGGATGTCCTCAGCAACAAGATTCACTTGCAGCTGCATCTCACCCACCTCCATAGCGTGGCTCCAGACTGTGTGGAGAAGTTACTTATGACGGTATGTGCAGCATTAATTTCTTTAAAAAAATAAAAAATATTAACGCTGTCAGCCTTACTATCAAGATCATACTCTGACAGTGTTGGCAGGAAATAATTGAATAAGCATTTCCCAGGCCTCAGCGTATTTTCCAAAGAATATGTTTTAAACTGGAAAATTTTCCTTTTATTAATTCACAAAACAGCAGTTTTGAAATCGATCTGTTGGAAGTCCCTGTATCTCTGTTTTTAAGCTTAACATTTTTAACAAATGTATCATTTATACATTTATTATTTATGTTTTTTTGGTTATCGTATGTTGGTTTGATTGCGGTTAAGGCTGTGATATAACATTATTTATGTATTTTCTTTCTTCAGGTTGGAGGTCCAGATGCTACAGTGCCCAGTTCCTTGCTGTCTGTATCATTACAAGACCAAGTCCCATCTTTGATAGATTCTTCAGCTGTTATCCCTGAGGGATCTGGAAAACCCATGGGTAAGCACATTTATGCTGCCACTGTGTCATCTGAAATGTATGAAGCACATTACAGAGGATTCCTTAGAAAAGTCAAAACAATAATCCAATATAATGAAAATTCTTTGGAAGAATTTTTAAATATGTATTTTTTTATGAATTTTTACAGGAAACAGCTCTAAGGATTTGAAAAGCAGCACAGGCCAAGAAAAAAGTGAGGTTGAACTTTCCAATGAGGAACTCAAACCACCAAAGGAGGCTGCAGAGGCTGCTGAGGCCCCTGACTGGAAGAAAGCAAGTGGGCAAGACAGGAAGAGCCCAGACTCCATGCAGGAGCATCTTGGTGATCTTCAGAAGCGCCAGCAGCTCTCAGTCTCTGATCGCCACGTCTACAAATACCGCTGCAACCATTGCAGCCTGGCTTTCAAGACTATGCAGAAGCTTGAAATACATTCCCAATACCACGCCATCCGTGCAGCCACCATGTGCAGTCTGTGCCAGCGCAGTTTCAGGACATTCCTTGCCCTTCGAAAGCATTTGGAGACTGGTCACCCTGAGCTGAGTGAAGCCGAAGTGCAGCAACTCTGTGGGAACCTGCCCCTAAACGGTGACATAGCTGAGAGTGAAATGCGGGCTCTAGAAGAGGCACAAGCCTTTGAGCATGAGCTAGACAAAGATGAGGAACTTGACCAAGAAGGGAAGGCCAGTCCGACTGGAAGTGATAGCAGCTCCTTGCTTGATGATATGGGCTCTGAGCCAAAGCGGACCTTGCCTTTTAGGAAAGGTCCAAATTTCACCATGGAAAAATTTCTAGACCCATCACGTCCATACAAATGCACAGTATGCAAAGAGTCTTTCACCCAAAAGAACATTCTCCTTGTTCACTACAATTCTGTCTCACATTTGCATAAGCTAAAGAAAGTTATCCAAGAGGCTTCAAGCCCAGTTCCCCAGGAGACCAGCAACAATGTTGACAACAAACCATACAAATGCAATATCTGTAACGTTGCTTATAGCCAAAGCTCAACCCTGGAGATTCACATGAGGTCTGTACTTCATCAGACAAAAGCACGAACCGCCAAAATGGAGACTAGTACCAGTACTGGGGGTGGTAGCAGCGGAAGTACTTCATCTAAAAGCCCTGTTCCACTTAATCAGGGAAACACTGATTCTGCAAGTGCACCAGTATCCTCTAACAAAGAAAACGCTGTAGATACCAAAGACGTTACCATAAAACAAACTACTGATCACATCTCTGTGCAGCCCACCTACCCACTAACCCAGTCACCAGCACAGCTTCAGATGCAACTGCAGCATGAGCTCCAGCAGCAAGCTGCATTCTTTCAGCCACAGTTTCTGAACCCAGCTTTCTTCCCGCATTTCCCAATGACACCAGAAGCTCTAATGCAATTCCAGCAGCCCCAGTTCCTCTTCCCATTCTATATCCCTGGTGCTGAATTTAACATCAGCCCTGAGCTTGCATTGCATTCGGCTGCATTTGGGATGCCTGGTATGACGGGATCATTCCTAGAAGATCTGAAGCAGCAGATGCAGCAACAACATCAGCTGGGCCAACAACAACAGCTTCAGCTCTCTCAGCAGCAAGCTCAACAGCAGGCCTCTCAGACTCAAATGCAGCAGCAGAAAGCCCAGCAGCAGAGTCACAAGCCTAAAACTGATTCCAACCACTTTAATTTGTCTGAGATTCAAATGTCCAGAGACGCTGAAGAGCACCTAGAAAAGCAGGAGAGCAAAGCAAAGCATGATATAGCCAATGATATTGATAGCGCAAAAGATACAAAAGATTCCAGAAAGCCTAAATTTTCAGAACCTCTTATTCCTCCGCCACGCATCATCTCAGGAGCTAGAGGTAATGCTGCTAAAGCATTACTAGAGAACTTTGGCTTTGAATTGGTTATTCAGTACAATGAGAATAGACAGAAAAGCCAAAAAAAGAACAGAGAGGAAGAGTTGACTGACAAACTGGAGTGTGGACTTTGTGGAAAGTTCTTCTCCAACATGCTTATTCTCAAAAGCCATCAGGAACATGTGCATGGGCAGTTCTTTCCATATGTGGAGCTGGAGAAGTTTGCACAACAGTACAGGGAGGCATATGACAAGCTGTACCCCATAAACCCAGGATCTCCAGAAACTCCCCCACCACCTCCCCCTCCACCACCTCCTCCACCTCCTGCCCCAGTGACAGCTATCCCTGCCACTACATCTGTAGGAAAATCGCAGACACCATCTCCATCACCTCTACAAACTTCCCAGCAAGCACCACCTCCTCCTCCACCACCACCACCTCCACCACCAACTGCACCTCCTCAAGTGCAGCTCCCTGTATCTCTTGACTTGCCAATTTTCCCACCACTGATGATGCAATCAGTGCAGCACCCTGGGCTACCCCCACAGCTTGCACTGCAGCTTCCAACAATGGACTCTTTATCTTCTGACCTCACACAGTTATGTCAACAACAACTGGGACTGGATCCAAACTTCCTGCGGCAGTCTCAGTTCAAGCGTCCTCGCACCAGAATCACAGACGATCAGCTAAAAATCCTCCGTGCTCATTTCGACATCAATAATTCTCCCAACGAAGAACAGATTCAAGAAATGGCAGACAAATCTGGCCTTCCACAGAAAGTCATAAAGCACTGGTTCCGCAATACACTCTTCAAAGAACGTCAAAGAAGCAAAGATTCCCCTTACAATTTCAACATTCCACCCATGACCACACTGGAAGACATCAGACTTGAATCCCAAGTGAATATGTTAGAGTACTACAGAACCGATGCTACGGCAAACAAAAGGTCATCAAGAACACGTTTCACAGATTATCAGCTGCGAGTACTCCAAGATTTCTTTGATACCAATGCTTACCCCAAGGATGATGAAATTGAGCAGCTCTCCACGGCGCTCAACCTGCCAACACGAGTGATTGTGGTGTGGTTCCAAAATGCTCGCCAGAAGGCCCGCAAGAGTTATGAGAACCAAGCAGATACAAAAGACAGCGAAAAGAAAGAATTAACAAATGAACGATACATCAGGACCAACAACATGCAGTACCAATGTAAGAAATGCAGTGTCATATTCCCCGAATTTTCGACCTCATTACTCACCAGAAGAAGCAATGCTACAAAGATGAGGATGATGAAATTGGAGATGAAAACCACATAGAAGAATTTGCAGAGTTTAATGAGCAGAGTTCAGCAAAGCCATCAGAGATGGCCAAACCTTCTCTTGTAACAGCAAGTAGCTCTGGTTCCAGCTCTCCCTTAATGCCTTCACCTCGACCTGATGTAGGGAAAACCTCACCCAAAACCTGAGCTACTCCTTGAAAAAACAAAATCGGGAGAGATTGCCCCTTTACAAGCACCCAAGAACCTGAGTGAGTTAAAAACTCCTAAGACTTCAACCCCACAGCCCCCACCACAAAAAGTACCCCAACAACAAATGTCAAGACCCCATTCCCAGCCCCAGTCTACAGCTGTCTCATCAAGTCCTCTTTCAATTGCACTGTCTTCTCTTAACAATAGCCTACCGCAACACATGTTACAGTATCACTGCGATCAGTGCAAAATCGCTTTCCCAACAGTAGAGCTGTGGCAAGAGCACCAACACATGCATTTTATGGCCGCCCAAAACCAATTTCTACACTCACAGTTTTTAGAAAGGCCACTGGATATGCCCTATATGATCTTTGATCCAAATAACCCTCTTATGACTGGTCAGCTTCTTTCTGGAGCCCTATCCCAGATGCCAACTCCAAGCAACTCTGGCCTTGCTGTGAACTCTAACTCTATGAAACGTAAATTAGATGAAAAAGAGGATGGATCTCATGAAAAAGATAACAGTGCAGAAGATCATCACAGAGATAAACGTCTTAGGACTACCATTACTCCAGAGCAACTTGAGATCCTTTATGATAAATACTTACTTGATTCAAACCCAACAAGAAAAATGTTAGATCACATTGCACGGGAAGTTGGCCTGAAGAAAAGAGTTGTCCAAGTATGGTTTCAGAACACCCGAGCCAGAGAAAGGAAAGGACAATTTAGAGCAGTTGGGCCTCCCAAAGTCATAAAAAGTGTCCATTCTGCAGGGCATTGTTCAAGGCCAAGTCAGCTCTTGATAGTCACATTCGCTCAAGACACTGGCATGAGGCAAAACAGGCAGGCTTTAGTTTGCCTCCAAGTCCAATGATGCCTCAAGATGATGGCTGTCAAAGTCCCCATAAGTACACTTTTGCTGACTACCTACAAGTTCCCACAAAGACTGAGATGAATGAAAGTGAGCCTCCTAATGCTTCTTCCACTCCAGTTAAACCTTCCGAAATGCCACTAAAAAACTTATTGAGCTTATCATCTGTAAAAGCAGAACATACTGATGATCTTGAGGGGTTTAACATGTGCTCTGCAGAAGCCTCGTTTGATAACAAAGTTGACTTCGACTGAGACCTCCTCAATTAACACAGCTGTCAGTGATGCTACAACAGAAGATGAGACCAATAATGAGGTAGAGAATTTTTCAATAAATGGAAGTGAGAAAATGACTGAGAACAAAATAAATCTAGGACAAACCTCAGATATAAGTGAGGATAGATTCCCTTTCAGCATGGTTAGCCCATCAAGTTTCTCTGGCAGAGACAGCGACTACTTCAATTCCAAGAGATGATGATGTAGATGATAGTGCTGACAGGAGCGAGACTTCAAGTCTGGCTGATCCAAGTTCACCCAGTCCATTTGGAGGTGCTAATCCTTTCAAGTCTGCAAAAGCTGGTGGAGATAGACATGCCCACAAACGTTTTAGAACCCAAATGAGCAATCTACAGCTTAAAGTCCTAAAGGCTTGCTTCAGTGACTACCGCACACCTACTATGCAAGAGTGTGAAATGCTGGGCAATGAAATAGGACTCCCCAAACGTGTTGTGCAAGTCTGGTTCCAAAATGCCCGTGCAAAAGAAAAAAAGTTTAAAATAAACATTGGAAAACCATTCATGATAAGCCAAGGCTCTCCAGATGGACCAAGGCCTGAGTGTATGTTATGTGGTGTGAAGTATACAGCTAGACTTTCAATTCGTGATCATATCTTCTCGAAGCAGCACATTGCAAAAGTGCAGGAAACCCTGGGCAACCAGGTTGATTCGAGAAAGACTATCTTGCACCTACCACTGTCCGCCAGCTTATGGCTCAGACAAGAACTTGACCGTTTGAAGAAGGTAACCGATGTACTCAACTTGCCAGCCCAGCAGCAACCTGCAGTGGACAGTAATGCACTTCATGGCCTTAGCCTGCCAACTGCCTACCCAGGAATATCTGGTCTACCACCAGTGCTTCTCCCTGGTGTCAATGGGCCATCCTCCCTTCCTGGTTTTCCACCAAATACACCTGGTGAGTCAGTATGACAAAAACACAGTGCAGTATCTTAATGAACAGTTAATACATTAAATGCACTTAGTGCTACTGCCCCATTTGCCTCCTTTGAAGGACTTTGTCGTTCACTGATTCATAGAGACATTTAATGCATGTATTTACTGTAACAATGTGGAACACTATACTTTTGAGTTTGGCTGTAACCCCTAAAGTTCAGTTGCTGTAATGCTTATGCTTATTTTCTTTCCTTGTTTAAAATTGTATTCTTCTTTTGATACAGTGCTTGTAACAGTTTTGATTCATATCAGAGGGAGAGCCCTAAAATAATGTCTTGCTAAGATAAGGAGTGATTCTGCAGTCAAATATTTCAATATTATCTATTACTACTGTATTTCAGCTTTAGCGTCTCCTGGTGCTGGCATGCTTGGGTTCCCTACTCCAGCCACCCCTTCTCCTGCCATGTCTCTCAGCAGTACCCCAACCAAGACTCTTCTTCAGACACCTCCCCCTCCTCCTCCTCAGCCCCCTGCACTTCCTCCTCCTCCCACTCCTTTGGCAGCAAATCAGACTGAGCAGCACATAAAAGAATCAGAGAAAGACAAGAAGCTAGAGAAGACCAAGGTGAAAGAAAGAGAAGCCGACACTGCCCGTCCCGAGACCCCAATTGTGAAGAGAAGAGCAAAGCCCTCGCCGACACTTTCAGTGCTGGGAAAATTGGGAAGTGAGGCTCAGATGGACCCAGCACAACTGCAAGCACTTCAGAATGCCATTGCTGGTGACCCAGGCTCCTTCTTAAGGGGACAGTTCTTGCCTTATTTCATCCCTGGCTTTGCATCTTGCTTCTCGCCCCAGCTCCCTGGTGGAGTACAGGGGGATACTTCCCTCCTCTGTGTGGAATGGAGAACTTATTCCCCTACGGCCCTGCAATGCCGCAGGCTATCGCTGGGCTTTCACCAACTGCCCTGTTGCAGCAGTACCAACAGTACCAGCAGTCCCTCCAGGATTCCTTACAGAAGCAGCAGCATCAGCAGCAGAAGCAAAGTGAAACACAGCAGAAAACGCCCACTATTAAGTCAACAAGTGCACAGAGCAACTCTCTCAAACCAAAAGAGGCTATTGGAACTAAGGATGATAAAGGCTCTTCAACAGAAAGCACAAATGAAGAACCCCAAACGAATACCAAAAGTTCAAGCTTTCCAGATGCGTTTATTCGTTCCGTCCATTAAACACGAGTTTATATGCAGAAAGTGCCAGATGATTTTTGCTGATGAAGACTCAGCAGCTCGCCACCCAGAAGTCCTTCTGTTACTTTGGACACCCTTTTATTGATCCACAAGAGACAGTGCTTCGCAAGGCCGTAAGCAAGTACAATTGCATAGCCTGCAACGTGTCCGTCAGTGGGAACGAAGCACTTGGCCAACACCTTCAGTCGAGCTTGCACAAAGAGAAAACAATCAAACAAGCAATGAGAAATGCCAAAGAGCATGCTAGATTATTACCTCACTCAGTCTGCTCCCCTTGTCCTAACACCACATCTACCTCGCAGTCTGCAGCTTCTTCTAATAACACCTTGCCTCATCTCTCTCACTTGTCCATGAAGTCCTGGCCAAATATTCTTTTCCAGGCCTCAGCCAGGAAAGCTGCTTCCTGCCCATCTGCTTCTCCTCCTCCCCTTTCCTTGCCTTCAACGGTTACCTCAACTTCGTGCAGCACCTCAGGGGTTCAAACCTCACTACCCACCGAAAGCTGTTCAGATGAGTCTGACAGTGAGTTAAGCCAGAAGCTGGATGACTGAGATAACACGTTGGAAGTCAAGGCTAAGGCAGCGTCAGGCCTAGATGGCAATTTCAGTAGTATCAGAATGGATATGTTCAGTGTGTAGGAGTGAAAACGGATCCCTTGCTTAACGAAAAAAAAAAAAGACTTTTAACTGCAGTTCCAAAGTTTCTCTAACCCAAAAAAATTACAGTACCAAAAGATTGACTCAGGATTGTTTTTCCCATATTGATATGCTGGCAAGAAAATGATTGATTTTTGTTATGGACAGAACTGTTGCAGATGCTTGACTGAGCTTATATTGTATACAAAAACATGGAATAGGAAAACTCTCACAAGTTCTTTTGGAGCTTGATTCAAGCCAAAAATTCTCACGATAGCAAATTGCACCTCAGCTGGATTGATTTCCAAATGCTAGCATGTACTGTATGGGATAATGATCCAGAACTTTCAAAGAGAATTTCTCTTAGTTTAGTTAGGTGTAATTCAGTAGCTTTAAATTCTCAGGTCAGAACATAACATTTCTCATTTGTTGAAACAGCAACGAAGCCTGCTTATAAATGGCTTTTACCAAAACATGTCAAGCTTTATTGGAGGCATTTCCTTGATGTGTGTAGTGTACCAAGAGACAATATAACTGTTACTGGACAACGCGCATATCCTTTTAGTTTGCCCTACGAGAGTATGCTTTTACCACTGAGGGAATTTAGAATGGTGAAGTCATGTGTATGCCCCTGTGTTTGCCAGTTTGTATTGCCACAAGCTGTATTTATATACAACACCCTTTTTCTTGTAGAATATACTAATAATCTGTGCCAACTCTTACCTTCTTTCTTTTACCTCTCATCACACCCTTTTCTGAAGAGGTAATAATTCTAGTTTTGATAGACTCTTCGAAGATTATGTGAATAGGACATTTTTTCATTTGTGAATTGCTATACTGTTACGGTACTCGCTTGTGTCTGGACTATAGTGCACTTATTTGATTTCATTTTTTTTTGTTGTTGTTTTTATTATTTGAGGTAGGCCATTTCTTAATTTAATAGATATCAATTTTTCAGTGTTTGTTTGTTTGTTTGTTTGTTTGTTTGTTTGTTTTAATTATTATTTGTGTGTAGTTCAGCAGCAGATTGGTCCACGTTGTTAGACGTTTTACACCTAACAATCCAGAGACATTTAACAATTGGTGCATCCATGAAAATAGTACTGTATACTTGAAACTGAAAAAGTGCAAGTTGGACAAAATGTGTTGGAAAAAATGGTATGAACATTTGCTTCTTTAAACAAGAAAGCTGCTTTTAAAAAGGGGGACAAAGCATTTGTTTTATAAAATGAAAATATTTTTTTCTTGTACTTCTGTAGGACTGAACACAGTGTTACCCCTATACACTGCCATATAGTGGGTTGGCGTGTTTCTTCCATTCTACTCTGGGCACTTCTGTTAATGTCATGAACATAGACCATTTCCCATCATATTTAGTGATACTTGGATTACAAAGTATTATCTTATGACGTTTATGCTGCTACTGTGTAATGTTTTTTGTTTTTACGTTTTTATTATTGCTTGCCATACATTTCAGCTTCCTACCAGACAGAATACTGATTCATCATGAACTACATTTGTTTTTCTTTCGTTTTCTTTTGTTTTTGGCTGTGTAACTTAAAGAATGTGAATGCTGTCAAGGGTGTTTAATTTTTACGAATCACTTTCTGGTTTCATACAGTTGGACAATGTGATTCATTCCAAAGTAACAGAAGGCTTAATGTATGAAAGTAAAAGGCTCGTGAACAAAGAAAGCTAAACTGTTGTACATATTCGTAGTTGGCTGTGCATGGTACAAATTTATTAATATGAAGAAATGCAAAAATGTATTGCTTTTGGTATTCCTATTCTGAGATGAACAAGTAGCATGTAATGCAACTGTTTGACAGGTTAAATCAAATCATGCTTAAAAAATTGTTTCAAACGATGAAATTAAGTAACATTTCATTTTACTTTTTATTGCTGTACAGGTGTTGTTTTTTTCTGTTAAAGGTAAAATGTCACAGTTTTTAATTCTCTTTTTTGTGTACTTTTTAATGTTCTTATTTGGAATTTTAATATTTTAACGCTTATTTTAATCCTGAAGACACTTTTTGATTGTGTTTCACAAGAGACATCTTGGCCTCCTAAGGTGCAATCCTGCCTCTGTCCAAAATATGAGCGACTGTCCTGATTCCAAAGGCTTTTAGAACTCTGCTTTTGCCTTTTCCTGAATGTGGAACAGCATTTAGAGACTGAGCTGTCAGCTAGCACCATGCGCTAAGGTGTTAGCATGGACCAGAATGCTTCCCACACAAAGGACTGGTAAAGCAAAAAAAAAAAAAAAAAAAAAAAAAAAAAAAAGAAGAAAAAAACAAACAAAACCAAAAAAAAAAAATACAAAAAAACAAAACAAACAAAAAAACAAAACAAAGGATGGTCCAAAAATGTAATTGTACATAAATGTTGCAACTGCACAGCAGCCAAAAAACCTTTCTACGGATGGATAGTGTCAAGCATAGGAGGACAACCTTTTAAAGGTTGATTTTAGGATTGTTCTTCTGGATATCAAAGGGATGATCAAGGCGTAATCATATTCTACACAATACGTACTTTCAACGCCTGGGTAACATAGAAAATGCACCCCAAGGTTTTAATAAAAAAAGATGCCCCTATGGCGAAAACTTTAAATAAACTAAACCAAAAATGTTATTGATGTTTTATATATAGAGAGTAGTCTCATTAGTTTTTGTTACTGTAATGTTTGAGGTCTCAGCTGTACCGTATTACGGTAATAACATGGTTTTGAAACTTTTTTTATTTTGTCACAGACCTGTTGTCATAGTTGAAATGACGTTTATTGTAGATGGTATTTGAACAACTTCTTCTGAAATAGTTCATCAAGTATGTTTGTTGCTCATTGTTGTGATACATTAAAAACTGTATCTGCAAACCACTTCTGTGCCTGGCGTCACTTGTTTCTTTCCATTTTCACTGACCTCCATTAAAACTCATCGGTATTATTGCACAAGTAAAAGACGTAAATTTGAGGAGCCGCTCCACTCTTACTCTGAGCTCATGCTGCCAATGAGCTACGAAGAGGTCACGTTATCCCTAAATCCACACTGAGAACATTTTTAATTTCACATGGTATGCCTTTACATGTTATTCGGTTGTAATCTGGCTTTATCCAGATGCAATGGATTATCTCTAGAAGTGTCAATCTCAAGAGCCTTTCTGCAGGTATTTGTCTAAGCTTCTCCCCTGGAAGAGATAATGGATTATTCGTCAATCTACCAAGCAGATCATCTAGCAAAGAAAAAAGGACTTTGCATATTTTTGTTACACTAGTCATTTTTGAAGCTTTGGCTGATTGTAGTAAATTGCATGTTAACTTGTTTTTAAAAACAAACCAGCAGTTTTTCTTCAATGTCTCAAGCAGTTCCTCTACATAGTCCAACTGCTGCTAACTTTTCCCATTCCATTAGTGGTTTTTCACTTTATTTTGATGTTCCCTTTATCACATTCTGTCCCCTATAAGTAACGTTGCACCTGCATGTCTGACTAACTCTCATGAGAATGTTCGTAGACTATTAGTAGACTGGTAGAGTTAGGGTTAAAATAAGTTGAGAGGTTTGCAAAGTTACTCATAGTCAGTGGAATAGAGTTAGCAGATATTAAAGGGATAGTTCACCCCAAAAATGGAAATTCTGTCAGTATTTTACTCTTGTGTTGTCCCAACCATTTAAGACCTTCGTTCATCTTCGGAATACAATTGGCTTTATGCACAGCTGCACTACTTCCTGAACTTAAGCCAGCTCCTTTGTTACCTGTCTGCCATTATTGGACAAATTGATTAGTTCAGGTGTGCCTGACCTCAGTAGTTATTGGCAACAATAATCAGGCACACCTGAATTAATCAAGCTTGGCCAATAATGGCAGACAGGAAGCAAAGGAGCTGGCTTAAGTTCAGGAAGTAGTGTAGCTGTGCATGAAGCCAATTAAGATATTTTTGATGAAATCTGAGAGCTGGATCACTCCTCCATACTAGTCCATAGGCTTCTTGAGGAATTGAAACTTGCTGGCCTTGAAAAGTTATTAAAGACATTGTTAAAATCGTCCAGGTGACTACAGTGACTCGATTTTAACTTTATCAAGCGACGAGAATACTTTTTGTGCGCAAAAACTAACATAAATAACGACTTTCTTAACTATTTACTTCCTCTCTTTGGGCCTCTAATCCATTGCAGTCTCATTCCAATTCGTCATATAACTGACGTTTTGGGACGTCTTTTGACCATTCGTCAATATCCGCCTTTTCAGGGCCCCCTTAAACGTCGGTAGATGACGTTATCAGATCCTAACTCTACCCCAGACCTAAACCCAACCCATCACCTAACTAACGTTAAAGGTAAAGCGTCAGTTGTATGACGGCCCGGGATCGTCATCTACCGACGTTTAAGGGGGCCCTGAAAAGGCGTATATTGACGTATGATCAAAAGACGTCCCAAGATGTCAGTTATATGACGAATTGGGATGAGTCTGTGTTATCTAATCAGTTAAACTAGTGTATGCGTAGAGCAACGTCATACGTAGGCTCACTATTGGCCGACACTGGTCATGTGTGAGATGCGTGCGACTTAGAAAATAATTCTCCAAGGCCTATGAATAGTTTATGACTTAGCACATCCGAATCGTTATTTGCATATTTTGCCGTATGTATCGTTTATTCCCACAATGTTGATTACACTTGGATGTCATTCCTAGAATTATTCCTGTATCTTGCTGCCAGGGTCACACTATTCTGTGATTGGATAGGGTTTGACCTTTGGAAGAACAATAGCAGAAGGCATTTCAGTTCTGCCCTCTCCCCACCTCTCTCTATCTTTCCACTGTTGTTTGCTGACATTTAAGACTCTGGACCGATCCCAGTAGCTCTGTGTTTATCCTGTGCATTGTCATCTTTGTAAATTGTTCCATTGTTTTGCACTGGAGTGAGAGAGGACATCTGTCTTTTTGGACATCTGAAAGTGTTTAAAATAACTATTGAAAATAGAAATGTTAGAATGTTTATATCATTGATATTTCTTCAAATACTTGTCACATCAGCCAAACAGACAATTAAATCTGTCCATACGGGATGCCTGGCATCTAATGGTATTAAGGCTTCCTTTTACAGTACAGTATTTACAGTGTACTAACCTAGAAAGTACTGGCTAATATAAGTACATGGAACAGGGGTAGGTTCAGGCTTAGTACTAGTTATTACCCAGTAATTGTAGTTACTAAAATAAGTATTTACATGGGTAACTGGACTGTAAAAGGAAGCATTACCGGTATTTTCGGTAACACTTTACAATAAGGTTCATTTATTAAACATTACTTAATGTATTAACTAACATGAACTAACCATGAGCAATACATTTGTTACTGTTTTTGTTCATCTTTGTTAACATTAGTTAATACAAATCATTTCATTGCTTGTTCATGTTAGTTCACAGTGCATTAACTAATTTTAACAAGATTTTAAAAAGTATTAGTAAATGTTGAAATTAACATTAACAAAGATTAATAAATGCTGTAGAAGTATTGTTCATTCTTAGTTAATGTTAACTTATGAAGTTAACTAAAGAACCTTATTGTAAAGTGTTAACGGTATTTCTTATAAAGTCGAAGAGATGATATGCAGCTGATGTGTCGCATGCTAATGTTTATTGACACATTTACGGTTGATATTTCTCAAGCCATTTGTTGGGTCTGGGGACAGTAAACTGAATAAAAAATGATTGGATCTTTGTCTCTCTGCCACTGAAATCCCAAGTGTAGAATACTAATTCATGTATTTAGTCCCTGAACTCAGGTCTTTCATATTAAACTGATTCAATTATAATTAAATTCTGCACATGGGAATGTATCATTCTCGCACGATTCCTAATTTACTGTAGCAAATATTATTATCCCCCCCCCCCCCCCCAAAAAAAGCATCATCCCAGAATTTGAAAATAAGCTTAGAAACATAACATAGAATACATTGGTGCCAAAAACATGTCCGTCCATCTCTATCTATCGATCTATTGAGAATATGTCTGTCTATCATCTATCTACAGTATCTATCTGGACTATATCTGTCTATCTGTCTGTCTAATCTCATCAATTGGCATTTTTCCAAGTAAAACGTCTTACTTGGAAAAATGACGGTAGATAGTTTAGATAGACACAGAGACAGACAGATTTGATCAACATATTGTTTCTGGAACATTTCAGTCCGAAAATCTAACCCTACCAATAACCTGTCTGTCAAATCTGATTGGTTGATTGGAATGTTGTTCCATGGTCTCAGGAACATGTTGTACTTGGTAAAATCTAGTCCACCCTATCCATCCATCAATCCTATCTTGTCCTCTATTTGTTTTCTTGCATGCTTGTTTCTTTCATAGATTTCTATGATGTCCTCCTTTAATCTTTCCTCTTTTTTAATCTCCTCCTCTCAGCAGTGATCTCAAGGTCTATTTTAGTTTGTTCTTTCATTCATAAACTAGCTCAGTTCCCTGACACCTGTGCTTCATTTACCATGTGCACCTGAGCAGTCCCACCAGATGTGTGTGTTCACATTCGAGGAACAAAATTGCTAATAATTTATGCTGGCCTGACTGTAGAGGCCTTGTATTAATAGAACATTTCTGCATTTGTGACACAGACATAGATCAGCTCTCTAATTCCAATTTGCATTCATCAGAAGTGCTTTTGTCTGACTTCAGCAGCTATACGATTTTAAACTCAAAATATGCATTTTGTAATAAATGTTTAGTTATTAAAGCACCACCAGGCAGGGGCGTCACTAGGTCCTTTTTTAAATCGATGGCGAGCCCCTAAAAAAATGTGATTAATATGCTACAGAAATTCGTGTTCGCTTCAGTCTTGTTTTAATCAGATTCAGTGTGTTCTACGTTCTCAGATTTGTGTTCATCTGAGCCCATTGGTCTGTCACTGCTCGTCAATGTCAGAATATTTGAGATGACCAATCAAATCAAAGTAGGCGGGCTTTACATTCACAGACGCTGAGCGCGAAATTTAGCAGCACGACTCGACGCTCTGATTCAGTACACGCCACGGACAAGTGCGAGATGTAAGTTGCTAAACTTATAACGTTATATATTTGACAGTATTTTGAGGTAATAAATGTTAAACGAATGACAAAAAATAATCAGGAAAACAAACAGTTTTATCTAATTTCGCCCTTTTGAACTGGAATTAGGCATGTAACGTCAGCCTAACGTCATGTAATAATTTGTTTTTTTTGTCGTTGTGAGACAAGAAACGTTGACAAAAAGCCGTTTTCATCATGTTAGGTACATGATTAATAATAAATGTGTACATTTTGAACATTGTAGCCTTTAGTAAATAAAAAAAGCTCAGCTTTAGGAGGGAAAGAGAAAGGGCAAGATGAGGAGACAAGCGAGGTGAGGAGAGAGCAGGTATTGACAAATACTGACATAGTTTTAAAGCTATTTCTTATCCTTTTTTTGGTCTTCCAACGTCTTGAAATGCACATATCAGAGATTAAAAAATGTAACCCCCAAAGCTCCACCTCAAATGTAGGACCTCTTTGATTATAAAGCCCTGTCCACAGCCCTGTAGGCATCAGAATCAGAAAGCGCTTTATCCCAAGTGTGCTTTTTATTTACAAAAATGAAAAGCCTATTATCAGTCAAAAGCTCAACTTTAGGAGGGGAAGAGACAGGGCAAGAGAAAAACAAAGAGAAAAAGAGTGTGATGCTGATGAGGAGAAAAAATAATCAGCTGCCCACTGACATGGTTTTGTGATGACAAAAAAAAATGCCTTCAAAACATCTTAAAATGCACATAGTTCAGAGAATTCAAAATTTTCTCAGGGAAACCCTGAACCCCCCTAACTAACACAACTCAAATTCAGGACTACAGTGATTATAAAACCCTGCAATTGCATGGTAATGAAAGTGAGCATTAGACCCTAAATTAAACTTTTACCTTGTTTTTTTTTCCAGCACAGAAAAGCAAAGGTTTTATCAGAGCAAAGTAAAAAGACAAAAAGAGAAAGTGATCGTGTTAAAGGCAGAACGAGGATCAACATTGGGCCAGCGTTTTCTCCGCTGGCTTGAGCTAAAGGAGGAGGAGGAGCCGAATGCCGACGGACGTGGCTGTCATGCTTTTGGACTTGTAAGTAGATTGCTTGCATACTATCTCTTTTTGTTTTTTTTGCTTTTTTTTTTGTCTGCCTGACTATGTTACGGAAGCTATCTTATTCCTCCGTTTATCTTCATGAATCAAGTAATGATAGTGGAGTACCGAATTTTCAATCTGCTAGCTAGTAAACGTTATTTAGTTTTTGATGTTTAGCTATTTTTCGATGGTTAGCTATCATCTAAACGGCGTGTATAAGTTTGGTAGGTTACATTCTTGCAAGTAAATGTATAAGATGTACAAAATCATATTTTAGGATACCTAACATGTCTGTGATATTCTTCTTTTTTGCCTCAAACTATAATGCAAATTGATTTGTAAAATTTGCAGATTCATTTATGGTAGCTTGATATTATAATACTGACGATATATGGTTATTATCTACCACTCAAACATTGCATTGAAGAATCATATAGATTCAGTAAAACGGTAACCAATATACTAGGCTACTATAATAACGCTGGCTTGTAAATGTGAGCATTGCGATCATTTGTCGTTAGAAAAAATATAAAACCAATGAAATAATATTCATATGACATCGCTGAAATATATGCCACTGTACCTGGGTTGAAGACATTTCACACGCGTAGTTGACACAAGCAGAACTATCATGGTTGTCAAGCAAATGCACGTGCGTGTAGGATGACAGAGTTTACGACAACAGTAGAGGACAATACTGTTTCCCAACTGTAGGGGGACCCTGATAGTAAAGTTACCTGGTGTTACTTTAAGTCACAAAGAAGCTAAAAGTTAACCATAAGTTTAACCTTTTCTTTCAAAAGTGTTCACAACATGAAGTTACTGTGTTCTCGCAAGGTCTGGAGTTTGAATCCAAATCTCATTTTATATTCTCCATCTCAGTCAGAAACATCCAAACCTCTCCTTGTTTTCACTCTCACATTAATGCAAAAAAGGCCAGATAAAAACATGATTAAAGCTGATGAGAGACCTCACTGAGATTTCAAACTTCAATACAATATATAATATTCCCCCCAACAGCACACAGCGGACAAATATGAAGAAAAGCTGAAGAGAGAGAAATAATTATTCCGTCCTGAGAGTGAAATAAGCTCATAACATTGCCAATATCCATCCACGTAGGCGATGTGCTCTAACAAACACAAGTATCTAAGGAATGGGAGAGTAAGGAGACCTGGGAGATGTCTAAATAAGCCAGAGAGCTACGGCTCTGAAACAAATGCTCGCAAAAAAGATGCTGTTTGGAACCCGCTGGGACTTCCCAGGCATATTGTTCTGTTGTGTTTTCTGATATGCTCAGAAAACTACACCTCCTGAGATGGCTTGAGATGAAGGTTGGGAGACACTATTGCTTAAGACAGATAAAACTAGTTGTGTGATACCATCCCTCACAGAGAAATGTTTTATTTCCCTTCTCCCGAACAAAACAATACTTCTCCGCTGATGTTCAATGCATTTTAGTTGAGGCCATACATCTAAAGAACGCCTTGAATTGTTGAACACCTGAGGCAATGACGATGTTTAAAGAACAGCAAGGCGTTTTTTAGATTCTATATTACAAAAGACAAATCTTTTGTTAGCTTTTGGAATTGTGCATAAAGTTCCAGTTTTTGTTATATAAAATGCCTGTTATGCTTCAGACTGCATGCGTTTTCTTCCTCAAAGTTCACTCTTCAGATTGTTGAAAAGGAAAGCGGCTTTTCTAACTTTCAGCTTTTATGTTCCTTAAATCAACAAACTGTCGTGGATATTTCAGCTGTGTAGGGGAGGGCAGGCTGAAATAGCAGATGCTTTGTCAAACCCGTCAAACCTTAAGTCTGTTTGAATTACGCTGAAATTCTGTTCGAGATGCATAGACAGTGAGATACAAAAACAAATGTCAGTTTTTATGTAATCACAAAAACAACAATGTAAACATCCACTAGAGATGAATATTTGCTAATCTTTTTTTTTCTTTAAAAACCCTTTTTGTGATGTCATAAAGGTATGGATGGTGACTAAAGTGAAATACATGCACTTTGTCCTGCTCACTATGATTTAGATGGACAGATAAAAGTTGAAATGCACCAAAACATATAGCAATATATTGTACAAATGTACAAATACATGTACAAATATTATTAATAATAATAATAACAGTAATAATAATACAAATTAGCTTAAAGGGTTTATTGCATTAATAACAGGCCATATTTTTATAAATAAAACAAGTTATCATTCATAGTACACTAAATTTTAAACATTTTAAATTCCAACATTGTTTGTGAAAGTCTAACAAAGTTAAATACTCAAACCTGAAAAGTTGTGTGGCTCCGTTTTCATTTGATTATCATTGTTAGGGTTGGGTATCGTTTGAATTGTAACGATTCTGATTCTCAATTCTGATTCCTTGTTTCGATTCCGGTTCCTGAACGATTTCAATTCGATTCTTTTAAGAGGCAGGGTCAAAAAAGTTTAGCTAACCTTGCTAACCAACAGTCTTTCTGAAGGAAATACTCCTTTTGTCACAAATTTTGCATTTTGCCAAAATTTCGTTATTTTTAGAAAAGTGAAGCCACACTTTGGACCGCCGACGCAAGCTACTCATGTTCAACTCGCACGGTTATGCCAACACATCCGGTAGACGCTTCTTCGTTGGTGTTGTTCAGCGGTTTCTTCTTCCGGTCGGCGGACTGTGAATATCGAAACTAGGAATCGAAATTTTTACTTTTGAATTATTCGGAAAAGCGTAAAGTTAGTCCCGGTTCCAATCGATACTCAATTCTCGATACCCAACCCTAATCATTGTACACTTGGCGGCTTAGTTGTAACACTCTGTTACAACTAACCCTGCTGTGTATTACATATTTTAAGCCTAGCTAACAGTCGCTAGGAATTGCTGACATGTTTGGAAACGGTGCTATGTTTGAGCAAACAAGACAGTGATTAAGGCAATATAAAGTTGGATTTGGAAACGTATACACCCAACTCAGAAACCGAAAAAAAACATATGATGAAAAAAATTACTTTCATGGTGTCAAAACACTCTTTGTCCAGTATCTTCACGAAATATAATCAAAACTTTCCACAAATTCGCGGAAGACCGTCTTCTGGCAGCAAGAGAAAAATAGCGGAAAGACAACCTGCTTGATCCTGACGAACTATGTAAACTGTCCGTGTTACATTTAACCCCGCGTTAGGTTGTGCCCCGCACTCCCCTTTATATATGCACATCTGTGCTTTAAGCAAATGCATAAACATGAAGTTCATTTGAAGTAAGTGTCGAGTAGTTGTGAACAGTTTTTGAGAGTTAATTCATTATGATGTCACTGTTGTCACTGATTTATTGACTTTTGAAATATGTCTTTACTTCTCGGGGATAGTAGAAACTTCTTGAAAGTTCGCTTCTGGTCAGAGAGTGTCTGCTAAGAGCATTACTGTAAATATTAATGTAAACCAGTTTGGATTTGCTTTTCCTCACAATGTCTGCTCGAGGGAAGTAGCAAGGCCAAAACCTAAATCCTTCTCTTAATTTACTTCCAGTGCATGTTCCACTGGGACCGTCTTGAATTGAGGTTGAGACTCTGCATTATACAATATTCATATTTAATTGTTTCTTACACTGGAAACAACTCTATGGCAACCGCAGTAAACATGTCATGTTTCATAACTCGTTAAATACAATTTAAAAAGAGTTTAAGCTGAGGCCTGAATTTTTATGAGCACTTGGACGCTTTCAGAAATAGAGCTGACATTATGAGTGAATGATGTAAAGGTGATCAGGGGTTCTTTTTTAATCATCGCCAGTTTCTGTTTCTATTAAACAGAAACTATATACAGTCTATTCATTTATTCATTAATCATTTCATCTGTTTCAGACTCTTTTAGGGATACACTTTTTTTGCAGCAATTTGCTAAAATCATTTAAGTTCATTTTTTTCCCTCATTATTGTACACACAGCATCCCATATTGACAGAAAAACACAGCATTGTTGACATTTGTGCACATTTATTAAAAAAGAAAAACTGAAATATCACATGGTCCCAAGTATTCAGACCCTTTGCTGTGACACTCATATATTTAACTCAGGTGCTGTTGCTCATTTATGTCTATTTCTTCTGATCATCCTTGAGATGGTTCTACACCTTCATTTGAGGCCAGCTGTGTTTGATTAGACTGATTGGACTTGATTAGGAAAGCCACACACCTCTCTATATACAGTAAGACCTTACAGCTCACAGTGCATGTCAGAGCAAATGAGAATCATGAGGTCAAAGGAACGGTTTCCAAAATTTCGACTGGTTTATATATATATATATATATATATATATATATATATATATATATATATGATAAAAGCCTATGCAAAAGCCTCAAATGCCATTTGAAATTTCCTTCTAAAATGACCATTTTTATCAAGCTTGTATATTTAAGTTCAGTAATTTCACTTAAATGACAATTAATATGTAATCTTCATTGCCATTTAAGTGAAATAACTGAACTTAAATATACAAGCTTGATAAAAATGGTCATTTTAGAAGAAAATTTCAAATGGCATTTAGAGGCTTTTGCATCTGAACTCTTCATATATATATATATATATATATATATATATATATATATATATATATATGTAATTATATTACAATTTTTAATGTTTTTGAAAGAAGGCTCAAGTTGTACAATTTGGAAAAATACAAATTATTTGTATTTTGAATAAATTCTGTTATTTTTAAAAACGTTTTATTCATCAATGAATCCTGAAAAAGTATCAAAGGGAGTATATACAGAGTTTAATAACGGAGTTCCAAATCAGCATATTAGAAATAATGATTTCTAGGATCATGTAAGACTGGAGTAATGATGCTGAAAATTTCATTTTAAAGTATATTCAAATAAATCAATTATTTTAAATTGTAATAATATTTCAAAATAATATTGTTCTTCTTATAAATGCATGGTTGTTGAGCATAAGAGACTTATTTCAAAAACATAAAAAGTAATGTTTCTAAATTGTGACCAGTACTGTGCGCGCGCGTGTGTATATATAACCATTATCTTCTTGATGAAGCATTATACAAAATATTCATCATTTAAAATCTACATATTTGTTTATGATGATGCAGCTCACAGATGGTTATGTTGTAAATTAGCATAAATATATAAAATAAATAAATACACATGTATTAATAAAATAAATACATATATATATATATATTTTAAATGCGAGTATGTTGTTAGTCTGTCAATGTCACAGGTCAACAATATATATGATTTCTTATTTGTTTTAATCATTATTAATGATTTCAATGACTTACTAAAAGATGTTTACAGTAGATAGTCTGAAGCCAACATTCTATCTCCGCCATTCATTGTACAACACAAAACATTTCCATGTTATGCATATTGGAACTCTGAATATCAGAGTCCTGCCTGTTGCAGATTTCTTCTGGTGCAACATTATTCATTTATTCATTGCAAAGATGTTGAACAAGAGGCCAGCCATTGTATTCTCCGAGAGCGGTTGTGTGTTTTGGCAGTGCCTGTCTGAGTCCTCCCTGCATATTTACAAAGAGCACAGCCATATGTAAATTACAAAAGCAGTGCAGCACACGCCTGTGCTACACAAAAGACTCTCATTTCCAAACATGGGACTTGGATTACATGCATTTTGCCCTCTAACCTGTTTACCACTCAAGGATTCTCAGATGTGTGAGAAGGGGAAATCTCAAATGATGACATTAAGGACCGTTATTCAAGCATAAATGCGGATAGTATTTGCATTTTCCCCAATGCATTTATATTTGGTTATTGTCACAATCTTTGTCAAACATTAACAGTTGAACTTTCATTAACTGGTGTTACTTTAATATATATTATATTTAAAAAACAATATATACAAAACATCTGTTATAACCACAGATAGTTTGTCCTGAATCGGTTAATTGGTGATGTCCCCCTATGGTGAAAATCAAGTTTTTAATGTTGTTTATATGCATATGTGGTGTTTTTTATGCTTTAAGACAAACCATGTGAAAAGTCAACACCATTGTTGAGTATTTTCTCCTTAAAACTGCAAAGAACCAAAGACGGTCTCAAAACGCGGTTTGTTTCTGTGACGTTCACAAACTACCTTGTAAGTAACCAATCACGTCAATATGTAATCGCCAACAAGTGGATCTCTAAACTCGTATGAGTGAGTGGAGGCAGGGCTAATTTGCATATTCATTGAACCGCGTATACTAAATGAAGCAAGGATTGTTATGACTAATCTTTGTCATGAACAAGGGTTGTTATGACTTTAAAATGAACCTTTGATCACCAAAATTTGCTTTGTTTTAAAGTATGCATTTTTTTAAAGGAATATTTCAAAACATTGAAATATGTCATTTTGGAGATCAAAGATTAGTTTTAAGGGATACAGTTATTGATTACAGGGGGCCTTTAAGTTTGCTGTTCATTTCTTATTGATCTCAAACTGTCCATGAATTAATGTAAGCTAATATGATTCTTGATCTGTGTGTATGTTTATGAGTCATTATTTTGTCCAAAAGGCATCAGAAATAAACTGGTTTCATGGTCATTTGTTGACATTTACCCATGAAACACATTTTTAATTATGGAAGTCGATTCATGATGAAACGGAGGCTCGTAACACCTTTGCTGTGTTTGCTCCGAGAATCATGTGTAACGTCATACACTCGTTAGTCTCGACTGTGGCCCGTCCTGATCATGTAGACATCAAGCCAGCCCATTTGCCACCGATCGTCATAACAACGCTTCAGAAAACCCTGTAATAATCTTTTCCAGTTTGCATCATCTTCATTATTTTCTTCACAATTATATATATATATATATATATATATATATAATTGTGTGTGTGTGTTAAAATATATATAAAATTAAATTCCAAATAAATAAAATTTAGCAATTATTCTTTGTTTTTGAAAAAAAGTATGGTTCCTATTTTTATAGGAATTGATTACATATTTATTTAAAAAATATTTCAGAATTTTCAGCATCATTACTCCAGTTTTCAGTGTCACATGATCCTTCATAAATCATTCTAATATGCTGATTTGGTGCATGCGCTCTTTAACAGAACTTGCGACCGCACTGTTGGCCAACGAGGATTTTGGGAAAACCCCCATTGATTCAGAATAAGTATGAATGAATTTTTCCTGTATTTTGGCCCATCTCAAGGACACAGAGCCCAGTCCATCTCAGGGGAGTAACTTTTCTTTCTGGTGACCTGAGACTCTACCAGGTGCAGTTATTTAATGAAAAACATCCCCGGTTCTTTCCTCATCTCTGCTATTGCCGTATTCAAATATTCACCGTCAGGACTATGGTGTCAAAGAGAGGATATCATATAATTGCACTACTTCGTCTTCTCAGCTACTTCACCAATACTGCATCACCATTCGAATAGGTGAGAATAACTATTAAAATGTTAAATTAGACGTGCAGCCGTCTCATGGTGAAGTTGGGTCTTTGTGATGAAGCACCCGAACCCCTCGGAGCTGAGATTCACAAATGGCCTCTTGCAGGAAAGATGGTGTGGCGTTGTGGGCTTGGCTGGGCGGGACGCTTATAAATCACCAATGGGTAAAGGGTTTTTAATGCAGCACTCTGCGCTCGCTGCCTCCATTTTCTGTCACAGCACAGTAAAAGATGAGAGGCCCGGGGGAATACCAGCCCCCAAGATGCTCTGAGCGGGGCTGTAGGTCATGCTGTGTGCCTCTCAATGGATAAATACATAAATACATGCAGCGATGCAACACTAACACCGCTGTGAGATAGAAATGCATGCACAAAAACATGTTTCAGTAAGATTTTTGAGCAACCATCAACATTAGACGCTTGTTGAAAGATAGAAAGCATTATTTTTATACGCATACATTTCTGAACTATAATTTATATATATATATATATATATATATATATATATATATATATATATAAATCATCTTTATTATAAATCATCTTCATTATTTTCTTCTGTGTATGTGTTACAGCACACAATGCACAATTTGGATGGCACAACTGCACATATTACATAAGCAAACAACATTCCTTGTTTGTTTAATCAAATGTCAGACTTGAATTTTATATATATATATATATATATAAATTCATATATATATATATATATATATATATATGTGTGTGTGTGTGTGTGTGTGTTTGTCTGTATATATTAGGGGTGGAACGGTACACAGAAGTCACGGTTCGGTTCATACCTCGGTTCAGACCTCACGGTTCGGTACGATTTCGGTACAGTGGAGGGAAAAGCAAAACAAAAATACAGAAGGCATTGTATTTTTTTTAGTTTTATAAAAGCATAGAACCAGTTTATTTGTAGTGCACTGACAATAGTTTTATATAATTAGTTTATTAATTAAATGAATAAAAAGACAAAAAGACCTTGCGAAATGTTTGGTAATTGTACCTGAATTTATTTTAAATTAATTTGCTATATTTCAGATGAATATATTTGTTTTCCTTAATTTTAATTAACATTATAAATTAACAATGTGACATTATTTTCATCTGAATAAATAATTGATTTCTGTATAACATAATACTACCTTTAAAAACACATTTGATTTTCTTTTAAATCAATGTAGAATGTGTAAGATTAGTGCTCCGAGGAAAATGACGAATGTCCAAAAGATGGGACCCACTGACTGTTTTGAAATGGAGTTGGATAAATAGCCTATGTTTTGCTTTTAAAACAGTGTGTGTGTGATTTTGGTTGGATGGCAGTTGTAGGTTACAGTTTGTCAAGAGTTTACAGTGTGACAAAAGCACAATGTTGTGTTTTATTGCAAGTGTAGCTTACACAAATATGAGAACAGTTTTTTATGTTTCCACTGTTCTATCACGTCTCTGTCTCTCTCTCTCTCTCTCTCTCTCTCTCTCTCTCTCTCTCCCACACACACACACAAACACACGCATTGCAATCTTGACATCGCAGCCTGTTCATTATGCGGTCACACCAAACGCGAATAGAGTGGCAAATTCACGTCTATCGCGTCTGGTTCGACGCTAGTCCAAAGCGAGGATGCGTGTATAAAGCCACGTTTGAAGTGAACGCGCGTTCAGAGCTTTGACGGTTCAGAGCAAGCCGATGATACAGATTAGGCTATGTGTCCCTAAAGAACCCACGTATCTAACAGTAGTTCCCCATTACATTAATTAATATGCACACGAGTTTTATTTATTTATATACCGTGTATTCTCCGTTTAAATTCGATGCACCGAACCGTGACGCCCGTACCCGTTTCGGTTCGAATATAGAATACATGTACCGTTCCACCCCTAGTATATATATATATATATATATATATATATATATATACAGACATAAACACACACACACAGACTAGTAGTTTCACGATGAAACCTTACTACAAAAGTGTCCATCTTTTAATATCTACTTAATTATAAATTATTCAGACAGACAGACAGACAGACAGACAGACAGACAGACAGACAGACAGACAGACAGACAGACAGACAGACAGACAGACAGACAGACAGATAGACATCTAGATAAATATAGAATGCGATAGATAGATAGATAAATGATAAATAGATTGTAATATTCTTGTATAAATTTACCTATATATATATATATATATATATATATATATATATATATATAAGCAGTAGTTTCATGATGAAAGGTTATAAAAAAAGTAAATTATTTAGAATCTACATATTTTTAATTTGATGTTGATGATGCGGTTCTGTTGTAAATTAGTGTTTGATATTTATTCAAACTGAACAAATAACACACAGATGCCTAAAACATCCAACATCTGTTTTCAACAAAATAGAATGCGTTTCAGAAGGAATAATTTTGCCTTTTCAAATGTTTGAGCAGAAAAGATAATGCACGACTGGAAATTGCTGCGGAGCCACAGCTGTTGTGAATGCAAAGCAATCAGCAATCGGGGCAAATAGAGGGCAGTCCGTCCTCACACTAGTGCAGTGTCACCAGTCTTTAAAGAACAAGTCCCTGCTCTCAGATTGAAAGATATCTTAGAGTTGACTTTCATTTGGGTGGGTTGACATGTGTGGAAAATGTGTGGAATTTTCTAATTTTCTTTTACGCATATGAGCTTTGTTTCACAAAAGCTTAAAAAAAGAAGCTCAGTAAATAATGCAGGCAAATTGAATACAGACAGCAAAGCAGGAGAAAGTTCACACTGCATCTGTACTGCTGTAAAAAGAAATGATAACACACATGAAAATCAATTTTCCTTCTACTCCTGCTGATCAGTATTTCCATGTTTCACAGGGAATTTGCAAACAGAACAAATTCTGTTTCTGAGGTTAATCTTCGCAGACACGTCTGGTTCTGTGATTTCCAGCTGAAGTTCACAGACAGACACCTTTTGCAGTATGGTTTCCATGGGAACGGGGGAAATGATTTTCTTGGCCAGCTGCTTTGAAATGAACATCTGTATGCTGGATGTTGTCATCACCTTTGATTTGCACATTAGAGGTTTCAGCCTATTTTCAGCAAGCGTCTAAACTATAATTTGCGCTCCTTTTCTCTGCCACTGTCATGTTGCATTTGAATATGCTGTATGCATATATATACTGTACATATACAGTATATTAGAGGTAGACCGATTAATATCTCGGCCGATTAATCGGTCAGGCGATTATTCAGCCGATTTTTGGCATTTTTTTAACATAATCGGCAACGGACAATATCCAAGTATATCAAGGCGATTATTAGGCAGGCGCATCTGTGGGCAGCCTAGTGTTGTCGTGGAACACGTATTTGACGCACGCTGCCACTAGAGTCATTTTCCAGCCGAGTGAGCAGCAGACCTAAATATGATTGCGTTCATGAACGCGTTCAGGCACACCAATAACCGTTAGTTAGTAGCTGGATTAAACATGGTTAAAATGCTGGTCAAACAGTGTAAAGTGTGACTGTATTTCACTGTAGAGTCTAGACTAAAAGGTCCAACAGCGGGATGCCGTTGTCTGAAGAATAACAGATGGACGATGCGTTGTGGTGCATTTAAATTTTTTGTAAAATATAATTTTCCCATCTGGTGGTTGTTTTTGTCGTTCAACAGCAATTTACTAGTGAAATACGTTACTGTTAGAAGTTAAATAAAATAAAATATAATAAATCTTATATATATATTTCTTTTCTCCTTTTTTGTGATAATTAGGTTATGTCCATTTGTCTTTGTCCATCAACAAACAAAACAAATCAAAAATACATGTTTCAGGACATTTTTGAGAGGATAAAATGTTTTTGTTGAGAAAGTTAAGTAATGTTAAGTAATTATCATTTCTTTTACATTTTATCTTTCAAATAGAGGTTAAAAATCAAGCAAATATCGGCCAAAATAAATCGGCAGCATAAATCGACCATCGGCCGAACCTGGATTTCAAAAGATCGCCATCGGTGTGAAAAAAAAAAAAAACATATCGGTTCGAACCTCTACAGTATGTATATATACACACAAGTACATCTCCAACATATTTAAAAATAAATGCTGTTATTTTGAACTTTCTATTTGCAAAAACATCTGAAAAAAAAAAACTATAACAGTTCCCACTAATAAACTTCAATGATAATAATGATAAATGTGTTCACTGAGCAGCAAATCAGCCTATTAGAATGATTTCTGAAGGATCATGTGACTCTTAAGACTGGAGTAAAGATGCTGAAATTTCAGCTTTGACATGGCAGGTATCAGTTACATTTTAAATGACATTAAAATAGAAAAGTTATTTTAAATTGTAATAATATTTCACAATATTAAAGTTTTACTGTATTGAAAATATATTGCTATATTCTATTTCACTGTCTCAAAAATTCCCTTGAGATGGGATGACTGTCATTAGGGCTAAAGTTAAACATCTTTAGATGGCTGCACGCTACATTCTTCCATGTGCAAGGTTTCAATCAAACTTGCTATTTGATTATCAAAACTTTCAAAGCACTTTCGATTTGTCTTAAGCCGCAGGAAATTCAAGGGGACATCTGGAAGGATGTCTGCAGATTATTTGCAATTTTGTGTGTAGTAGACATCAATGAGAGTCCTGCTCAGACTTTGGCTAGAACCCACCTCACCTCGGGCTCATTACAGCGCAGACTGGCCCATAATCCCCCTTAATTCCTCGTTGTCGTTCATTCTCTCTTTAAGCCACTCTAGTCCGGCACAGCCAATGAACGAAGGGCCTGTGGAGGCACACAGGTATTGGCTTTTCCTTCCAGGCATGCAGTCTGTCTTTGTAGTTCTCCACAGGAGTCAGCGAGGCTATCACTTACCGTGCCAAACTCATTCCCTCCACCTCAGACGTTACCAGCAGATAATGTCAGTGGCAGACTTGCATTCATTAGCATCAACCTGGAATTGAGAGGCCCTGTGAGGAAGAGTGAGAAGACATTGCGTTGAGCTTGTCCGTTTCTTTACCTATAGGCACTTTCATGTTTTTAAAAAAACTCACAACTTTTTATTTCATATTGGAAACCATGCCTTTATTTTATTGTATTATTTTATAGGGTCATTTAAAAAGAAATCATAGAAAATGTATATCTAAAAAAAAAGATAAATGATTTCAAAATTTTGCGAAAATGATCCGTAGAACAATTGTTATTTCATTTCGGAAAATTGGGAACGTATTATTTGTTCGGTAACACTTAACAATAAGGTTTTATTTGTTATTATAAAACGGTTAGTTCCAATCCTTGATTCTGAGTGGTCAATTGCTGTGCTTTATTAATGATAAAACACGCTATGGCCGCTTCACCCAATGGTTCTATTTATTATTGCGCAACACTGCAGTTCCTATATGTTGTGAAACGTTGGTACGTTGTTGCTGTTCACGTTCAGGGACTATTTTTTCTAGCGGAAGGAAGGCTTTTAGTGATTTTACTTCATGAAAGTTGCACTAATAATTTTTTTTTACTGTAATATTTTTATTGTGTGGTAACCGTTTTATAAAAGCAATAAGATACTTGAGGCAAGTGCTGTATCGTGAATAAGTAACGGCTGAAGAGGTTGCAGGCACTCAGCTTTGCGTCATGCCTAATAACGCACTCCAGCCGTTACTTATAGAGTGCCAAAGTGATGAAGTCACTCTGTAGGACAACTTGGAGCGGCGCTTATGTTCCCTGAATTGAAAAGCAATGCATTTTCCTCATAGACTTTGGGAAAATCGCAAAAAATAAGATCTGTGTTCAGCAAAGAGTTGTGACCCTCAAACGTTTTGTCTATCAAGATAATCTTTACAAGTTAATCCAAAATGTATACATTTTGAAGCCTATAAAAAGTAAAAAAAAACCACAAGCAGACACAATAAAGTAAAAAACCACAAGCAGGTTATAACTGGTTTGTTTAATGTCATAGATAAAAACGTGAAAATATTTAGAGGCTTTGTTGACCACAGACCTTATTTCAGGCCATTTAGCAAAAACCCCAGACTTTAGAGCGAGGGAACTAGAAGTGCTAAAATGCTAACTCACTTCCGCTTTTGGCCTACAAAGTGATGTCATAACTTCGGCACTCTATTCATGATACAGCACGAGCACAGCCTCTCGTACCTTATTGCTTTCACATTAGTAACTGTATTAGCTAACATTAACTAACCATGAGCAATACATTTGTTGCTGTATTTGTTAAGCTTTGTTATTACACTGTTCTGTGGAATGCTTGATTCTGGTTGGTCAATCGTTCCATCCAGCGGTGTGTAATTCACCAGATAACAACTGCTAAAAACAGATAACACCGGCTCATTCAGCTCATATGCTGGCTAGGAATGTATTTTCTGTGGTCTAAGTTTTGAATTTGGTGAGGTAATCAAATATTAAAACTCTTCTGTTTTGTATACAGTTATTTAACTATGTCATCCAGTTTCGTGGACTTACTCTCTCTTGTTTTATACAAGCGCACTTGCTGCCATTTTGTGACTAACAGCTATGATTTTAATACAGTTTAATCTCAAACCACTATCTCTTATTCCCATAATTATTTATGTAGCGAAATGCTGAGTAATGACTGTACTGTATCCCTTAAATGTCCGCCTAGTTTGAACTTGCTGCTCTGATCACCCCATCAGGTTTATTCTGAGATAACAACCGGCTGCATGTACATTCTCCCTTATGCTAGTTAATACAAATCCAGCTGTACATAGTTTGTTGTAAGTTCACAGTGCATTGACTGATGTTAACAAATACCACATTTTATTTTAATAATGTATTAGTAAATGTTGAAATTAACATTGACAAATGTATAAATGCTGTAGAAGTGCAGTTCATTATTACTTCATGTTCATTTTTATCATAGTTTAAAAAGTATTTAATTTCTCATGGTCCATAAGGCCAAAAAACACGGTCCATATCTAGGATTTATGGTAGTAAATCAATGCATTTAAAGCAATTATGTATAAATGTATTCTGCAATGTGTTTGGAAGTTTGACTGTAGCGAGAAACTGGGTCAATTATAGCAAGAGATACAGATCACTGTTTGTTCCGCTGGTCCAGAAGTGAACCATTTATGTTGAGAAATCAGTGGGTGTCAAGAAATCTATCTTTTTTTTTAGTCTCATTGATTCCCCATATTCCCGGTTTAGAGTGCAAATGCCCTTCCAACAGTGAAGAAACAGATAATTGGCCACCGTTGACAAGTTTGTCCGGTAGCTGTGCTAGATTTGCTTTTTAATCATGAACTTTAGGTGATAACATTTAGTTAGGAGGCTAGAGCGAATAGCAACACATGGCAATGAACTGCTTGAAGTATTTTATCTCAGATGTTTTATTTGTTTTAATGACTTTTGCCTTTCACAGACTAGCACACACAAAAACAAACTCCCAAACCGCCGCTGTATTTAAACCCAGATATGAGATAGAATACGTCTGTTGGTATGCTATATACTATTATTTAATTAGGCAAAGAATGGCAGCAAAGGGTAAGTGCAAGCATTACGGTCTAAAATAGATCTTTAAATTCAAACCTGTTAATCAGAGAACTCAATGCCCGACATCAAAGGATCAAGAATGTGTCTATTGTAATGAGCAGGATCACTCATCAAAGCCTTGTCTACTGTAACACCCAATGTGAATGTGTAAAAAAAAAAAAAAAAAATGTGGCCAATCGCCAAAGTAAATGGTGTCAAAGCCTGCAGATTTTATTGCTGATTGGAGACAGTGCAACCCTGAGAGTAAATGAGATTTGGAGAAGCTAAAGTGCAAAATGAGGGCCGACTTTTTAGATGTGTTACAAGGAATTTTTTTTTTTGCATTTCTTTGAAAATTTTTTGCATTTCATTGTAAAATATACTATATATACACATAAAATTGGGGCTGTGAAATGATTAATCGCATCCAAAATAAAAGTTTGTTTACTTAATATGTGTACTGAGTATAAATATTTTGTATATAAAAATACAAACATATGCATGTATATATTTAAGAAATATTTGCATGTATATACTGTATATATTTATGCATAATTTATGTTATATAAAAATTCTATAATATTATATATTTTTCTTAAATATATACATGCACATGTGTGTATTTATATATATATATATATATATATATATATATATATATATATGTATATATATATATATATATATATATATATATATATATATATATATATATATATATATATATATATATATATATATATATAAAATAATTATATACAGTACACACACATATAATATGTACACAAACGTTTATTTTGGATCCGATTAATAGTTGCACAGCCCTAATTTAGAAAATATATATATATATATATATATATATATATATATATATATATATGTATATATGAAGAGTTCAGATGCAAAAGCCTCTAAATGCCATTAGAAATTTTCTTCTAAAATGACCATTTTTATCAAGCTTGTATATTTAAGTTCAGTAATTTCACTTAAATGACAATTAATAGTTAATCTTCATTGCCATTTAAGCGAAATTACTAAATATACAAGCTTGACAAAAATGATCATTTTAGAAGAAACTTTCAAATGGCATTTTGCATTACTATACATATATATATATATATATATATATATATATATATATATATATATATGATATTGCTTGGAAAAATATCTATATAAAGCAACTATATTATTAGTTTAACAAAAAGCTAATGCAAAAATCAAATCGCATTTGTTGCAACTACATCAATATACAATACAATAATCCATCATGTCTGGTATGAAGTGTTTTACGAGATTATATTTGGATGCCTTTGAAGTCATTAAACAAATGTATTTTGAAGGACATATGTTCCCTGGACTCGATCTATGTGAAAAACACCAGAACCATATGTTGTGTATATTGCAAATTGGCAACCATTACTGAACATTTCCAGAACAGTGGCGGCAAATTCCTTTAATCCTCTGAAACAAAACAAAGGGTATAAACATTCGCTGTTGCACATTAAACATCTTTTTAACATTGCTAACCCAGTGCACATAGTGAGAGCTGTACTTCTTGGTGGTCCTGTGTATTCGTCTATACGCATAATAATGTCAATGAACCCACATGAGGGCACACCGGTGTGCATGTCCCAATTTTTAATTCTTTGTCACAGCAAACTTGAGAGCAGCGATTTACAAAAAAAAAAAAAAAGACAAAATCTTGCAAACCACTAGACCCCTCATGCCCAGAGAAGTGACTGATTGCCTTCACAATGGGCAATTAAGGCAATGTGGTCTGGGGGAAAGTGCGAGTTTCCAGCAGGTCTGAGTCCATTTGGATGTGTTTTGGCCTGAGGCATGGCTCACTGGAGAAAGTTAACAGCTGAATAAATACCCATCTTTGCAGTCATTATTAGGCTTAAAGCATAATATGCCCGAAAACTCGCATCGGTTCTACTCTGGTTTGTTACAGTTTACTGGCGTATTAAGAAGGGCCTTGGAGATTATGACGGGAAGTCTGTCAATCTGCATCCAAGTCAACTACCCCCTGGTGCTATCATGGCCTCTCCTTGATCTTTGCAAATTTCTCTCTTCATAGGGGATGAGGGGAATTGGATCGTGCAGGCAGTTGAGCAAAGGCTTGTTTTGATGTTTATTCATTTGCTTGACGCTCAATCCAAGAATGCAGAAAAGTGGACCTCTGATACACAATCTCAATCAAACTTTAATGAGGCTGAATAAATTAGACACAAATGATGTTGTTTTAGAATTTTACATCAAGTTTGTCTCTTTGTACAAAATTCTGCATGATTCATGGCAACAAATTCGTTTCTGGGGGTGGAAAAAATATGCCATATGCTTTCATCAACCAATCTCTGTGATAAACTCAAACTGCAGTCTGTGTATCCCAAGTTAATCAGCAGGCTGTTTGAGGAACAGTCTCAACTCTGATGCAGCTCCGTTCCTATGTGAATCCTGACTGGCTCTATAGTTTCCACCTTGGTGGCACATTTGGGGCAGGTAAAGCTGACATCAGCGATCGTGTGGCTCTTGAGGCAGTAGTAGCAGAACACGTGGTTGCAGCCGATGGAATGGGGCATTGTGGGCCACTCCCCGCAGACCGCGCACTCTGTGCAGTAAGTGTCATCCGGACCCTTCGTTCCCCTCAGGTCATTCAGAGGGGAGAACAGGGCGGTGACACTGGCCTTCAGCTTCCACACATTTACGAGAGGCAGCAGGAAGATGAGGAACTCTGCAAAGCCGTGCCACAACAGCTCCCGGTTCAAGAACTGGAAGTTGATGTCTCGTGGGCCCTGGGGTCGAGTGAAGACGGGCTGAACTCCCAGCAATCTTTCGGTAAGGGTCGGACAGGTTCCTCTTTGGAGGAAAAGCAGGAAGTTGACAAGGCTGGCCACTTTGGTGAGGCCCGTCAAGATGGTGAGTATCTTGCGGGCCTTGCGTGCATTGGACTCTGCAGGGTGGTTGAGGAACAAGCTATTGGAGCGTTCCCTCAACCACTTTTCACCAACCGTCAGCAGAGCGAACCAAAATTTCTGTGGTCGGCTCATGGGCCGGTACTTCTCCCCGGGATCAGAGTGTTCTTATACCGAATGTTGAGCAGTGACTGGCCCACGGTGGCGCTGTTGGAGTAGACTGTGAACCTCCACAGGAGGAGCTGGAGAAGGGCCTTGAGTTCTGGTTCCACAGGGGTTAAAAGCCCAGGCTTGAAATGCTGGAAACATTGGGTGAACTGTGACCAAACAAGCTGTTCCAGTGCACCATCCAGTTCAAAAGCATCCAGCTGACTGATTCTCAAAACCCGAGATAAAGGGCTTGGGCTGGCCTTGGCGGAAGGCTTGTCACCTCCAGCTCCAGCTACAAGCAGAAGAAGCAAATGGTTATGCATTTTTGCATTTGAGTTGAAATCACTTTTCACATGTAAAACCCATCCTAAATTCCCTTTTAGCTGTGCAGGGCAGAGGCACAGGAGGTCTTACGCTGTTCCCTCTCGAGATTCAGTCTGAGGACAAATCACATCACAGGAGATTATCCCAACAGCACAGGCTTGGAAAGGCAGTAAACATCCGCTATGTGGAACTACTTTACTTTGACGGCTTTTTATAAGAGATCTAAGAACTGTGACGTTTGGCAATTTTTCATGGAATGCGTTTGTATCGGGCTGAGTTTATCTCTTTAAAGGCAATGGTAAAGAAATGAGAGCCAGGAGCTGTGGTGACCACCTCTTAGCTTAGGACTGGATTTGGACAATATCTGCAATAAATTGGCTTATAAAAATTGTTGAAAACATGTCAAACTATTTTTTTTTTCATCTGTGCCTAAAACCTTCACCAATTTAGGAATGAAACTGAAATGGGGAAAAAAAAGATGCAAGATGTTTATGAATCAGGTGAAAAATTATCTTCTTTAAACAGATGTTGGAAACTGTAGTTTATTGTATACTAAAAAAACTTCCACTTTTGGGCCACTGATTATGTTTCAAATGCGTCTACTGTAGGTTTACAGACCAGCTCAACAGTTTCTCAGTGAAAAAAACCTTCACTCGCCCAGGTGAGACAAATCATTGCGGCAGGCCACTCTGGGGATACCGCTTTTCCATGTTCTCGTCATGGCTTTTATTGAGCAGTTTACAAGTTATGAATGAATATGTTTTATTTGAGAACATAATATTGACAGCAACCTATCAATAGTAATGTGACTATTGTCAAGGGCCTGTCAATAGTAATGTAATTATGATTTAGAGGATCACATAGATGTTAGCTCGGGCAAGTAACATCTCTTATAGGACTGCTATCAATATCAGGATTACTATTGACATGTTCTCTCAAGACTCACAGTACTTGCCAAATATATAACAACTAGACACTTTTGTCAATGTGCACTGCCTATAAAAATTAAGCATTTGAATGTACAGGGCTTTAACCGGAGAGCTGAAAATCTATGCGTCTTATGTAATCGGCCAAATTCCTAATCAATGGCTGTGTTTACCTCTGTTGTAATCAGAAGACCTGGCCTACATGGAGCGCAGTGATTCATACACGTTTACAGTGCAATAGAAAAAAAACATCCGTGACAAATAGCCAATGAGAATGTGGCCTAACTAAAACAATACCAGTCTGAATGAACAATAGGGCACAATAAGTAAACTGATTATGATCAATATAATATATTTACTTTGTTATTTATGACCCACAATCAACCCTACTCCGACAAAGAAGTGGAATTTTCTAGGAAATGGAGCCCATCTTCGGGCTGCAAAATGGATGGAGAACACGCATATAAGGTTATATCAGCCAAGTCAAGGTCCTGACAAGCATCCTTAAATGACAAATGCCTGACACCGGCACGGGCTATAAAACATGTACTCCTGAGGCAGCCCATGGAGGCTCAGGCCTGCAGTTCTGCAACTGATAAGCTGGGTCACAGAGTCACCTTGGGCTTAGTATTACAACGCGGTAGGCCATGAGATTCCTGCAGCGACTGGACAATTTGGAATCTGAAGGTTTTTTATGAGGCCTGTTGTTACTTGACCTTGCTTTTGGCATTCTGTCTGCAAGTCAGAATTAACAAAAAGCAACACACGTTTACTTTTCATAATATTATATTTTTTTATTGTCTGTAAGATTTTTTTTAATGTTTTTTATATCTCACAAAAGCTGCATTTATTTGATCAAAATACAGTAAAAACTGTAATATTGTGAAATGTTATTACAATTTACAGACTGATCTCATGAAATTGCATGTGTATGTCACGCCAATTCGTATTTCCATTTTTGGCATGCTATCAACACGCACAATCGCTTTTCAGTGTGTTTATGAAAGCCCTTGACTTAACGTTACATTACTGTATATATAAATAACCCCAACCCCGTCCCTAAACCAACACAGTCTCATCCCAATTCATCATATAACTGACGTTTTGGGACGTCTTTTGACCATTCGTCAATATACGACTATTTAGGGCCCCCTTAAACGTCGGTAGAATGACGATCCCGGGTCGTCATACAACTGACGCTTTACCTTTAACGTCAGTTAGGTGACGAGTTGGGTTTAGGGTTAAGTTTAGGTATGGGGTAGAGTTAGGATCCCATAACGTCATCTACCTACGTTTAAGGGGGCCCTGAATAGTCGTATATTGACGAATGGTCAAAAGACGTCCCAAAACGTCAGTTATATGACGAATTGGGATGAGACTGCGCTGCCTAAACCTACCCGTCACTGGGGTTAATAGAATTTGAGTGTTCCCCTACCATCCTAGGAAAAAAATATCGCTCCCAGATTTTCGCTCGGACATTTAACGGCGTCTACATACACGCGGAGTCACTCGGACATTAATGCCGTAGACATACACGCGGATAGCTTAAAATGCGTATGAATAACACGCAACTTGACTTGAAAGTGGGGTGTATGTTTACGCAAAAGTCATGATGTCATGTTGATGTTGCAATTTAAAATAATTTCAGATACTCTCCAGTTTTTAGTCACATTCATAAATCATTTTTAATATGCTGAATTAGTGCTCAAGAAACATTTCTTTTTTTTATTAATGTTGAAAACCGTTGTGCTGATAAATATTTTTTTGTGGAAACCATGATAAAAGAATTCATACACTTTCTTTTAATTTGAACAATATTTATTTGAAATAGAAATCTTTTGTCGCATTATTAATGTCTTTTTAGTTTTTACTTTTACTTTTGATCAAGTTAAAGCATATATAATCAACAAAAATCTTACGGACCACAAACTTTTGCTTGGACATGTACATATATTTGATGATATACATAGATACACTGTACATATAATATTTCAGTGCCTTTTTAAAAATTAAAATCACAAGTCAGAGAGGTTTTATTATCCTTCACTTTACGTTTTAACTTACAAAAAGCTAGTTAGCACTTTGTATTTCCAGTCACAGTGGCAGATGAGGTGTCACTCTTAAACCTTCACTTCCTTTATATAATCATTTGCGCGATTAAGGTCACAGAGCTCTGGCGCCATTTTCAGCTGGCAGAAAAATTAGCCAGTCTCCTTGTTTAGCAATCAACTTTTAACTCTGTCCCAGAAGTATCCATTTTATTATGACCACTGATGGGTATGTCAGTTTCTGAATATTAAAGGTGATGTCATCCTGAAATGGGATTACAGGACTGCTAAAATACCCATCCTGTGACCGTTCTAATTGTTCTACGTCTGTATCATAAAATATGAATGTCTGCAAAAGCACTTGGGGTTCAAGGTCTGGTCCTAATGCCTCATCAGACTGACCCATTTCTCTAATTACCAATGCATCGCAAGAGCCACAATCTAACACAACTCATTGTCTAAGAAATGTCTTTAAAGCAGCTATAGGTCTGACTCACAGATATGCTTTTGCTAAATCTTGTTTGCACAGAATGTAAATTATTTAAAAGAATTAATTGATTTTGTGAGCATGAAGGTGGAAGATTTAAAGCTTTAAGTATAGAGTTAGGCAGAAAAAAAGCTTAAAAACTCATGAAACATTTAAAGGCTGAGGCAGCAGGAACGACTGAAGAGAACAGTTAATAAATGAGAAAATTGTGAAGATGCATATTATGGTGTGTAGAGGGCAGTCAGGCTTTGCTGTGTCCACATAAAAGATCTTCGCTTCAATACATTTATCCTGAAATTTTTCATCAACTTTATGAGATGATGTATGTGTTTATGTACGAGAATTGTTTTTCTTCTCACCCTCATCCAGATTTGGCTTAGCATGGTCATGTATTGTAATATTAAAAGCCTCCTTGTTTACATGGAAGCAGCAATATGGAAAACATTTTACCCAGAAATGAAAGAAAGATTAAAGCTCGGTTGCAAACACATCTGAAAAACAACCCAACAATATAGTCTGCGTTTTAAAACTTAATCCATTTAAATGCAACACTGAAACAAATCTATAGGCAACCTTTTGACCTGGGCTGAGATCATACTGCAGTCTGACTTTAACTCCATTCATTATGTTAAGTGTGCTATGGGCCACTTACAGCTCAATCAAATCCACAGCAATCAGCTGCCCTAATTCTGTGCATGACGACATGTCTGATCACTTTAAAACTTCACACAAAACTTGTATGAGAACCATCATTTCATATTATACACTCTAGTCTAGTTAAAGTTATTGTTATTACTAAAACTCTTAATCTAAATCTCATTTAAATGTAGTTGATTTATTATTATTATCCATGACAGTGGTGCAAAGTAAGCATAAACCGGCAGTTTGTTAGGTTACCTTGATAACTGAAAACGGAAACTGCAAATAAATATAAACTAAACAAGATAATGTCTCAGGTGCGCAAATAGTCCTGAGTGGGTCAAATTGGTTAAATACACAAACTAATTACAAAGTGGAGAACTCCCCATTCTGACATCAGCACATCTGGTCAAATCCCAAATATAAATGAACTGGAAATTACTAGAAACACGACATGATCTGTGGTGTTGTGGTGTTTGAGGATTTAATGAATAATGATCTACAAAAGTAACTATTAATTATAACATCAGAATCACAGTCTGTAATAAATATAATAAATATAGTAATGTTGTTACTGTATTATTATTATTATTATGGTAGTAGTAATAACGTTAGATTTCAAATGCTTAAATCATAAATGTGATGTAACTTGGTTAAGTGCGTCAACATAATACTACAATAATATATAAGTTATGCATTATGCATTGATAACACGCACGAATCTATATTAGACAGACAGGAGAGGAAACAATGCCCTGTTCTTTACCAAACTCAATGCAACTTCATATAGAATGTGTTGTCACAATGCCAGGTTAAGTGAGATTTGACTAGAGCAAATAAATTTAGTATAATTACCCATGATAAAACTGACAGTCTACTGTCGGACTCGCGAACTGAGAGGCGCTTTTCTTCCTTCTTTTCCGGGTTATCTCATATAACCCCTCCTTGAAGCACACGAGCCAATTGCAAATTGCATTTTCTCTGCACCCTTGATCACATGCATCCAATCGTAATATCTGATTGAGCGAGGCAAACATGAATCGCATCGTGCTATGCATGTAACAGAGGCGTAGCTTCACGCAAGTCTTTATGCTTTTGCGGCTGTCAATAACCCATCCAATCAAAATCGATAGCGTCGGTCTACACTACAGTATTGACCAATCGCTATCAAGCAGGGGCGGGCTCTGTTGAGCAGCATGCATGCGGGCACGGAGAGTCTGTTTACAACTGAACAGAGGTATAACAGAGGAGGCGAAGATATAAACGAGCATTCGTACGCCATAATAACAAGCGTTTACATGAATTTATAGCATTTGCTTTAGTTTTACGTTATATTTTGCTTGGGAAAACATCGTAATAACTGTTTTGTTGTATGCTCTCCCCGCACGATTTTAATTTTCTTAATATGAACAGCAAACAGGGGACGTCTATTTTCTCTTTACTGAAATCTTCCATTTTTTTGTTATCTGGAAAGGTGTGTGTGTGTGTGTGTGTGTATATATATATATATATGAAAAGTTCAGATGCAAAAGCCTCTAAATGCCATTTGAAATTTTCTTCTAAAATGACCATTTTTATCTAGCTTGTATATTTAAGTTCAGTAATTTCACTTAAATGACAATTCATAGGTAATCTTCATTGCCATTTAAGTGAAATTACTGAACTTATATATACAAGCTTGATAAAAATGATAATTTTTAGAAGAAAATTTCAAATGGCACTTAGAGGCTTTTGCATCTGAATCTTCATATATATATATATATATATATATATATATATATATATATATATATATATATATATATATATATATATATATATATAGAGAGAGAGAGAGAGAGAGAGAGAGAGAGAGAGAGAGAGAGAGAGAGAGAGAGAGCATATATAATATAGCATATTTACATAAAAAAATAACTAATCACAACTAATATACATTTCTACTATACAAGACTAATCAATTATTTTTTTAGAAGGCTATAACGCATTAAAAAAATATTTAACGCAAATAAGGCAGCATCCCTTTTTTCCATCCATCCAATCCAACTCTTGAGTGCAAATTTTTTTCTCAGAGTGTTTGCCACAGACTAAAAAAAAGTTTGCCTTGGTAATGGGCATGACAATGTTGATAGGTCTATTTTTGGTCTTGGCAGAATAGATCTTGGTCTTGGCGAAAAACAAGAGAGTTTCCACACTCTCATAATATGCATATATTATAATATATAATATAATATGTCACAAGGTGTAGGTTTTCATGAAGATAAATAATCATTTGAAACCTCTTGTAGATACTTTAATCATTATGGGTTCACATATTGTGTTAACACATATTGGAAGGTTATCTGGTAAAAGTTCACATTCAACAATTCATAGCTTCACCAATGTTTTGTATGTGTAGAAATAGTAACAGCTAGCCATTTTCCACAAGTGACAGATCATGTCCACATTAAGATTACTTATCATTTCTGCTATTACAGGGACAACATGAGCTGTAACTCTCTAGGTGAACATTTGCATTACCTTCCTAACTGCTATTTAGTATGTGCGCCACTAATAGATATTTTAATAATTCATCAGTATGTATTGTAAATTATTCACCTCCCTGTATGGTCATTGATGCCACCGAAACTAAAGCCATTCTCCCTGACAGAGGTGAGATTGATAATTTAGGTTAAATGTTGGTGGGTTATAAGTTATGCCTTTTTCCTACGACTCATGCAACAAATAACATGCATTTGGCTAATAAGTCAATATTAGCAGTTATTACTTCAAATTACCTCTAAAATACAGAGTAAAACACACGCTTCTCAGTTTACAGAGGAGTTCATTAGCTAGACCACATAATACTGATGCATATGAACTCCATTTCTATTCGTCTATGTTTTCAAGAATCAGCAGAATTAGATTGAGGACTGCATCTCTGCTGTCCCAGAGGCATATTATGCTGTGTCTCTTGACTGCAACCATTGTTCTAATGTACATAATTGGCAATTGAATAGATTCAGAGCATTAAAAGCTGCTTATTTGCCTCATGCAATGTAAAGAATGCTTCAAACCCGGTAATATGAACTCCAAATGCACTGATTGAATGGTTGCAATATATAACCAGATGTATTATCCCATTTTGTAGGTTTGTAATTGTTTTAAAGTAATGTCTTTCAAAGTACAGCTGCTTATTGCCATCAGTTTATGCGTAGACATGATTAAAAGACGCACGCAGTGTTTCAGATTTATCCAAATGAGCTCTTTTAATGACTTTAATTTATACTGTAGGCATGTTGTTGTGTTTTATCAGCATGCTGCATACCTAAGCTTAAACAACTAGCAACCTTATGATAAGCTTATTTAGCCAAAAGGTCTCCTCCATCCAACCTGGAGCAGATGTTCTAAAGCTTATATCAAAGCTCAAGCTAAAGTGTTCGTTTGGACAGATTGGATTTGCAGCAGTGTGGAGGGGTTGAAGATGTTGCCTTTGTGATTTCGGCAGGATTTGGACCATCAGCGGCGGACACGCCTGGAGGAGGACAGTAGCTGTCTGTGAGCTGAGATCCGGGAGCTGAAAACCGACATTAGACCCCTCGCATAAGTGATCCATCGCGCTCAACACATGCTCAGCCTGGATGTGAGTCACATGCCGATATTCCCTTGCCTCATTCTCTAGCTCGCTTTCCATTTTCTCCCTCACCCCAAAGTCATTGGACAGTCCCTCATTCATTTTTCAAAACTCATTTTCCGCCCTTGAGCTCAGGATTTTTTAATTCTGGCTTCACCTTGACTGGTGGCCTTTGGGCATGAGGGATCAACAGAGCCGGGCTTTGATCCAGTACGCCGGCATGGGACTCATTTCCAGGCCTGCCACACGGATGCGACTCAGTGGGTTCGACTTGACCTCGTGGCTCCTCTGGGCCCTCAGGCCGCGGTCGACAAGACCCGGCTCCCTCCTCCTCTCCATGCCGAGCACCTCCAATACCTCTTTCTAATCAAACCTCTCTCCTTTCCACAGTCCTGCCTTTGATCTGCATAATATGCCTCCTCCTCTTCATCTCCCATCTCCGTTTATCACATCATGTGTGAATGCAGAACATCAGTGAGGTGTCATAGAAGGTTAGTAAATACTCATGTACTGCAGGTCTAGTAAATAAAAATGGGTCTTTTCGGATTGCAGATACCAGGAAAAACAAAATGCAACTAGCAAACTAACCAGATGATTGTACATATTTAACATAATTATGCTAGAAAATAATTTAGTTGTCTCTAATCTAGTTCCAACAGTTTATTGGACAAAAACCAAAGTAAAAGGAAACAATATTTAACCCTTGTGCATCCTTATGGACATTTTTGTCCTTTTCAGTTTTGTTTTTTTGATCACTTTGCCTGTGTTAAAGCTAACTGCAAAAAAATTGGCACAGGTGTGTATTTTTATTGGAATTTTACTATTTCACTGTCATTTTCTTAAATTTTGTAATTTTTTTTGCATTAGGAACACAAAAATACTCCCTCTCAGCGCCTTTTGGACAAAAATGTCCCCATTGAAACCCATTAAAACTGCAATTTTTAATCCCTGGTGCAGTTAAATATAAAATTATGCAATCTTTGTTAAGAGGCTTTCATTCTGTTGGCAAGGCTTCAAATTTTTATTTTTTACTATTTTTTATCAGATGGTGGCATTTTTTTTAAAGTTTGGCCTATAAAACAAATATCACTTTATTTCCTGTTTTCTGCTTCGGCATATTATAGAGCCAACTGGATAAATTATGCAACGATATTTGTGTGGGTGTGTTGGTATGGATGTCAGAGTGTGGTTAGTATGTGTGTTATAAAAAAATATGTGTGTGTGTGTGTGCATGTGTGTGTTGGTAATACTGAGAGAGAAAAACTGCAAATAACAAATCCAATCACTGTGAGCACTGTGGGGTTTTGCTGGCACCCAATGGGGAAAATATGTTACTACGCCCAAACAAACTGAAAGCTCATTTTTTGAGATATCATCCTCCAATTTTGGAACACAACCTATTTAGATTTATGGCTTTGATTTTATAGCAGTTTTGAGTTTAACCTGATTTATAAAATATAAATTTTATATAAAATAATTTTTATAAATAATTTTCATAAACTTTGCAAACACAATCCAAAGGAACAGGGCAGAGGATAGTCCAGGTACAGGCAAAGGTCCAATAACAGGCAAATCAAAAACAGTATAGGTGGATAGGGCTAGAAGAAACAAAGCAAGATAAAAAACACTTGACAAGACCAAATATAACAATATTTGAATGGCTGGAGAATGACAGACAAAAATAGTCAAAACACTCTGGCCCGTCCACACTACTGCATTTTCGTTTAAAAGCGGAGACCTTTTGCTACGTTTGCACCAGACTAAAATGGAAAAAATGAAGAACTTAAAACGGTGCGGCTCTGCTTTGCTTTTTGAATCTCCGGGGTGAGACATTGTGGCTTGATTTGTTTTATTAATATTAATTTTTCATGACCAAAATAACATTATGCAATGTGAGACTACATTGCAAGAGACTACAGGTTACAAGCTTCATATATTTGAAAAATACAATAATAAAAAACAACACATTTTTTAATGGCTCGTTGTAAAGGTTGTTTCAGATCAACACCTGCAATTGACCACTAGGTGTCGCCATGGAGACGGGTGTCAGATTGATTCGAAGCCTCGAAACAATATGGCACATTTGCTTCAACTGTTTCGTTGCTTCACGAAGCCTCAATCTGCCCATCACGAGTTTTAATGTGGACGGAGATCAATTCTAATACGCAAATAAAACTAAGGATGGCTGACGCGAAACAGACGTTCCGAAGCTTTGTGAGATCCCGAAGCGCAGATGATTCGAAACACTGATCCGAAGCGTGATTCAAAACACCAAAGTCACGTGACTACGGCTAAATGAAGCTTCTAAGTGTTTCATCAGGTGGAGTGCTCTGCCGAATCAGGGTTTGGTTGGAAGGTCGTTCGGGAAAAATCACACATTACCATAATGATCGTGTGAGCAAAGTGCACACAGAATGCCTATTCTTAAAGTCTCGTGCTGTTTTATGAAGGCAAAAAGCCATATAATGGTTTCGATTTTAGTTCATTGGCAAAATATAACGCTAGAGACCATGTTAGTTTATACTTTTTATATATATATATATGGGGGGGGTCTTTTTATCAAAAACATGCATGTCACGAACATATCAATTTTTCATGACCAAAATAACATTATGCAATGTGAAGAGACTACAGGTTACAAGCATCATATATTTAAAAAATGCAATAATAAAAAACAACACATTTTTTTAATGGCTCGTTGTAAAGGTTGTTTCAGAGCAACACCTGCAATTGACCACTAGGTGTCGCCATGGAGGTGGGTGTCGGATTGATTCAAAGCCTCGAAACAATAGAGCACATTTGCTTCAACTGTTTCATTGCTTCACGAAGCCTCGATCTGCCCATCACTAGATTAAACGCTGGTGTGGACAGAGATCGTATTCGTTTTAATTCTCAGTTTTTAAATGAAAACGCAGTAGTGTGGATGGGGCCTCTGGCAGAGAAGGCAGATAAAGAATGGATTTAAATAGTGTGAGAAATCAAACAAGAGGGGAATCAGGTGAGAGGTCTGCAAGAGCACTAATTACAATGCTAGCTGTGGTTGCCCAGGAAACAGAGTGCAGGGTAATAAGAAACAGGTGAGAGAAAGGTGCAGTAACGCTGATTATAAATGCAGCACAGCTGTGGTGCTATGGAGATATACAGGGAAAGATAACCAAGAGAAAAAGCAGGAAGAGAAAATATCAATATAGATATATATATATATAGATCCTGCTGCTGTACCTTTAGCCGTGACAAGTCGGCCTCTGCGCCAGCTGTGCCCATGGGGCGGCATCGGTCGTAACAAGAGTCGCTGTGCCCGCTTCAGCGCAACCCCATTGTGGGGTTAGAGGATAATAACGTTCTGCTTCCTTTTGTCAGTCTGCTTTGCTGGATGATAAACAGAGCTCAGGCTGGAAGAGGTGAGTTTGTGAAATCACAGCCTAGTAGCCTGGTGTGTGCACTAATTGAAGTAAACCGAACCCGTCAAGCTGCATCAAGAGTGATGACTGGCTGCCCGGGGAAGGGTCTTCCAGGTCACTATTGGAGGTTATGTTAATTCGGTTGTTAATGACTTCCTTTTGAGTGATAATTGATCAGCTTCATTACCATATTTCGTCTGTAAAGCTATGTCACTGGGGTAAAGCTCCGATGCAATAAACGCTCCGTTTGATTTCTGAAATAATGAACTAATTAGACTAATTAAAATCAATAGAGGTGCCAATACAAGGTTAGGCATCTGACGGCCGTCTCTATCTAAGCCCGAGTCACCAGCTCAGTTTAAAGGAACCTAATGCTGATTTATGAGCTCTTGATGGTCATTAGTTGGAATAAATTGCGCTGAGGAGCCGAGACAGCATTATTCAAGTACAGGATACTAAGTGCATTGTAAGGTCAGCAATAAGGGCAAACCTACATATGTTGTTGAATGCCCTTGTAAACCTTTGTTAATATATCAGGTCAGAACAGCGTTGGACGCCTTCATCTATCATTGCATGTGTTCGCACGCAGTGAGACACTGTCCAGACTCTACGTTGAGTAAGATTCAAATATGCTGTATATTATAGAGGTGTTCTTTGATTTTTATCAAGACAGCCGTGTCAGTAATTATTAAAGACCTCCTTGAAGCAAGGTCGCAAACAATATGTTGTGATTGCATCAGAGTGAGCGACGGCTTATTGCTCTTTCATTAGTTATCTGCTTTTCTCTCTGATCGCCATGGGATTTTGCTTTTTTATTGGCTCTTAGATGCCACGTTTAGGGCAGATACATCCCTCTCCTCCTCACCCTTGTGCAACGGTCTCAAAACCCGAATTATATAAAATCCTGACTATTTCTGACAGAGGCAGGCCAAGCCAATGTATATTGGAAGGGCCACCGCTTCCCTAAATTCGTGCATTAATCTAAGATGTCAGTGGTGCAACCTTGATGGTCCATTTTCAGCCAGTCAGCCTGGTTATTTTTCTTTCCATCGCCGCTTTGGGCGTTGGTCTTGGATCTGATGTTTTTCTCGCTTCCTTTCTGCCCTTATTTCAGCCATATTAATGTTCAAAATGGTCCTGAGAAGTAATTTGTGTAATGCGACATCCATGTTTTGCCCTGTTATATATCAGTACGGGCTTACTGGGCTTGTGTTGTGCACTTTTTCTCTGCAGGGTAGTTGACCATTACTTTAATAGTTTTTTTTTCCCCACACAGGCTTTAATGATTGAGTAGTGTTTGTGCCAGCTTTTGCCATTCCTCTAACAAATTAGTTTACTGTGGTCATAACCTTCAAAAAGCTCATTACCATAAATTGCATGGCTTTTCATAAAGGCTGAGAGCTGCATTGACGAATCGCAAACAGGACCTTTCTCAGGACACTCAGACCTGCTACTAAATTAGACCCACCACGTCTCCCCCAGCTTTTCTTAATCAGCTAATGTTTTTGATTCTCTTAATTTCAGCCTCTTCTGATTTATCTGAATAACTAAAACAGACACATTTATATTTAGCATGTTGCTTGTTCAGGAAATGACATCTGTGGGATGCTACTATTGTAAATTCACATGATTTTTACTGTCCTTAAGTCTAAGATGCCTTTTTCTTTTCAGTATTTGTAGTATTTATGAGAAGAGCATCGTTATTTTACTTGCGGTTGCTATAGATAGGACATGAGAATAATATTATTTGTTGTTTCAAGCTGTAAAGATGTTAATTGTGAAAGAAATCTCGTGTCTTGGGTCAGAAGGGAAATTAATAATTGCAATCAATCTCCAAAATGTCTTTGTTTTGGCTGCATGCATTGGATGACTTGCTTTATAATTATTATTGTCTGCCAAAATAAAAAAAGACTTGATAGTCAGATCGCGCAGTTAAATGTAATTAAACAAGAATGCTTGTGAAAAGCAGCTCTGGCTTCTCAGTGGAACTGATATAGCTGTGATTCCTCCTGGGGCTCAAAGAGAGAGGCTGTATGGAATTTAATTTCAGTTATTGTCTCTTCACGGTGGCCAGTAAGATTTTCTGTCTGAGTCGTAGCACATAATGGGAGGCTCTTGAGCTTCCTGATCACCCTTCCGTTTAAGTCTTTTAAGCTAGTGCTCCATGCCTCGCTCCTCCAGCCTGCTTTTATTGTTTTCTCTCTCGCAGTTTAATTCCCGCAATACATGCCGGTGTGGCTGCCCCATCCTGCTTTACTCAACAATAATATCAGGCGTGCACCTTCAGTGAGCGAGCTGTCCCGCGGCTCAGTCTCTTTGCTTAATTAGCCTCACACAGCCACACACACACATTCGGTGATACAAAAAAGTATGACACACACACACACCAGACGATTTTCCCCTCAGTTTCCATTTTGTTGTTAGCATTAATCTACTTAGAATTGCAAGGTGCACTGAGCAAAGCTAGCTTCACCTTAATCTTTTTCCTTCATAAAATTAACTATTGGAGAAATCGTTAACATGGATGTTTGTGGAGGTAAATTTGTTGCTTGTGTATTGGTAATACTGTTTTTTTTTTTTAAGTGCACAAAATCCATCAGTGTTCCTTCTTGTTTGTTGACTGCATTAAAGGAGTCTTGGCTGACCTAAAAAGCCAAGCTTCAGAGCAAAATAATAAAGAGTTTCATCTCAGGATCATGCATAAAATATCGCCCTGCTTTTAATGGCTGTATCTTGACCCTGGTCTCTGAGTATTGTGCCCCAAAAAACAAGTGTGGCCATGTTTACTCCTCTAATGCACTTGATGGTTAGGGTGGCCAAGTCAAGTCACTGCAACTGTGGCTTTATTGAGAAATTAAAGTTGTTCACCCAAAACTTGAGCCTCATGTTGTTCCAAACCTGTATGACTTCCATAAAACATGTAAATATGATTTTTTATAGAATATCCTTGCCACTGACAAAAATAGTCCAATTGACTTGTACTGCAAGTGTACTGCATTCCAAATCATTGGAAGCCTTAATAGGGATCATATGAGAATCAAACTGAAATTAAATTAATTCTTTATCCGCTTTGATGCGAGTTCGATGAGCAGTTCAGATATGAGTGAATCATTTAATCTGGTTTTGTAATTGGATCCGGAACTGATTCAGTTGGAAGATCCATCTAAAAAAATGCTTCCTTCAGGAATCAGACATGGCTATTTCTCTAATGAAAAAGTGTTTATCCAATCAAACTGTTATATTTAAAGACAGAGCACAAGTTGTATTAACATTTTTGTGGTGCATTTATGGAACCTTTCATTATATGAATAGGTGTGTCCAGTACATTCCTCCAAAAATCACCTTGCATGTGTGTTAAATGGTAGAAGGAAAGTCATACAGGTTTAAAATGATATGAGGGTGAGTGCATGATGGCTTTTCATTTTTAAAGGGATAGTTCACCCAAAAATTAAAATTCTGTCCAACCCGTAAGACCTTCGTTCATCTTCGAAAAGCAAATTAAGATATTTTTGATGAAATCTGAGAGCTGGATCACTCCTGCATACTAGTCCATAGGCTTCTTGAGGAATTGAAACTTGCCATCCTCAAAGTTATTGAAGACGTCGTTAAAATAGTTCAAGTGACTTCAGTGGCTCGATCTTAACTTTATCAAGTGACGAGAATACTTTTTGTGCGCAAAAACAAACAAAAATAACAATTTATTTCAACGATTCACTTCCTTCTCTATGGGCCTCTAGTAAGTTAACGTAGTGTGATAGTGTAGAGCTACGTCACACGTAGACTCACTATTGGCCGACGCTGGTCATGTGTGTGATGCGTGTGACGTACAATAGCAGAAGCTTACACTATTAAGCAACCTGACTCAAGGCAGAGAGAGACGTAAATGAATAGTTAAAATAAAGTCGTTATTTTTGTTGTTTTTTTGTGCACAAAAAGTGTTCTCGTCATTTGATAAACTTAAGATTGAGCCACTGTAGTCACTTGGACTATTTTAACGATGTCTTTAATAACTTTTCGAGGCCAGCAAATTTCAGTTCCTCAATAAGCCTATGGACTAGTATGTAGGAGTGATCCAGCTCTCAGATTTAATCAAAAATATCTTAATTCGTGCTCCGAAGATGAACGAAGGTCTTAAAGGGTTGGAACAACATGAGGGTGAGTAAATACTGAGAAATTTTCATTTTTGGGTGAACTAACCCTTTAAGCTCAGAATGAGGAGGAAGGTCTACTAGTGTTGGAACGAAAGCTGAAGCGGGTCAGTGAGAGAAAGAGCCATGTGGTTTGGGGACTTGACTCTTGTAATTAACATCAACATTGATTTCCTTTTCCCGAGAGTGACGCCTGTCACTGCACCCTTCACCCGCACACACAAATATACCACTATATTTCACCTACATGGCCAATGTCAAACCCCAGCTTTCCAAAACAACACCAAGCATGGTGTGGAGAGACTAATTAGATGTAGTGTTTGTCTACCATGTTAGGCTGGTGCTTTTGTAATGTCAGTCACGTTTTCTTGGCGAATTAGCCCCTTAGAAACCTTATAGTATAATAAGTATAATACCTTATAATATATAATAACTTAGAAGTTATTATCTCTTCATTTTAATTTCTGTCAACTGTTTTCATTTTGAATGATGATATCAGTGTACCACTGGTTCGAATATAATCAACCATTTATACGAGACTTTTCATACTTTTTCCCCAATATTCTTATATTTGTTTGCATGCATAAGCCCTAAATAAAGAAAAAAAGTGAAATGAAACAATCCTTAATATAAAATGACTCCAAGTAATAAATACACCATAACAAATACATAGTGCTCAGCTGTACTCTCCAGTATTTGATGTAAAAGGACTGATTGTATTTGCTCTGAACTGGCAGTATTTGTTCTTATTGTTTTATTTTCCTCTTTCCTATTAAAGTGGGAAATATGCTGGGTACATGTTGGGTGAGTGGCCGAAATCAAAGAGCTATTCTTCAGTAAACCACAAATCAAAGGCTGGCATATACTCTAGATTTAGAGAAAGAGACACAGATTTGGACGTCTGCTTCAAAAGGCATCATTCAGAGCCGCCCTGTGTCTTCACGGCAGCAGTTACGTCAATGTTTTGATCAAAATCCCATGGAAGAAAATGTTGTATGATCAAATATTATTATCTTAATTACATTTAATGAAATCTCTCTTTTTACCCTGCATTTCCAATTTGGACTCCGTAATTCAAGTCTGCTGATCACAATTTGTCTGTGGGGTTATGATTGTTTGATTTGTAATTCGTGGATCGCTATAATAATTGTTATAGAAGCATGAAACTTTCTTTCGTCACAGGGGTCACAGTTCGGACAGCATCTCTGTCTCTACACTCTTGAACTTTTCATTATGCCTGCCTGTAAGTGTCCTTTGCTTTATCTGTCTGTTTGGTTTGGTTTTAGATTCATGATTTGCATCGTATGTAATTTGGCATTTTCGTCATTTAGTATGCACTTTATTATTCAAAAGTGTTTTTGAAAGAATACCACTGATCACTTGGACTGCATTTATTTGATCAAAATGGTAACAGTAATATTGAAGTATTTCAAAAAACCTAATGTGTTTTTTTTTATATATATATATATATATATATATATATATATATATATATATATATATATATATATATACAAATTAAACTAATTCCTGTGATGGTAAAGTTTTCAGCATCAATACTCAAGTCATCAGTCACATGATCCTTCAAAAATTATTTAAATATGATAATTTGGCACACTGTAAAAAATATTTTCAAGATTTGTTATCACAACATATTTTCATTTGTCAAATCAACTTTATAATAATTTATTTAGTTGAGATAACTTATTATTTTGAGTTTCTGATGATTAAATTAATCTCCTTCATTGTATTAACTCACTTTTTCCAGTCAAATTAACTTAAAATTTTAAGGCAACCCAGGTTACTTACCTTTTTAAGTTAAACCAACTATATTTTTTTACAGTGTAGTAATCAAAACATTTTTTTCTTTTGTCAAATCAACTTAAATAATTTATTTAGTTCAGATAACATATAATTTTGAGTTTCTGATGGTTAAATCATTCTCCTTCATTGTATTAACTCACTTTTTCTAGTTCAATGAACTTACAATTTTAAGGCAACCAGGTTACTTACTTTTTTAAGTTAAACTATCAATATTTGTTTTACAGTGCACTTGATCAGCTTTTTTTGTGATTATTATCAATGTTGAAAACATTTGTGTGGCTTATTATTTTCAGGATTCTTTGTTAAAGTTTAAAAGCATTTTTATAAAATAGATTTATTATTGATCAGTCCATTTTGATCAATTTAATTCATTCTTCCACTATGAACTGCTTTAAAAAAACTGTAAAAAAAATCTTTTCATAATTAGTAATCACAACATGTTTTATTTAGCCAAATCAACTTAAATAATTTATTTAGTTCAGATAACATAGAATTTTGAGTTTCTGATGATTAAATCATTCTCCTTCATTGTATTAACTCACCTTTTCCCGTTCAATGAACTTAATTTTAAGGCAACCAGGTTACTTACTTGTTTAAGTTAAACCAACAATATTGGTGTAACTGAACTTAGACTTTTATAAGTTGTGTACTTTTAATGGCATTCTCCTTTTGCTTAGCTTTTGAAATTGACCTTGTGTTACTTCTTTTGTTGTCATTGCGATTTTTAAGAATTATTTCCGAAAGCTTTTAGAAGTGAAGTAGTTTCTCCGGGGACGAGGCAGCACTCCTCACCTGAGGCATGGGGAAGCTCATGGGTGATTAAGTGATTTCAGACAGGAAGGTGTTGCCAGGATGAATGGGCAGCTGCTTTCTATACTGTGTTACTCACTCACAGCTGGTTCCAGGAAGAGAAATTAGTTACAAAATGTTTATAATATATATACAGCTATGGAAAAAATTAAGAGACCACTGCCAAATCAGCAGTGATCTCTTAATTTTTTCCATAGCTGTATATATATATATATATATATATATAAACATTTGGGATATTTCACCAAAAAATTCAAATTCCGCCATGACTTTCATTCTTGGAAAAAATTAAGAGACCACTGCTGATTTGGCAGTGGTCTCCTAATTTTTTCCATAGCTGTATATATATATATATATATATATATATATATATATATATATATATATATATATATGTAACTCTGTTGCAAATGAAGGCAGTATCCTGCCAACAACTTTAAAGGGAACAGATTGAAACAATCCTCAAGGGTAGTAACACTGTGGGTGAAGCTCCCCAGTTGCTTTATATGTACATTTATTTATATATTTAAGTGTCACGAGAATAACTCAAAATAGGAAATGGTGATTTATTAATAAAGCTCCCCCTCTCTCTCTCTGTCTCTGTTTCCAAGTCTTCTCATCATTTTTTTTACAATTTTCATAATCTATCGTTGAGGTTATTTGGTTATGTAAACTATAACTGCCTGAAATCTCTTGTAGAATAATAGTGTTTTAAAGTAAGAGATGATTTTCATGTATGCAACATTTGACTTTGCTCCATAAAAAACCTGTAAGATTTTAATTAAATGATGGAGTTAATAATAATAATATATTTTATTTATTTATTACTTTAAGTTATTTTTTTTTCTTGTCCTTGTCCTTTTTTCGCTGAAGCTGAAATCATTGCTTTTTGAAAGAGTGAAATTGAACTTTTCAGAGAGCTTGCTTTGGGGTGGACACAATTTTTTTTTCTTTTATTGACTTTTTCCAGGTTCTCGTCTTCTCCGCTTATTCAGGGAAGCAAACAAATCAATATACTACACTGTGGCTGGAGTGCAGACATGAGAGCTCCGGCCCACTGTCACTAACAATCCAGCCAATCATCTGCCTTCGCTCTTCAGCCCCTCCTGTTTGCCCATATTTGCATTCCAGAAAGCAAGTTCCACTACAGTTGTTTTCTGTTGATCACTGACCTCAACCAGGGGAAAAAATGAATTTGGAAACTCCTTTTGATTATTCCCTCCTAAAAAATATAGAATTATATATTGCATTTTTTATATGGTATTTACTATATATATATATATTAGTATATTAGTACTATAGTATATACTACATATTTATATGCAAAATAATAATTTGTTCACATCTAACATAAAAGTATTTGTTTATATAATATACTGTATGTCTGTGTGGGAATATTCAAATTAACCAATCAATAAACAAACGTATTTCTGTTAAATGTGATTAATCGGGTTTAATTGATTTGACAACACTAATATTTGTATGTAATTTGTTTTATATATATATATATATATATTAGTGCTATCAAATCAATTAATCATGATTCAGAAAACAACAGTGTTTTTATATGCTGAAAAAAAAAGGTTTGGTCCTACTTTGTAGTAAGCAGCTTTAAGTATTATGTACTTACATTGAAAAATATGTACAATGTACTTATTGTGTTATATTGTAAAACACTTTTGCTGCTATTCAGGTGTGATACAGGCAGGTGTGGTGGTATGGGTAGGGTTAAGGTGTAAGGGAAGTGTCAACAGGTTAATTACAAATGTAATTACAAACATTAATTACAGCTGTAAGTACATGCAGGTATTTTTAAAATATAAGTACAATGTAAAAACATGTACACAACAAGTGCATTGTATCAAATTATTCATTTCAATGCAAGTACATACTTAAAGCCACTTAATATAAAGTGGGACCAAAGGTTTTCCTCTGGTCAGATATGTTTTTATTGGATTTTTGGCAGATGTTCGTGTTTTGATCATAAGCAACAGATACTATGTCTGTAAAGTGCTATCACTCTCAGTGAGTGGAACAACCCCTCCTTACTCCCCCACCCTTCAAAACCCCATCAGACCTTCCCCAGCTGGAGGGTTTTGACATCTGCTGGTTTGGGATACGAGAGAGCAGCTGTCAGCAGCAGGGAAGCCTCTTTCAGCGTCAGTTGGCGGGATGGCTGGGTGCCAGCTTGTGCCATCTGTGCGTCTGACATTTCATTCTAATTAACAGAAGGGTTAATTGTTCTGGCAGGCTCAAATGCAGTGTCTAACATTACCCAGGGGAGATGTGTACAAGTGACAGAGTGGGAAGGTGCCGGGGAAAAGCTTGGTTAACGCCACCCGCTACCCACCGTCACACTTCGGTTAACAGTCGCCGATTGATTACCCAGAGCCAGGCACAGGCAAATTGGGCTAAGGTGTTTTTTCCCCCCCTGTTTCTGATGAATTATGCCATGCCTCTGTAATGATGTAGAAAGAATTAGAGTTTAAGAGGCAAAGACCACTGCCTAGGGGCAATTGGGAGGGAACAATTTGCATGTTATTACTGCATATTCATAACTAATTGTGTTAGGCTTTGCTAATAGAGCAGAATGACAGGGATTGAAAAATTGAGAAGCTGTTTCAGGCTCAACAGAACACACCGCCATTTTCTTTCGTCATTCTAAGACACTGCGTGCAGAACGATACATTAAGATCAGTGAGCTGCTAAATTTAGCAGGTTGTTTTCATTTTGCGGACTGACATGATGTAAATCTGTTTAGCGCTCTTAATTTTATCCTGCTGCGTGGAAGCCATTTTTTTACACCACTTACGACGGCACGTTAGAGACACATTAATGTTTGCAAGATTGGGTTTCAGACATGAAACTACGCCATATTAAACATTAACATGAGTCCCGCACCGTTAATTGCGAGCACGATTCTTGCAGATGAAAAACGAAATGGTAAAAAAAATAAATAAATAATAATAATCCAAATGAAAGTCGGAATACCAGCTTAGGTGATCTCAGAGGAGCATCGCCAGTCTTTTGTTCATCTATGGCAATTTTGTGCATTCTGTTTGGCATGTGTTTTTGATACGATAAGTGTGAGCATATGCATGTCATGATGAATGATTAATCGCATATCATTTTGGCATCAGAGGCGGCATGAGCGCTGATGTACTGACACGTTAAGGGGCTCCGCTATGCGGCGCGAACGCACATGCACACTACCTTGCAGAGGCGCGCCGCGCACACACGCGGCTATAGTGGAAGGGCTAAATGGATGCCCTCTGGGTTTCGAGAGTCTGAAAGTGGCAATTTGCACGCCTCCTTGGCCCCTGTGCATTGACTGGCTGTCAGGGGTGTGAGCAGAGAGGAATCTGGGCCCCCGAAGAAAAAGACAGGAGCCTTTTACCCAGCATGGGAGAAGCCTGGAACAATCCACCAGTGGAACAGGCTGCTTTTTGAAAATGTCTAGAGAGGAAATGGGACTAAATTGACTGCAGTTAGTTACCTTTCAGAAACCTCTTGTCTATTCACAGTGCTTTCATTTTCATCTTCGCACTTCACAAGTTTTTCCATGAATGTCAGATGACTGATATTTGGCAACCGGAACTGGATAAAGTGCTCAGATGTGTGATGTAATTGCAAGTAATTGAAACAAATCAGGCCTGAAACTGTAAATTTGTCAAAAATGGGGCATGCTCTTTCCATCAGTCCGAATGTGAATCATTTATGCAGTGGAGATTCAATTTAAAATTTGACTCTTATAAAATATATTCTGGAGACTGTTCCAGATGGTTTTGTCCATTACACTTAAGAAAATTCAGTACAAAAAGGTCAGAATGTACTGTGTTAATATGAAGGAATTTCTGCTTTGATTTTTCACAAGTGTTTTATTTCCTATTACATCCGATACTACATCGTATTGCGTTGACTTTGTTTTAGGGTTAAAGTTCCCGTGTATGCCCCTTTTTCAGAGATGTAAAATAATGTCCCTAGAATATGTATGTGAAGTTTCAGCTCAAAATACCCAATAGATCATTTTTTTCAGGATGTTTTAAATTGTAATTTTTGGGATCAGAAAAACGCGCTGTTTTTAGTGTGGGCCCTTTAAAATGCAAATAAGCTGCTGCTGCCGCACAGGGGCGGAGCTTCATGGCTCGCGCTCAGTCTCTCAGGAGGACAAGTTTATGTCACTGAATGATGATAATATCAGAAACTCTCAGTAACAGTGTTCATTTTCGAGTCAGGAAAATAATGCCTACAGAGTCAGAGTGCTGTATAGAGATGGAACAGGTATAGTTTAATAGTTTAATTATGTTTATTATAACATATTTGTCGTCTGCTTGTATATATGCCATTATTTATTAGCCTACAAGTCTGCAGTTTAGGAACCAGGTCCGAATGATGATCAAACATATACTGATGTGTTTAATAACGTTTATTGTACATCACACAAAAGATGAAGCATCAGTTTTACTTCAGAAAATCACTGTAAGAGCTAGAGTAGACACAGTAAGTTAAAAGAAGTGCGCGAGTTGAGGGAGCGTTCCTGTGGGCGGACGTTAGTGAAAAAACTGTTCTCTGACGTCATTAAAGAGAGGAAGTAGAGGGATGTAGTCCAGCAGGCGGCCGATGTAGGCTACTTCTGTTAAATAAATATCTCGCTTGAGTATTGAACTTTGAGCTTTATAATTTTACAGATATTACTATATACTGTAACAACAACATAACACGCTAACTAAAGTTTGAAACATGGGATCACGAAGAACAGGACCTTTAAAGCAAATGTCTGTGAATTTAACAGATAATGTTTTGGCAGGAAATTACCAGTACCTTTTCTGTTTTCTTAATATTCTTCAGGAATGTCATTGTCTTTCATTGTATGAACAAAAAAAATATACATATATATTATATATAAAAATAATATATATTTAAATATTTTATTAATATATATATATATATATATATATATATATATATATGTATATATTTATATATTTTTTTTTTTTTTTTAGGAAGAAAGAAAGTTATACAGCTTTGGAACAGCATGACAGAATTTTCCTTATGGGGTTAACTCCCTTTAAGTTTATATCCATGTTCTCCCTACTTTAGTAACTCATTCAGAAAAGGAAGATCAGGTTTTGAGACTGTTTTCGAGACCTGCACCACATTCTTTGTGATTTTTTTCCATGATTTTCCATGTCTCACATTCCCCCTCTGTTTCGCACCTGATTCCGCCGTCATCCCGCACATCAGTTTATCTCCTTATGCTTTTGATGGCACGGGACAACATTCAGGGGAAAAGAAGATTGCCTGTGCATGTGTGTTATTTTTCTATAAAGCCGCCATTTACATATCCAAATATCAGCATGGGCGCGTGAGTTTTTGCTGTGGAAACATTAAGAAGCAATATTTATAGGATGTGGCTGGGATATCAGTCGAGAGGTGGTTGATCGCATGGCGCTTGACAGCTGTCGCTAGCAGCTTTGCAGAGCTCATGAGGAAACCGGCACTGCCTGCCCGCTCTGTCAGGGAAGTTTAGAGTGTCGTGCTGAGCTAGAGAGGTTCAGGGAGCCGAACTCAGTGTGAAGGAAGTGCACCGACTCCTCCAACCCTCCATCTCATGCTCTGTCACATCAAGAACCCTCTCTGCTGTCTGGCCCCTATGGATCGCCTGTCCAAAATCTGCCAAAACTCAGCCTCTGCCTATCCTTTTCCTTATCGCTGTTGATGAGTGTCACACCGGTCAGGGTCTAACTGCTTCCTGTTGAGCTTCGGCATGTATTTGTGCATGTGGATGCTGCTTCATGACCTGATTTATTGTTTTTGATAGTGTTTTGGACAGTACAGCATGGTTCCTTTAAGTTCTTTTAGCAATTAAACGCCATTTTTAAATGATCGATGCAGCCCTAACACTGTTTACCGACACTGAAAAAAGGTAACATAAAGTAACTGATTTTATTCAAGGCAAATAAACATAATTGAATAAACTATGGGTTAAAATGGATAAAACAAGCTCTTTATTTTAAAGGTTGCAAATGAGTTACAGGATACAATGAGATTCAAATTCGATCATCATTAAAAAAATATTTTACAACATTTTTTCTTTTGTCAAATCAACTTAATTTATTTAGTTCAGTCAACTTATTATTTTGAGTTTCTGATGGTTAAATCAATCACCTTCATTGTATTGACTTAAAATAACTAAAATTAACTTAAAATTTTAAGGCAAGGTTACTTAATTTTTTAAGTTAATTCAACAATATTTTTCCAGTGTAGAAATCACAGCATTTATTCTATAATTCTATTTTAAGTTGTACAAATTAACATTAGTTAATTTTCATATTGACTCAGACATAAAAAGTGAGGAAACCCCTTACCTTAAAATTATTGAGTAAATAATCTTCATGCGTAATTGAAAAAATTAAGTTATGTGAAAAGTTCACATAACTTTTTTTTTGAATTACGCATGAAGTTTTCAGCTTAACTGGTTTTCCAGTGTAACATTATTTAACAATATATACTGTATTTTACTAATGAACTTGACCTATAGATTAATTTTACTTCAAGAAGTGAAAAAGTGTAAGGTTTAGGTTTTGGTAACGGATAACATGGATATTTGATTGCTAAGTATTGCTATATATATATGTTAATATTAACTAATGCCAAATAGCAAATACTTTTTAAGAATAAGGAGAAATACTGTGAAAAAAAGGTGTAATAAGCCTAATTCAAATGGAAAGAGGACATTTTTGTGCTTAAACCAATTATGTAATTGAAACACGCAAGGTGTAGCACTATATCAGTGCAGATAGCGACTGGTTAAACTGGATTGCAGGTGGTTTAGTGAATAAGATGCAGGATTCACTACAACAGCTGTCTCACATATCGATTTGCCTCATTGTGTACTAAACATAATGACTATAGAGACACAAGTCATATATGTTGTTTTCTTGGGCGTTTGTGCTCCGTGTGGGGTTCAGACCCCAATTCCGCTGCACTCCAGGTGTGTGGTTGAACGCCCGCCCCCGGTGAGTGACAGTGTGACAATAATGATGCAGGAAGGAGGGAATGAGACACACGGGCCACACAGAATTAACAGCATAAAGAATGCCCTACTCACTACATAGTAATTATGGGAGCTCACCAGGGGGTTCTGAGGAGAAAAGAAAGAGGAAAGAAAGGGGAAAAAACTATACAAACCATACAATGCAGATTGGGAGATTCATTAAGACTTTTCTCATTAGAGCCCCATTACCTTTGAAACTCTAACAAAGCCACAGAGGTGCCATTAGGAGCAGAATAGTGTCTGGAACAATTTTCAGTCAGCTTTTCACAAGAACAACTAATGGCTCCTTATAAATGTCTCACCGCAAATTCAGGGCATCTTTTGAAAGAGTGCATGTTGTTTTTACTGCTTAAATGCATCTGATTGCTCAGTATCTATTAAGCATGGTTGCTAAATGTGGTCATTTTGAAGAGAAAAAATAGTATGCTAGATGTATATTTGTACTGTACATGTGTTCAAGAGTGAAATCTAGGGTTGAAACATTGGCTGTTTAGGTCTCAAAGCAAATTTAAGAATTGAAAGGCTGCATGTTGCACTTAATATTCTCTGTGGCCTCTCGTTCACAGTCCAAAGCCAGAGGACCTATGAAGGCTCAGGTGGAAGATCTGAGGAAACAGCTCAAGGCCAAGAGCAGGATTATTCACAGTCTGAAAGAGGAAATTAAGACTCCTTTGTTCCAGAATGCACAAAAGAAGAATGAGGTACGAGAATGACAAAATCCCTTTCCCCAGTCGTCTTTGATTGAATAGAAACAACTTTTTGAAGCCGTTGAATTTTAACAATATTGCATGCTGATTGCACTCGAAGCCTTACATGTGTTGTGTATTAGGCGGCGCTTGCGTTCTGTGAGCGAGAGGCAAATAGTGTGAACCCTGAAGGCTCGAAATGGCATCTAAGCTGAGACTTGCGTTACTGCCTCCTACCCCTTCATTTAAGGTGTCACCAAATTAAAACCACTGCTGTTTTATCATCTGTGGGTTATGTCTTTACAAATTGATGGTTGCAAGTAGAACTACAAACAGTGTGCGTGTGTGTGTTTTTGCCTAGCCTGTTCTCACGTAAATGCGTCTCTATAACACGCATTGTGTAATTTATACAGCGGAAATTTGTTTTCACGTGCATATGAGACGCAGTTTTTCGCATGCATTTGATACGCAGTTCATTTGCGTGTAATACACACACACCCCACACCACACCTAAAACCTACCCTAACCAACCAATGCGTATACATATGCACGTAAAAACTCACTTCAGCGTATAAATGACACGACTATACACATGCGTGCTATAAAGATGCATTTAGTGTGATTGGGTTGTTTTGCCACACATGGCACTGCCTCCAATATCAAGCATTTGCACTTGAGAATCTTAGATAAAAAAATGGTTGATTTAAAATTATACGTTTGACCATTCAAAGAAAAGCAAATATTTTTAAAAGTCTGAATTTCTCCCATAAATGCTTATATATAAAATATTTCAACTCAATTATGTTGGTGACATATTTTCAAAAGTGATCATTTACGGTTAAATAATTTTCCCTGCTTAGGATATTCTTATTTTTACCTAGTTCTTATATGAAAAAAAAAACCCTGATTTTATATTTTTAATAAAAAAATAATATAAATATCTCTAAATATTATACTATAAATATTTATAAAAATGTATCATATTTATTTCATCCTATTCTCCATTGAAACTCTGTGAACAAATATGTTTTCCTGGAAATATTTTTTACATAGTAACTATTTTAGTGTTTGTAAAAACATCACTTTTCATCCCTTTAATCTTTTGTAACAGTAGGAAATGACATAATTCTGGTGGAATTGCTCCCTCTCCCTCTAAAATATTCATACATTTTGATATGGTCCTGCCATCATTTAATTTTATATGTTCTGTAGATTCTGAAAATGCAGAATAAGATGCATATCATCGGTAGATATGTCACCATTGGTTACTGGGTATGAGGATGCTGCAGGCAGGCAGGATGATGCGATGGTTAATTTGTGTTCCTCCCAGAGGAACACGGCTGCTTAAACCCTGCCTGCTTTTACCTTTCTCCTCTCCATCATTATAAGTCGAGTCCAATCCAGCAGAAAGTACTGATTCCTCAATCCAGAGGTCCTTTGTAATCAAGCAAATGCACGGACACTATGAGCTTCACAGTGTTCTTCGCGTTAAAGATGCACTGACGGAATATTCGTACTGATTTGAACATTTCTGTTTGGTGTGACCGTGTGTTGCAGGATGATGGGCTGCAGGAGGTGGTATGACTTAGGAAGAACATGAAGTCAAGCATTTGACCATTGCAAGAGGGCCTGCAATAGAAGGACACACACTTTGGGAATAGGTGAGTGCATAAAAGCAAATACAGCCATCATCCTTATAACCTTTAGCTGTATTACACAGAGTGACATTAATTAGCCGTATATCCAGAAAATGAGTTTTTAATGAGAAACTCACAGCAGGGTCACAGATTGGCTATGATAAGCAGTGAATAGAGCCTCCTTACAATGCACTCGATTTTTATGCTCATAAAAAAAAAATCCCTTTCTTTCGGACACAGAGCCAGAAATTGAAATGGTGTTGTACTCAATAAACCGGTTATGATGAGAGAAGTGAATTCAGCCTATCCAGGACAGTGATATTGTCAGTTTCGGTGTGTGAAGGTGTTGTAGCTTTACAGATGAATCTCAGTGCAGCTCAGCAGTTGTCTGCTAAGCAAGAAGAAAAGGTTTTATGATACAGCAGTCACCTGCAGGGATATATAGACTGGAAATTAAGGAGCCTTTTCCTCTTTAATTCAATTTCAGCCCAGCACCTCTGACACATAATCTTTAATTGAGGTGGGATTTATCACTATGTTTCCAAAAGCACTGAGATAAACATTCTGATATGGCCTCTGGACAGTAATGAGGGCATCAGGGATGGGCATGGAGGGAATTATGGTTATGCGAACTTCCTGTGACCTCATCAGGACACAGACACACCTTTGAAAAACATGGATATAGATGATATTGCCTATCTATCTCATCCATCCATCCATCCATCCATCCATCCATCCATCCATCCATCCATCCATCTTAATATGAACCAAGAGAATCATTCACTAAAAAAATAATAAAAAAATTACTGATAATTTACTACCCCCATGTCATCCAAATGTCCATGTCTTTCTGTCTCAGTCGAAAAGAAATTAAGGTTTTTGATGAAAACATTCCAGGATTTTCTCCATATAATGCACTTCAATGGGAGCCAAACAGTTCTAGGTTCAAAATGACAGTTTACAGTGCAGCGTCGAAGGGCTTTGACGACACCAGACGATGAATAAGGGTCTTATCTAGCGAAACGATTGGTCATTTCGAAAAATAGATAAAGAAGTTTAGGTTTTATAAGCACAAATGCTCGCCTTGCTCTGTTCTGTTATATAAGCGTTTGTGAGCTCCTGTTAAAACTCGTTCATCAGAAATGGACAAATCTTTTTAGAGTCATGACTGGAAGGGTCCTAGGATTAAGACCCTTATTCATCGTATATGTCGTTAAAGCTGCACTGAAACTCTCATTTGGACCTTGAACTGTTTGAGTTCCCGTTGAAGTCCGTTATATGGAGAAAATCCTGGAATGTTTTCATCGAAACCTAATTTCGTTTTCAACTGAAAGAAAGGAAAGACATGGGCATCTTGGATGACATGAGGTAGTAAATTGATAGCAGCAGTTGTTTTTTTAAAGTGAACTACTCCTTTAAGCATTTTGCTAGTCTAAAAACAATTACTTTCATTAGAATAATTTACATTACGGACAGAGTCATTAATGTTGGAATGATTTTAAATCAGTGTCTCATGCGTATAGTGCAGTTATTTGGTCTCTACACTGCAAATGATTTGTTCAACAGAGTATGTGATTCGCACCATGCCTGCCCTTTCATAGGAGACAGGGTTGTATCTCTTAGCTTAGGAGTGCTGGATAGAGCCAAGCAGATTTGTTTCAGCTGTTAATACCAATCAGGTCAACACTTTGAATGGATGAGTTTTATTCCAGAGTGTCCTTGAATGCCAGTTAAACTTTAAAAATGCATTAAAAACAAATTTGTGCGGCACAGGGTTCAAACCAATTGCATGCCTCGCTCTGCCACGGTCCCCGGTAGTACGTCTGCCAGAATTTTCCACTTGCAGCGTTTTTCTGCAAAGGTTGAGTTTATTTGTTTCTCTTGTTTATTTATTTACAGTACAGGGTTAATTCTCTTGCAGATGCTCTACAATAAAGGAATAAGCTCTTTTTCTGCATCCAGAACCGAGATCACATCTGATTCGACATTCATAGTGCCGCCGAAGCGTGCAGATTACTCACAGAAGTATTGATTTCCAAGCAGTAGCAGTACTATCTGTCTGCATATTAATATGAAAGTCGATCTTTCTCCCCATGTTTAATTTCTTTATATCTTTCATAACTGATTAATGTTCTTTTGTGAGGAAGGAATGAATAATTTATAAGCCCAATAGCCTCCGGCTAATGAGAAAATGCTTAATTTCACTGAATGTGTCTGTGTTTTAAGAGCCCCACTGCTGTTGATACTTCAGATGAACACACTTGCAACCTTCTGGAATAAGAAGCGAGCCGGCAACGGAATAATTATGTCTAACTGGCGTAATGGTAATGAAAGATTGAAGAGATCTTGTTGAGAGAAAGCACCTGATTGTTAGCATCTGTTTTACAGATTCGATGAATGCATTTTTAATTGTCTCTGCTCCCCGACAGCCTGGCTGGCGGTTTCCCATGAAAGCGTGCCAGCTCCAAAATGAAGCAAATTGAATGAACAGCACTTATCGTTAACAAGGAGCGTAATTAAATATGCAGATAGGTGCAGATAATATCATTAACCTCGTGGACTAGGGTTCATATTCTCCTTGATTCTGCACGTGCTGATCAAAGGGCCCACGAGTGTTCGTTGTGAAATTTGCCAACAAGATGTTTCGCATTAACGTCTGCATGTTAATGAACTGGGGATTTCGCTAATGACTGTATTATGTGCTAAGCCTGATATCCACACTTCACCGCTGCGAATTATCAAAGCAAAAGCGCGACGTCAAATTCCGGATACATATTTTCCCATCCGAGTGTCAAGCTGTCAGAACAAATATTTATCTGCTGAAACGCATTTCTGCATCTGTTTGCCTGGCGCTGATGCCAAAGCGGAGAGGTGCCGCCTCTGCTAATTACCTCATAATGTGGCATATTGTGATAAGCTACCAAGGCATCGGAGGTGTTTATCCACCGCATCTTGACACCGTGCCAACTGTAGTGCCAACCCTCCTCCACCTGCGCTGCACAGGCGACACAGATGCCCTCTTAAGAGCCAGAGAAAAAGCTCACTTGTGTTTGCTAAGGTCTCTAATGTGCACGGCAGGGAGAGCTAATTGTATTTGCATCTAAATGGGAGTTGTAATTCTCAACAAGCACAGATGGAGGCTGAAGCACCATGTGTCTTTATAAGGGCAAGATGATGTGACAAAGCCGCCTCTTCTTCCAGATTACAGTGGCACCATGACCATATTTATTCTATTAACTAGCAGCCAGCTTAGATTTCTATTTTTGCTCTTTCGAGCAAGCTAGACCAGCCTCTTGTTTCGGATAATGCTTCTGCACTGTAAAACAAAACAAAAAAAACGGTAAAAAAACCCCGGTAAAAACGGTGTCTGTTAAAAAAGTGAAAAATACTGTCAGGAAAAAAACTGTAAAACACAGTAAAAAAATGGTAATTTCTTATTCTATAATTATGGTTTATTACTGTTATTCTACACATAAATATCTTTCATTATCTGATATAATGTTAATTTACTGACGTATTGAAGTATTAATATCTGTTTTGTACCATCGTAACACTGACAACCACGGTGATGATGAGTCACATGATCATTCAAAGCTCATTACAAGCAGCTTTTCCACAAGAGAGTTAATACTAATATATAGAAACTGCACAGTGTTATTCGCAGAAACATTAAACACCATCATGGTAACACATGACATTTTTAAAATGCATTAAACATTAGTTTAACAACATTAAATGTAACATAAAACCCTAATATACATAACTCATTCGAAAAAAACAACTAAGAAAACTATGAAGAAACATAGTTATTTCAACAAAAACACATCAGAATGTGAAGTGTCACGCAGGAATTGTGGCAATTTACAGTTTTTTCACTGTAAATTATACAATGAGTTGTTCTTTTTCACTTTCAAAAACTGTAAATTTAATGGTATTTAGTACGGAAATACTATTATTTAACCTTAAAACTCACTTTAACACCTACATACTTAATGATCTTCAAGGAAAACATGTTAAATGACTGCTGATTTCTGCAGTTATACCTTCTTTTCTGTGTTTTCTAATTTAACAGAAAAAATCTGTAAAATATTTCAGAATATGTTTTGTAAAATTACACACAACCCTGTAAAAATACAGACAATTTCCTTTAAAAAAACGTAAAATAGATGTAAAACCAAAATACAAGCAATTACCTGTAAATTCAATAGTGGACCTTTAAATTACAGCAAATATCTGTAAAATAATAGCATTCACTATATAATGACTAAATGGCAAAATTTTGTAAAAAAAATACAGACCATTACCTGTTAATTTAATTTTTTTTACAGTGTAGCAGCCAGCTTAGATTTCTATTTTTGCTCTTTCAAACAAGCTAGACCGTCACCAGCCTCTTGTTTCGGATAATGCTCCTGTGTTGTTTCGCCTTGTGGCACACTTTTAGAGGTGAATGTTTACATCTTTTGGTGTTTTTCTTTCAGCTGTTGCTGTTTTGACAGCGTCACCGGAACTGTTGAGTAAGGTGTATATGGTGAGGATGAACGGCCTGTGATGCAGTGCATGAGGTTATTTAATATGGCTGAAGTGGCCTGTGTTTATGTAAAGATTAAGGGTAAATGGACTCTAATTGTGCGATCTATTTCCTTTAGTTTTGCTGAGTGATTGTTATTGCATCTGAGTATATGAAAGAGACAGTGTTCCCAGTTGGAGCGGTGGTCAGAAAGCTCTGTTTTTTTGAGCCTGACCGCAGCGTTTAGACATTTATTATGAATGTGGGATTAAGACAAGATGCCTTTGTTGCTTACAGAGGTGGAGAAAGCCCATTCGGTGTTCGTATTAGATGGGGGGATGAATTTCCGTTGCGGTAAACGCATCACAGTCCTCTATACGTTCCTGGCATGACACATGAAATGCAGTGTGAGAACCGCAGGCATCTACTTACAGAGACAGTGGTATTGAGGGAACCCAGACTTAGATTTATGCTTAACAGGAACTCGTTGTGACTCGTGCCAAATGTTTCATTTGCAGTGACACCGAGTATCTGATAAACAAAAACATATGACATGTTTACAGCGTTTACAGCTTTGAGGTTTTCCAATTAAACACATTTGGAAATTGGTTTTGGTTTTTATTTGTGCACAGTGTTTTTCTTTTGGATTTGTGTTGACTTTTTGTCTAGGAGACCAAGCGACCAAAGAAACTCTGCCTTTACAAAAAAAAAAAAAAAAGTATTTTATAATTTTTTTATTTTAATTTATTTTAACATGACATGAAAAATTAAGACATACTTTCGTATAACACAGTCTCATCCCAAGACGTCATATAACTGACGTCTTGGGACGTCTTTTGACCATACGTCAATATCCGCCTTTTTAGGGCCCCTTAAACGTCGGTTAGATGACGATCCTGGGACGTCATACAACTGAAGCTTTACCTTTAACGTCAGTTCAGGTGACGGGTAGGTTTAGGGTAGGTTTAGGTCTGGGGTAGAGTTAGGATCCGATGACGTCATCTACCGACGTTTAAGGGGACCCTAAAAAGGTGGATATTGACGTATGGGCAAAAGACGTCACAAGCCGTCAGTTATATGACGTCTTGGAATAAGACTGCACTGTTTCGTAATATTATTCATTCACTGATCAAACAAATTTGATAACAAATGATTTATTTATTGATTAAAACAATATTATGTAAATTAAAAGTTTGTTGTCATGTAAACCATACATCACAGTGGTGATATGTAGTTTAGATATAGCCATAAGTGAATGTCATATGATAACATTTTTAACAGCAAGTTAATATGCTTGCGAGCAATATTTAAATTATTTTAATTAATATTTAATTTAATTTATTTATATTTAATATGTATAATACAATTTTGATTCTTTTTTTCATAACCTCTCTAACATTTTATAACTCTAGTTTTATTTTACTTTGAATCTTGAGGTTGTGTTAGTGCTGGCATATTCTACAAATTAACATATTGTGATTGTTATGTGTGTCTATTTTCCTTTGCATTAATCCTTTCTTTCTTTCTTTCTTTCTTTCTTTCTTTCTTTCTTCTTCTTTCTTTTCTTTCTTTCTTTCTTTCTTTCTTTCTTTCTTTCTTTCTTTCTTTCTTTCTTTCTTTCTTTCTTTCTTTCTTTTCTTTCTTCTTTCTTTCTTTCTTCTCTTTCTTTCTTCTTTCTTTCTTTTCTTTCTTTCTTCTTTCTTTCTTTCTTTCTTTCTTTCTTTCTTTCTTCTTTCTTTCTTTCTTTCTTTCTTTCTTTCTTCTTTCTTTCTTTCTTTCTTTCTTCTTTCTTTCTTTCTTTCTTTCTTTCTTTCTTCTTTCTTCGGCCACATTTGTTTCTTTTTTGTTCTGCACTTATTCGGACAGCTGCTAAAAAGTCTTTTTAAAAAATGTTAATCACCTTGAATCCCCCCATAGCACATTGTGTCTTGTGTTTTGACCACAGGCTACAGTACATGAGTGAATAAGCGATCAGAAATGGCACAGCAAACTGCACACTTGCACAACTTCACTGCAAATCCTTCTTTGTTTTTGTGTTTCATCTTTAATGGAAATTTCAGTTTTAGTATGTTTTTCGAATTTTCCATGAAATATCCATGCATCTTCTCTGATATGACAATTCTCTAATCTGAAAACCTTTGGCTGCTGCAGTGTCTTTCTCTCCATCATGATAATCCTCCCTCGAAAATCCTCAGGACAGTAAAATGCAAAGCAGCAGAAATGAAAGTTAGTTCAAAGTCATTAGAGCATATTCAGTTGAGGTAAGCATGTTCCCAGAGGGCCTTTAAGACACAGACTGATTAGGTGACGGCTTTCAAAACACTGTTGTTCCCTTGGATGAGAAATGAGAGAGAGAGAGAGTGATATGGAGCAAGAGTTACGCCTCTTGTCCTGCTGCGCTTCCTCGGTTAAATCTTGAGGAGTTAGCAAGATTTAATCCCATTTCTGCCACCGCGTCTTCACTCACGGCCACTTTGCATAAGAAGTGTCCATTACACACGCTAATGGGAAAGTGTGCTTTGAAATGAGCTGGGGGTCTTTGCATCAGACTCTAAAAAGCACACCAACACACATCCCTAATGGGAGTACATTGCCAGTGAAAAGATAATTTATCAGATTTGCTGATTCACCAGTCCTGTGCCCTTGTCTGATTGTGTAAAATGATCCGGCCTCTAATTACAATCCATCCCATCAGAATTGCAAATAGTGGTGTCCGGTTGGGGTGGGCAACAGTTTTGGGGGAAGCCAAGGTATAGGGGGAGATAATAGATTCACTTTAAATGTCGTCATATCTCGGATTAGAAGATGAAGTAGCATTCAGGAGATGTACATTAGGTCTAAATGATTTACTCTCCTAACGAGTCTAATGTCTTCCTTTGATCGGATTATGCGGGTCGGACTTTGATTTATTTCAAGCTGCCTCTGAAAACATGCAGGTTACATTTGAATGCTTTCAGAAATAGTTGACAGCCGCTTTCTGTCCCAAGATCCAAAGTGAGATGTTGTCTCTTACATGTGTGTTAATAAGCAACGCTTTGATCCCAAAGTCGATTGTGGCTCTCAATGTCTGGCTTTTGGCCAGTTTTAAGAATTAATGGATTCAAAATTAAACCGTTCTAATAGGGAAAATATGATTTATTGTCTCTATAGCACTAGGTTAGTAAACGTTTGGCAACCAAAGACAAAAGACATGGTTATTATTTACTCTTCTGCAGCTTGTGTGCGTAGGAATAAAAACATAATCAGACGCATGAACAACGTATTTAAGAGGGTTGTAGAAAATTTGTCACTGTTAGCCGTCACAGATAAAGTTAAAGGAGAACAATGAACCTTTGGTCTAATAAAACATTGGTACCTAGTCGATCGCTCTCTGAGATTTGTTTTCATGATAATCGAATGTAAAGAGTTTTATCTCTAAAAACTGTTTAGCATATAATGCTAGTAATGGGGGCATTGACTAAGTAAAAAGAAATCGCTAGTTTATACCACTAACAAGGCTCAAAATAGCCCCACACTCACACAGTAACATAATGAGTGTCCATACATGCAAAAACGAAGCATTGAGAACTTTGTAAGAGTACAGACCGTTTAATAAGAAGATACATTATAATGACAGTTCACTTTATGTATACACAGCAGGAGCCATCTTAGAAAAAATAGTCTCGATAAGTCGATCCCCGAACGCCGTTCATACAGTTCAGAAGTTCACTGAACTTCATACAGTTTAGCTCACTCAGCACGACGTTCGTGGTTTGACTTATCAAGACTTTTTTCTAAGATGGCTCCTGTCTGTATACATAAAGTGAACTGTCTTCTAAAGTATCTTCTTATTAAACAGTCTGTACACTTACAAAGTTCCCAATGCTTCGTTTTGCATGTATGGACCCTCATTATGTTACTGTGTGAGTGTGGGGCTAATTTGAGCCTTGTTAGTGGCATAAACTGAGCGATTTCTTTTACTTAGTCAATGCCCCCAGTGCTAGCATTAAACGCTAAACAGTTTTTAGAGATAAAACTCTTTACATTCAATTATCATGAAAGCAAATCTCAGAGAAAGATTGACTAGGTACCGATGTTTTATTAGACCAAAGGTTCATTGTTCGCCGAAGTTCTCCTTTAAATCTCACATTTGAATGTTTCAGGCTTGTATGTTCTTTGTGCATCTTAGTTTGCTCTGTTAGCTTGGTTACAATACTTAACAGAAAGAGATGGCCTGGTCCCTTGGACCTAATGAGTCTTTTATACACTATACTCTGCACATAAATCTTTTAAAACTCTTGTCATAACATTCGCTAGCTTACACATGACAGCTGCTATCTGTTAGTGCATATCTGTCCTGAATATTTTATAACCACATCTCCAAACCCAGAGAAATCAAAACCAGGAAAGCTTTTTAATTTTTTTGAACTTCTTCTTAGGGCATATCAAAACACACTTTTTAAACTGAAATTGAATTACTAATTTTTGAGTACCTAAGTAGTTTAGGATTTTGAATTTGTTGGGTTTCTGTTCTCAAGATGAATGACATTTTGATGGTCAGGATGAGATGGTTATGGTTTTTCATATAAAAGAGTACATTTAAAATAGACTGCGACAAAGTGAATAAAAAAAAGTATTAAAATACTTTCTAGGTCACTTGTCAAATAAGTGAATTTGTGACAACCATGCGAACTCCTTTTAGCATAGCAAAAGTAATTCATGTTAATTAAATATACAATACAGGGCTTGACATTAACTTTTTGAGGCACTTGTCCTTCGGACAAGTAAATTTATGTTTCACTTGTCCATGCACAAAAGTCACTTGTCCGGGTAAGGATTTATAATTTTATCTAGGGCTGCACGATTTGGGGAAAATGTCATATTGCGATTATTGAGGTCAATATTGCGGTTGTGATATGCGATTGCGATATAATAAACAAATGGTTTCATGAGTCAACTTGTTTGGTTCTAAACCAAATGCACACACAGATTAGTGATAATTCTGAAATTAGCAATAACAACTAAATGATTGATAACACCTATAATGATAAAAAGCCATTGATGTCTGCATAAAAAATAACTGTCTAACAGGTAGGACATATACAGAAATTGAATAAAGATATCAAACAGTCTGCGCTGCATAAATTATAAATTATATATAGACTACTCCTTATTAAAGCTACACAAGTTCTTTAGTCAAGAGCAGCGAGTAATTCTCTCTGTTCCATTTGTTCTTTCATTAACTTTACTGACAGAACGCTTTATTGGTAGCTGGCCCTTTAAGAGCAGCCGCTGTGGACAGAGACGCGGATCTTACACGAGCTTCATTCTCAACTCTTGTCACAACTCTTGTCCATCATAAGACTGCTCTTATGTTATGAAGATACTCGACAAATGACATTTTGGCTTAATTGTGTGTGTTGTTGATGTTCGTTTAAGACGCGAAAGAGAACTTCTGGCGCGCGCGTCGTGCATGCGCATTATACTGGCGCGCGTCTTTCTGTAAGTCACATTCAGGACATTCACAGGCAGCGTGAAAAATGTGTTCCTTTCAAATCGGTAAACTGTAAAATAGACGTAACAAGTGGCACATAATGTGAAGTAACATGGCATTTTATTTTGTTTGAAATTTAACTTGTTTGGTCAGACAACTAATTTTCTCTTCTACTTGTCCTACAAAAAATCCACTTGTCCCGGACAAGCGGACAAGCCTTAATGTCGAGCCCTGTAATAATTGGTTTATATATGCATGTGTGTGTATATATTGTTTTAACTTAATTTTAGGTCAAATATGGGCAAACTTAATTGTTGGATTAAAAAAATGCAATTTATAAATTTAACTCAACGGCTGGGTTTGTCGAACCCGATCTCATGAAAGTTTGTATCTACTGCCAAACATAGTTTTTGCATGTATATGGTACGTGTTTTTTTTTTTTTTTCAGTGCATATGATACGCACTTTATGGCGTATAAGTACGAACTCCCAATGCATTCTCATCCTTTAGCGTCATATAGAACGCTATATGAAAAGCGGCGCTATACTACACACATGGTACCCTTTATCGTTTATATAACACGCGCTGTGATGGGTAGGTTTAGGTGTGGGGTAGGGTAGGGTAGTCTCATAATACGCTAAAGGATTTATGACGCCTTCAGTTCGCGTGTTATATATAAACGATAAAGGGTACCATGTGCGTAGTATAGCGCCGTTTTGTCAAAAAGCGTTCTATGTAACGCTAAAGGATGAGAAACGGGCTGGAACTCCCCACCCCTTCCCCCTAAACCTAAAATAGCATATGCACGCAAAAACCATTTTTGGCATATAAATGGCACGATAAATGACAATCGTGGTATAGATACGCATTTTCATGAGACTGTGTTGCAAAATTGGGTTAAAACAACCCAGCATTGTATATACACATACAATAGACATTATTGTTATTAATAATATAAATAAAGAAACACAATTGGAGTTGCTGGTTATTGTGTGTAAAAAGGAGCTTCTCACTCTTGACCTTGCACACATGGAAAAGGTAGTTCACTATGGTAACCTGGATCTCCAAGCTTTTGCGGTTAGTCCATCATCTCAGCCCTCTTCATGTAGTACTTTTATTGGCTGCACAATTGAAATGTCATGCTTGGCCAACAGAGGAGCCTGTAATTTTTAACGCGTGATTAAATTGTCCCTGCTAAATGGAAAACACTGCCTGACCAGACAACAAAATGGGGTGCAGAGAAGCACGGAGGTCCAGACAAATGGAGCAAACTCTGTGCTATTTTTTAAGGCATGCGACAGCGGTTTTTTGCATATTTGGGGATGAAAAAAAGAAAAGAAAATGGCGCTGAGGCGCACGATCTGGCACATCAAAGCCTGAACATGTCACTGATGTAAAGGAAATCAGGTTCAAATGAATATTAATGAGCAGAACAATTACCTCTGGGAAATGTTGTCTGCAGCTTAGCTTTACTAACATGCACCTCACCTTTGGCTCGGTGGCATCAGAGACGGAATCCCCAGCAGGCATCTCTGCTCCAGCTGCTGCTATATTTGGATGTCATTTCTGCCCTCGCTCTCCATCAGTCTGTTTCAGCCTTCTCTCTCTCTCTTCTCTTCCCCGCACTTCTATTTGTTATATATATAGGCCTATATGTGAAAATGCGAAAGGAAATCTCCTGTCTGCAATATCTGTGGATTTGAGAGCTCTGTTATATGTCAGGTGGGATATTTGTAATACATACGGCAATATTAACACAACAAATATTTTTGTTTTTTTTTATTATTTACACGAAATGTCTGCGGACAGTACAACAATATCCAACGTTCACGGCCCCCTGATGATATTCGCCACACGTCAAACTTTTTTAATGAGGTCTACCTATTTGAAAGACGATGCAAACTTATTGCCAACTTTCTGCTCCATCGCCTGCTGGACCTTTGCTTAAAACTGTACGCTTTTCAGTGGTAGAGATTAGCTGAGATCCATTGATTGAACTTTAAAAGAACTCTCTGAGCGGAGAAGAACTCGAAAGGTGACTGGAGTTTAATACACAGCTCCTCACACTTTGAGCTTATACCTACACATTCCTACACATTTCTCCTCCTCCAGCTTTAGCAAGATTCACACTTTAATGCTAATGCCAGTATGAGCTTTATATAAGGATTAGATTTCTCCGAGGCTGCTTTCACCTTGAACATCTGACTTTGTTTTAAAAACTTTTGACCTGAAAAGTAGCACACATTTGTGGTTTTAATTGTACGTTTTCTTGAATGCTTGATGTCCATATTTATGAAGCCAGCTTGCTTTTAATAATTAAAGCCTTGATGATAGCAATAACATTAGAAGTGATCAGTCTTCATGTACAGCTCACTTTAAGTGCTAAAAAGCCATAGGTCAGCTTTACATTAAATTGACAAAGCCTATTGATTGATTTATCCAATTTGGATTTGCCTTGTCTTTTGCACATAAACTTCAAATATGCTGTTCATATGGGAATGGTGCCATTGATTTCCTTAACTTAAGACCAAATGCTAAAGATTTTTGGATAAGCTTCCTCATTACTTAAGCTAAAATCAATAAGGAAGAGCATCTTTTAATGACGAGCGGTTTGTACAGCAAACTGCTGAAATGGGCCCCCGTTCATCTGCCGCCCGGGCGATCGATCATGAAGGTCTTTAAGTGAGGCCCAATTGGTTGACATTGTGGTTTATCCTTCACGTCAAAACTTACAGCTGTAGGAAAGTGAAGTGCAGTGCAAAGACGCAACAGGAGTTTTTATTCCCCCTTCTGGATCCTCCGTCTTGCTCTGTGATGTACGAAAAGCCAGTCAGAGATTTAAGAGTGTTGTTTGTGCACAGACTGTGAAATATATTAGGGATTTTTTTGATTAAATGTATTTTGGAGAATATTGGAGATTTGAATTTTAACAGTGTATTTTGTCATCAGTTTTTGTAATGGTTGCCTAAATGCGGGAGCTGAAGTTCCTGTTGGTTTGGATCAAATGAGGAAGCGAAAAGAAAAGGAGATGTGAGATTGACTTCCCATATAGAATACCTATAGCTACTGCTAGAACAGAACAAACCCCTGCTGTGTGTGTAAAAAAACGCACAAAAAAGTCTCACTCTGTTTTAATTGTTCTTGATAGTAAAAAAAAGTAAATAAAAAAAATCCATCCAGTGTTCTGTTGCAAGAAATAAAAATCTTGAATAATTTTCTGTCAATGAGAACAAGACATTGTGACTTAAATATTCAACTTTGGATGCATCCAAAATTGCATACTTCCATATTTATATATAGACGAAAACAGTATGTCTAAAATTTAGACATACTATACTGCAAGTTCATCCGGGTATTTTTTTTCACGAGTACTGTGTATTTACACTCTAAATACACAGTACTCGTAAAAAAGTACCCGGATTAACTTCTACTTTCACCAAAAATCTGAAGTTTGCATATGATTGACACTTTACTATGCCATGAAGCCACGGGAGGGGATTTATAAAGGGCATTGAAGCGACGCAACTGATGCTGGTAGGTCACATGACTACATCGCGAATGTGCCAGATTACATTTGATTTTTTAGCAGTCCCAAAGTTATTCAAAATAAGTACCAGCAGTTCTCAGAAGAGTATGCGATTTCCTGACGCAGCCTTGGTGTTTTTGAGCAAAAAACATGGCGATTTAAAGAGACAGTTCACCTAAAAATAAATTCTGTCATCATTTGCTATTTGTGTATATATATATATATATATATATATATATATATATATATAATATATATATATATTAGGGCTGTCAGTTTAACGCGTTATTAACGGCGTTAACGCAAACCCATTTTAACGGCGTTAATTTTTTTATCGCGCGATTAACGGTCTTTTTGTCACATGCTTTTGCAACAGGACGCGGCATGCGTCCTGATCCATTTTGCCGTCTCGCGCTCGTCATCCAGTCAAAGCAGAAACGTGTTTTTGTGGCATGCCTGTTGTTTTGTTTTCTAATCTAGCTAGATCCGCTTGCTCTTTGGTTGAAGAAGCGACAAAACGTCCTCGCGCGGCGCAAGCCATTGAAATGAATGGGTTTCAGAGCGAAGCGCGAGGATGTTTTGTGCCGCACACACTCGTTTGGACTGCCAGCCGGCCAAATAGTAACGTTACGTTTTGAGTGGATGACGAGCGCGAGACACCGAAATGGATGCCCTAAGATTCTGAATTGGAAAGTTTACTTTTAAAAGTTGCCAAACTGTCTCATTGACAAGACCAAAGTGATCTGTGTGTTTTGTCGTTGTGAACTGAGCTGTCATCATCGCAGCACATCCAGTCTGAAACACCACTTGATGATGGCCAAGCACACACACAGCTGATGCGAATTCTCCACCCCTCGCCAATATTAGGACCTGTCAGTATTTTTTTCACCCTTTTATTGGTAGACAGTGTTACATTGTGTGAGAGATTATTTATATAGTGTGAAATTTAACACTATTCCAATGTTATTTTCAATAATAATAATAAAAAAACATTTGCACTAAACAAGCCAATCCACTTTTCCATGTTGATAAGAGCATTAAAATGAGAAAAAATAATGTAACAAAAAGAAATCAAAAGAAATCAAAAGATATATAGAATAGATAAAAATGTGCGATTAATCGCGAGTTAACTATGACATTAATGTCGATTAATCGCGATTAAATATTTTAATCGTTCGACAGCACTAATATATATATATATATATATATATTATTTTTTTTACCAAAACGGTTCTGTTTTGTTGTGTTGCATAATATCGAAAAGAAATATGTCCTGTACTGCTAACCCACAACATTACCAACTGTCCCATACAGTAGTTATTGAATAGACAGAACATAAAGTCACTCCTTTTAGGTAGTTGATTGAAAAGCACATAACATCCTGCGTGAACAATATGACAAATGATAAAACATTACAATCTTGTTATTTATTTATTTTTTTAGATATGTTGTGCTCAGTATGTATTTTTAATCCTTAACCTTTTGATAAAAAAAATATGCAGAAAAATGACTGAAGAAATACCTCTGCAATTTCTTCCTCTAAAGGTGTCACAGTTTTAGTCATAAATATGGAAACGGCATAAGTTCACATCACGGAAAAGAATCAAAGCCTATTGTTGTATGTCCTTTTCTTCGTGTAAAGTTTGCTTTAAATGTCACACATTAGCATATGAACTTTTAAATGAGCTTGTTTGCTCAGTAATACTGGCATGTAAATACAGATATTGAATGCATAGGTTGAATATGCGAGGTCTGGGTGAGACTTTGGTCTTCCCAATGTTAATTAAGGCACGGCGAGGGATCTCTTCCCTGCGCTCATGCTTAGATTGACTGGTTATGTGTGGTTCTGGAAAAGTGCTTTCAACTCAAATATCCAATAGCAGCAATGGAAATGATCTGTGCTGTTTAATTTACAGCAGACATGATTGACAGCCATCAATACCGATACATATAAATGCTTCATACATTATTCACACTCTCTGCTATCCCTTGTTGTTGGAGTGTTTGTGTGTGTATGTATTTGAGGTAGACTAAGACAGACATAGCGCATCTGGGACCAGCAGTGGTATCAGAGAGACTGAGAGAGAGAGACAGCTGTGCACTCGTAGGATATGAAAAGAAAGATGACTGGATGAGAGGCATGAGCGTGTAAAGACAGATTGATGGATATGTACAATATTCATAAACACTTCAATAACATACCATTCACCCTTATTAATACTGTTTACTAGTATTATTACTAGTATACATAAAATAGACGTACAATATATGTACATGTGTATGTGCTTAAATATACATTTATATATATATGATATATATATATATATATATATATATACTACTATATATATATACATACGCATACACATGTGTAATAATACACATAAAAGTATTAATAATACAATTCACTTCTTGAATTCTTTTTCAACAATTGATTTTATTATTATTATTATTATTGTTGTTGTTTTTTTTTTTATTTTTTTTTTGCTGTGGCCTTCCATTAAATCCACAGAAGCAACCATGTCTATTTCCCATGAGTATGTTTCGAGGATTTAATTTTTGCATAAATGTTAATATATATATATATATATATATATACACAATCACCTAAAGAATTATTTGGAACACCATACTAATACTCTGTTTAATAGCAGAACTGCCTATTCTACACGTGGCATTAATTCAACAAGGTGCTAAAATTGTGTAGAAATGTTGGCACCATTTTAATAGGATAGCATCTTGCAGGAGATTTGTGGGATGCACATCCAGGGCACGAAGCTCCCATTCCACCACATCCCAAAGATGCTCTATTGGGTTGAGTATCTGGTGATTGTGAGGGACATTTTAGTACAGTGAAACTCATTGTCATGTTCAAGAAACCAATTTGAAATGATTCGAGCTTTGTGACATGGAATATTATCCTGCTGCGAAGTACCATCGAGGATGGGTACATGGTGGTCATTAAGGGATGGACATGGTCAGCAACAATGTTCAGGTAGGCCGTGGCATTAGACGATGCCCAATTGGCACTAAGGGGCCTAAAGTGTGCAAAGATAACATCCCCCACACCATTACACCACCTCCACCAGCCTGCACAGTGGTAACAAACTCATGATGGATCCATGTTCTCATTTGTTTACGCCAATTTCTGACTCTACCATCTGAATGTCTCAACAGAAATTCGAACTCATGCAGACCAGGCAACATTTTTCCAGTCTTTAACTGACCAATTTTGGTGAGCTCTTGCAAATTGTAGCCTCTTTTTCCTATTTGTAGTTGAAATGAGTAGGTGCACCGATGGGTCATTCTTCTGTTGTAGCCTATCCGCCTCAAGGTAGTGTGTGTTGTGGTTTCAGCAAATGCTTTGCTGCATACCTCGGTTGTACGAGTGGCTTATTTGCAGTCAAAGTTGCTCTTCTATTTGCTTGCAATTGCTTGGCCCATTATACTCTGACCTCTAGTATCAACAAGGCCTTTTAGCCCACAGGACTGCCGCATACTGGATGCTTTTCCCTTTTCACACCATTCTTTGTAAACCCTAGAAACGGTTGTGCATGAAAATCCCAGTAACTGATTAGATTGTGAAATACTAGACTGGCCCGTCTGGCACCAACAACCATGCCACGCTCAGAATTCCCCAAAACTCTTTCCCATTCTGACATTTCAGTTTGGAGTTCAGGAGTATTGTCTTGACCAGGACCACACCCCTAAATGCATTGAAGAAACTGCCATGTGATTGGTTGATTAGATAATTGCATTAACGAGAAATTGAACAGGTGTTCCTAATAACCCTTTAAGTGAGTGTGTGTTTATATATGGCATGTTTTTTTTACATTCCCAGAGCAGAATTTTGCATTGCTAGAGAAAACACACATTTGTATAATTGGAATTGACTGTAATTCACATATGCTGTACCTCTTGTTTCTCTCGTACATCTCTGATAATTATAAAAACATATTCCACAGTAAAACATGAATTTATAACATGACACAGAAATGGATGGGTCTATGAGACAGGGAGCAGATGAACACAGAAAGTACAGACAGATCGAATTATGTGTGTAAATTATTTTCTTTTCTGCTTTCATTCTCCCTCTTTCTCCTCTCTCTCTCCCTCAGAGTCCTGTGCAGTGAGGGGAAATAGACATTATGTTGCCCATACCTTCAGTACATAAAAATGATTTAATATGTACTCCGCTATCAGCATCGAGCTGCAGTGATGTCAGTCCTGTGGTGACTCCTGTTTTTTTCTCCCCCGAAGTGTTTAAACATAAAACTGTGGTAATAAAGCAATTTAGGATGTAAAATACCCAGCCGTTACCTGCAGCAAAGCTTTCTGCCGTCATTACTGTCAGACTTGAAAAACCCAGTGGGCCTGCATGATAAACAGAAGGCCTGATCAGATGCCGCAGTGGCCTAATCATGTTTGTCAGCGCTGAATTCCTTAACCTTTGAATGACCTGACAGAATGGCAGTGACCCAATCAGAAAAAACCTAATTGAATCTACCTTGTGGCTGTGCGATTTATGAAAAAATGAAATTGAAGCTGAAATATGTATGCGCCCAAGCCAAATACCTTATGAATTGCTCGGTGCTGTCTTACCTATTACAAATACTTATGAAAAAAAAAGCATGGCTGGCTTTCTCATTACCCTTCAGATCCTTTGTAAGGATATTCCTATCAGGATAATCTGATTTATTTGCAATTTTCTTTAAGCCGCTTAGTGTTTACTTCTAAGATTAATATTTGCAGTCTTATTAAATTCCCAGTTGTATATTATGACAGATAGAAATATTTTTCTTTTTTTCTTGTTTAATCTAGAATTTCCCTTGTGCTTTAAAAATGGCTGACGCCTACAAAGACTTGGGAATAAAATGTGTAGGGGGAGCACAGAATGTGTTTGAGTATGTGTATGAATGAATGAAATGATGAATGAATGAAGAAACCATCCTGACTGATGAGGCGGACTGTCAAATTTAAAGGGACAGTACACCCCAAAATGTTAATTCTGGCATCATTTACTCATACTGAAGGATGACTTCTGTGGAATACAAATGGCGATAGAAAAATGTTCAAGCTGATCTTTTCCATACAATGAAAGTGGATGGGGAGTGTTTTCATTAAACTGAAGAAAGCAGCTTGGACATTCTTCTAAATTTGTTCAACTCAAGAGAAAATAGTCATAAAGCTTTAGAACATGAGGAAAAATGACATTAATTAATAACATACTTGCAGTACAAGTTTATAAAAAACAAGCACAAAAAAAATGATCTAATGTAATTACCTGACCTAAATAATGCGATCCTTTATTTTCCTATTTTTTTTTTTCCAGATGCTTAAAACTTTTAGGAGAATGGCAAAATTGGTGTATCGCATCAGACATGGTTCAAACAAGACATCACAAATGATTTTCATTAGATGCTAAAATGGAACAATTTAATGTTTTGTTAACTTGTTAGTATATTTATGAATTTGGTCACACTTTAGATTAGGGTCCAATTCTCACTATTAGCTAACTATTAACTATGACCTTTGTCTTAATAAACTCCTAATTACTGCTTAAAAATAGTTAGTAAGGTAGTTGTTAAGTTTAAGTATTGCGTAGGATTCAGGATGTAAATATGGTCATCCAGAATAATAAGGCATTAATATGTGGTTTATAATTACTAATTAACAGCCAATGTGACATCATGACTTTTGCGTAAAACATACACGCCACTCTCAAGTCAAGTGACGTGTCTATCTATACGCATTTTGAGCTATCCGTGTGTATGTCTAACGCCATTAACGTCCGAGTGATTCCGCGTGCATGTACACGCTGTTAAATGTCAAGAGCGAAACGAAGCAAAATGTAGATCTACATCTGGGGAACAGATATTTTTTCCCTAGGATGGTAGGGGAAGACTCATAAATGGCTATTAACCCCAGTGACGGTTAAGTTTAGGGACGGGGTTGAGGTAAGTCATATATTTATATACATAGTAATAACGTTAAGTCAACGACGTTCATAAACACGCTGAAAAGCGATTATGCGTGTTGATAGCACGCCAAAAATAGAAATACGAATTGGCGTGTCATGCACACACAATTTTATAAGATCAGTCTGAATATCCTATACATGCATAAGCAACTTGCTAATAGTGACAATTGGACTATCATGAAATTATAGGTTAAAATGTGAAAACACAAAGTATGATTGTCGTTGTTTTGACTCAAATGTTTACTTGTGTTCTTTTTTATTGATTCCAAAACTGAACGATTTTGATTTCTTGATGGCACAATTGTCCTTTCGGTAGCCTAGTTTCAGTCTCTCTCTTAAACCCAATTCACTGCTCTGCAGGTGGAATATTGTTGCAAGAGAAGAGTGTATCTGAATGTTTTGTTGTTTTAGTGGAGGCCCTGCAGGAGTGCTCTAGGTCAGGTAATTTTAGCTCTAGCTGAGGAAACCAGGCATGCCGCTTTCTTCTTCCTCAAAATCGGATTTTGCTCTTCTGGAACAGAGGTTCCTTCAGAACCCGCAGCGCTGTAATGAGGGAGACGCTAAAGCCAAGGTGAAGCTAATGATGCTAACAAACTCATCTCAGCAAAATTATTGATGTTCTGCCACATTTTGTGTTTGCAAACGAGGCGTAATGTACGAGGAATAAAAGCAGTACTTCACGAATTAAATAATTGATGTAGCCCTTGCCAAATTAAACCGTTTTCTCAAATGATCACAGCGTACGAAGTTTGCTCTGTCAGCCTTGAAATATGATGTTTTCCTTTTCTTACATCCACCTTGGTCTCTGGCATCCTTTCATAATGCATAACAAATCTATATGCCGTTAGCTCATTAGCCTCTGCTCTGTTTTCACACATGCCAACCAAGGACAAACATCCCGTTGTTTGGCTGAAGTCTAAAAACAATAATCATCTGTGTAATAACATGGCTAATGACCTTTAATTGGAATTGAGCCAAGGCTTAATGACTATTAGCAGCGGCTGACATTACGCCTACTCCCCTGGGTGAGCGTGCGTGTGCGAGCGTGCACGTGTGTGTGTGTGGGCTACGCGGCAAGGGGCAAGACAATACAGTAAATAGTGAATTGTGAGATGCAGCCAAGCTTGTAGAAAATAACTATTTGAGGAATGGCGCATGAACTGAACGCTGTAATTTTGACAGCTGGCAAGGTGTGGTGAGGGGGGAGTCGGGGTGAAACCTCGTATCTCAAGACCGTTGATGAATGACTCTAATTAAGGGATGAAATCAAGCATGTGAAGACAGGCGATCGCTTTAGGTCGCTGTTTGGTAGTTTTCTGCTCCCGGTGCTGGACTCATCCATCTAAATATCACTGTTTTTCACTCTCCTCTGAGTGGTGGAGGAGGAGCAGAGGAGCTCCGAGGGGTCAGGGACGGGCAGGAGGCCCGGGCGAGGCTCACGTTTCACATTTTTCTACAGTGTCCTCTCTCTGGATGCTCTGGTTTGTCAGTCATTAATTTGATTTGATGTATGTTCACTTAATCTCTGTTTGGCTCAATATGGTTTTGGATGTCCATGCAGTCTTACCTCTGTTTCTATTGACTTCCTTTTTGGGGAAATGCTTATTCTGTCCTTGTCCTCTTTTGCAATGTTTCAAAGTCTAGATCTCTGTTCAAAAACCTAGTAAGCAGGCTTACCTAGACAGCATTTTAGGCCATCATAGGTGCAATTAAGGGTTAATTCACCCCAAAACGAAAAGTATGTCCTAATTTACTCGCCTTTATGTCCTTCCACACAGAATGTCCAGTCAGCTGTTTTTGTGCATTTTTAACAACGGCTTAAAGGCTTTTTAGGCTTTTTTAGCCTTTAAATCGAACAATTGTGGGGAACGCAAGCCAGAAAATTATAAAAGTCCCCCCAAGTCCTGATATTGGGACTATATATATATATATATATATATATATGGCAACGAATTGGCTGGGCAACGATTAATCGCATCCAAAATAAAAATTTGTGTTTACATAATATATGTGTGCGTAGTGTGTATTATTTTTTATATATAAATACACACACATCCATGTATATATTTAAGAAAAATGTGTTCTTAATATACCAAATATTTATATTTATACATAATATGAACTATGTCTAAATATATAAAGTATATACATGCAAATATTTCGTAAATATATACATGCATGTGTGTGTATTTATATATACAAAATAAATATATAATTAATTAATAATTAATAATTATACACACACATATATTACGGAAACAAACTTTTATTTTGGATGCGATTAATCGCGATTAATCGTTGCCCAGCCCTAATATAGGTAACACTTTATTTTGATAGTCCACTTTAGACATTCTACTAACTGGAAGTAACTTTGCAACTAAATCTCATTAGAGTATTCAGTACACCATCTGCTTAATATCTGATAACACTTTATTTTGTTGGTCCCCCAACAGATATTCTACCGACTATAAGTAACTTGGCAACTTGGCAACTGGTAAAAGTCATAATCTCTTCGAACATCTAACTTATATAAATATATTGCCTTAATCACTGTCTTGTTGGCTCATAGCACCATTTTGAAACATGTCAGCAATTCCTAGCGACTGTTAGCGAGGCTTAAAATATGTAATACACAGCGGGGTTGGTTGTAGACAGAGTGTTACAATTAAGCCGCCAAGTGTACAATGATAATCAAATGAAAACCGAGCCACACAACTTTTCAGGTTTGAGTATACATTTAACTTTGTTAGACTTTCACAAACAATGTTGAAATTTAAAATGTTTAAAATTTAGTGTACTATGAATGATAACTTGTTTATTTATTAAAAATGTGGCCTGTTATTAATGCAATAAACCCTTTAAATTTTTATTTTAAGCTCATTTGTATTATTATTACTGTAATTATTATTAATAATAATATTTGTACATGCAGCTGCCACACACAAATCTAATTTAATTGCAATTACAATATTTATAATTTTATTTATTATTATTTATTGCAAAACTATGCAGCCCTTTTCTATGTCTCTATCCATGATATTGATCCATAATAGAAGGATGATTGGATGAGGGATGGATGTATGGATATCTGTCTATACAGATGCACAAACAATATCAAACTATACAAATAAAATAGTACTGAATTATGTGTGTTACACACAAGTGTTACAACTAACCCCTCTATCTGTTACAATTAACCCCGCATATGGGGTTGTAAGTTGTAACATTTGCACTTCTGTCACTTTCAGTGCAACTGTACGAAAATGGTAGGTCCTAGAAAAAAAACTTTAAGTGGCCATTTGTAGCAGAGATGTGTATGTTGCTTGTGTAAAAAAGTATTAATCTAACCTAATTATTTTTTAATGAATTGAGCCAAAACCAGAAAGCGTTAGGTTGTGCCCTGCTCTCCCTATATCAATTGTAAGTCAAGTGTTCAATGAGCTTTGCCTGCTACTATGTTGTGTCCGCTTGCCGCTGACCATAGGGCATTTCAGATCAGTCACATGTGAGGTTACATTTAAGTTAGGATGCTCACTCTTTAGGTTTTGGACCAGAGCAGTTGTCTGCAGACTATTAGACATGTGCCAGCTGATGGCCTTCACAAACACCTGGAAAACCTTCATCAACAGAAGCCAAATTAACCAACCTGCTCTCCACCAGCCAGCAAACAAAAGCTGTGTACACAAACAAAAGACTGATGAATAAAACAGGTGACACATAGAGGGTTTAGCTGGGCATTGGGACCTTTCATCCAGCAGCAAATGATGGCCTTTGTTAATGAATTCAATTTAATGTTTACTGTTCTTGAAGCTCTCCTGCCTCATATCCTGGCAGACTGCTTACTAACAAGACCGAAAGTCTGGCATTACGGCGTGTGGCTAAACAGGTCCCCAGGGAAAGCAGCTTTTCTCTTCTCCCCCTCTCTCTCAATCCTTCTCTTCCCCCTTTTCTCCATCCTCTGGCCTTGTATTAGAATACCTGCTCAGTGAATCTCATCTCTCCTCTCTCTCACACACACAATCAGTGCACATGGGCAGAGGGAGCCACCAGCTGGAATATCCTGCGTTCGGTGGCACACTGACAGTTTTATCTACTTTACTAACTGCTTTTGCATGTCTAAGAATGAATAATTGACCTGCTTCAATAGGCACAGGACACTCACTGATTTAAAAGCACATCCAGAGGAGATATGAAATAATAATGACTTACCGGCGGCATCTAATTTCTGTAATTGTGTGCCGGCTGAATGGGGTTTGATTCATTTTTTTTTTTTTTTCTCTCTCTCTGTTTTCTATCGTTTAAGGTTGTTTTTATAGTAAAAGTGTTATCGCGAGCATCACGGCTCCTCAAATAACCACACGCTACTCTGATTTATGTCCCTTTGCCTGTCTGTACTGCTATACTAATATTTATAGCTGCGTATATGCATGTATCATTATAGATACAGGGGCTGATAAATTAGTTTGCTGATGACTGTTTTATATCACAAATCATCAGAACATTACAGCCTGCTAATGCAAATCCTCTCTCTCTGCCAGCGGTGTGCCGGAGCAGGACCACAGCATTTTAATAATGGTCATTTGTGCATTATTCCAAAGCATCCGCGGCACGAGAGGAAAAGGGATTTCTCATCGCCTCCTGCCCGTGCATCTGCGGCATTACTCAGTGTGAGCTATTGCAGGAGAGCTCATTGCTCTCAAAAATCAAAGTTAAATGGGTCATCTATCATCTGAATTTGTGTCTGGCTGACTTGTCTGAACATCACAATGATTTATGACTTGAATTGGAGAAGTCAACCATGCATGTTTCTTAGTTTATCGTTTTATGCTGCCTTCAATTAAACCTCTATAAACAGGATGATGGCTTTACAACGTCGTCCGGCAATGAGAGCGATGAAGGTTTTGCATGAGGACGGGCAGCTTTCAGCCCTCTAATATCCCGTTGACTTTTCCGGGTTGGGTTTGGGAACACGCACCACAGTTTCCATGCAATGAAAGGAGACTCGTGTCGGTCCGACCATTTTTCATTAACTAAATCCTGTAATTTGTTCATTCTGGGATTCTTATGACACTATAATGTCATTAAGGCACGATCTTGATTATTCCCCGCTTGCATCAACAAGCAAATGCCACCTTAATGATCTGCCGTTTGCTTATTGTATTCTGCTTATTATTTCCCATTTCTCATTATTGCTGTCATTTTTCTAGATAAAAGTGCATGCAAAAATTCAATTTTCTGAGCCTGGAATCCAGGGGCGATAACATGTTTGCTGATTAGAACCTGAATATATGGAATTTAGCATGGCAGCTGAAGAGTAAATGGTGTTTGTGTGAGCGTACGTGTGTGTATCTCGCTCTGCACAGTTGACTGCTTATGTTCCACCAGGAATCATCCCGGTTCTTTCTCTCATTGTGTTGCCTACTACTTATCTAGACTCATCCACAAAAATACAGAGATAGTTGATATGTGTTCTGTGTGTTCCTGTTTGAGCTCGGCGGTTTGTTTGAGCTTTATTTATATCTTTATTATTCGCAGCGTTAGTGTAACTGGCGTGTTTATTGACAAAGGTATATACCCAGGGAGATACCACATTGAAAGGCCCAATTACTTGTGTTCATCATAGGTTTCAGGCTGTGGAAAACAGGCTTTGATTCTTTGTTAAGAAGGTTTTATTTCTGTCAAGACAGTGGAAAAATATGTTTAAATAAATTCCCCGCTCTCAACCTTAAAAACAAGTGTACTAACCATAATGGCCTACGAAAAGCATTTTATGTCGCTTTTGTTTTCTTTTTTGAGAGCTTAAAAAGGCTTTTGGTTCTTTGGGAACATATGTCGCATGGGGAAAAATGGCACAAGGTTATTTAGAAATTTAGTAGAGGAAGTGATTTAATTTTCACCCTTAGCACAACGAGAGAAAGTGTAAGGACCTTGGCATTGGCTGAAGAGGGTGAAATTAATCAGCATGCTATCTCCAGTGAGCGCCAGTTAATCACAGGCCTCAGCATTTTATTAACAAAATGATATATCTGCTTCAAATTACCATATCAGGAAAACCTCCTCCCTATGCTTCTCACATTTTGTCATTTGAAACTCGAACCTTGATTAACAACATTTTTAGTCAAGGCTGTGTAGAGAGAGAGTGTGATGCAAATGAAAGGAAAAAAATATGTATAAATATTACATGTATTGCGTCAGGGCCTTGTCTTATGGTTCCAAATATGTATGTGTACATATGTATTTAATTACAGGTGATTCTCGAATTGCTTTCTGTATATAGAGTATTAAACGGAGACCCAGAGAAAGCTTTTTTGTTAGCATCCACATTCATTTTAGTGTCATCTTCTCAGTTAGCGTTGGTTTCCTCGGGAGGATATGAAGGGTGCAATCTTTGCTCATGGTGATTTGTTCCAGAAATACCCAATTTAGCTTGTTTAAGAATGTCAGAAGAACTATACATATCATTAGCTCACTTTAATTATCATAAGGGATGTCTCCTGCATGATCACAAATACTAAATTAATATATATTTTAATTAATATAACATGAATACATTATCATAAATGACCTATCACAAATTCATTTATGGTTTTGTATTCTCAATCTATAATCACACAAGTGTGTACAGTCAAGAGAGTACAGTTTACAATGAGTCTACTCAGACTATATTGAGGAAAATCTTTCTTGAAGAAGAAAAGATCACTCAAGGTCTGCATTCTGTCCGTAACAGATTTTCAAAGGTGTGTGTGTTTTTTTTTCAGCCTTTCCCTTTTGGCCATTGGTTCCCCTTCATATGCAAGAAAGATAAAACCAGTTGCCATCTGCAAAAGTGATGAAAAATACTGTTGCTTTTTAACTTAGATTTACTAGCTGTATCACTGCCAAGAGACAGACCCCCTCTTTTTGCCCTATTGCACGCATCCTGCTCATTTTCACGATATTTAGCCCAATTGTCCTTGTACTCAAGACCCTGCGGTGCCCCAGTGCATGCTGGGATGGAGGTGATGGCAAAGAGGTGTGTTTGAACACCTTTTTTTTGGCAGACCAGAAAGTCAGATTCCAGTGTGTGTGTTTGTAGTTGGAAGCACCGTGCTGTGGCCATACGTCCAGATGTTCATTCATTCTCATGGGGAGGCAACAGGAAAGAGAATCGGAAGAATCATCAGCCCTTAAATTTCATGCATCACAATTTATGTGTCTGTGAACATTGTATGTAATACTGAGCCACCCCTTCCTAGATAAATAAATCACAGATGGTGTACAGATCATATGGTTTTGCATGGGTAATATGCTTCCGTTTCCCATCTAGCCGCTATAATCTTTCGGTAATAATCTTACTGTTTTTCCGCTCTCTCTCGCTCTTCACATCCCATACAGTTATAGCATATTGTAAATTTGACATTTCCACTGAGGGTTGATGTAAACATTTAAAGATTCTTTAGAGTTATAGTCACTGTTTTAGTGTTTAATGTTTAAGAGATATAACACACTAGAAAACATATTTGAAGTTGCAAATGCATAGTCCAGGTTAAGCTGGTCTCCTAGCCTGGTTAAGTTGCTCTGTTGGTTGGCTTTAGAGAGGTTTTTTTTGCATGTTTAAGCTGGTCAGGAAGGATGAAAGTTAAAGGTATAGTTCACTTTGAAAGTCATTTTTGATAAGTTTTAGCTTACCTCAAGGGCATCCAAGATGTAGATGTCTTTGTTTTCACAGTATTTTCAATTTTGATATTTTTCGGTCAAACTGTTGTTGTCTGTCAGTCATTTAATGCAGGTATAGGGGGTCCTCCTCAAAGAGCATGCACAGAGAAGTCCAAATTAAACATGATTTAATGACTCATAAATGTATGTACACATTGATGGCCTAAGACACGAAACGAGCGGTTTGTGTGAGAAAACGAACAGTATTTATATCGTTTTTACCTTGTGTAACCACAGCCACGTCCAACTGATCTGACGGTACGGGTGATTCGGTCTGCGCATGCGCCGGAAGTAATCTCTTTCATGTGTCCGTCACTCATTGTTTACACATAGATTTCGAATCTAAACATATTTAGATATACAAGAAATCGCAAATGGAAGACGAATTTCGATATATCTAAACATTTTTAGTGAAAGTTAGTTAGGTTACCTATTTTTTTAGCCTGGTTAATTATATTACATGTGTGCCATATTCATACAAAATGACCTTAAATTCTGAGATTGCTTTAAAAATAACTGGGATATAAGTTAAAACTGTAATCTGAGACTGCAACAAATATTTTGATAATTGACCTATGGCTAAGCCACGCCCGCAAGCGTGACGAGCCAATCACAGTGCGCAGCTAACCCAATACACTCGGACATTCTCTGCTTCCACTTCCATTGAAATGCATTGGAGTTAGTCAGTTTTCATTCGTTTTTTCTTGTTATTTTAAGTTTAAAATGGTCAAACGGTGTGCATGGGAAACATGCTACTCTGACACTAGGTTCCCGAGAGGCTGGGCGACGGTGTGTATTTCTTTTACCCTTTCCCAAGCCACATCTCAACCGAGATAAGTGTCTGCTCTGGATTAAGTTATGCGATTAAGTTATGCGGTAGACCACAACACCAACTAAACGTGGATAAATTAAACAAGAATGTCTACATCTGTTCTAAGTTAAGTCATCAACGTATTTGAACGTTATCTTTAAAATCTCTAAAGTAACGTTAGTCTAATGTTAGACGTACATTAGAAAACATTAACGTTAGCTTCTAGCTGCGTTGTACACGTCACTTAGATTTATTAATGTATCTGTAAATAACCGAGATAACAAATGTTAACAATTTTGTGCTGGATGATTTATGTAAATACTGTAGCACCAAACAGTGATGGCAAAGATATGCTGGTTATCATGTTTACACTCTGACCTGTAACGTTACATCTCTGCCTGGAGCTGAAGCTTTTCATCGAACTTCTCAACAATAAAATTATTAATATAACCCTCCAATGCATAGTTAAAGCCCTTTAGGTGACTTCAAGATGATATATATTTTTTCTGTCTCCAAAAATCACCAATTGCCTCCCGTGAAATGTCTATTGTGACTGCTGCCATAGCTACCGTGCCGTGTTTGTCCGAGTGAGTGGAGGGCCGTGGCTTAGCCATAGGTCAATTGATTTGTCGATTGTATTCTTGAATTTATTGGATGAAAAAAAATCCAACAATTAATAGTTAGTAAAAATTCATAACATTAAACAAAAAATTATGACAGAAAAAAACAACAAAAAAACATACTAAATAGTACTGGTACCTATACTTAAAAGATATTCTGGGCTATATATTTTGGATAACATGATTTAAAAATGTATTATTATTTACTTTTTTTTCACTCAAATAGTGAAATATATATATATATATATATTAGGGCTGGGCAAACGATTAATATCGCATCAATCGCATCCAAAATAAAAGTTTGTGTTTACATAATATATATGTGTTTGACTGTGTATAATTATTTTGTATACTAAAATTCACATGTGCATGTATATATTTAAGAAAAATGTGTTATTAATATATAAAATATTAATATTTATATTTAATATAAATTAGTATAAATATATATACAGTATATTAATGAAAATATTTATCAAATATATACATGCATGTGTGTGTATTTATATATGCAAAATAATTATACACACTACACACACATATATTATATAAACACAAACTTTTATTTTGGATGCGATTAATCATGATTAATCGTTGCCCAGCCTCTATATATATATATATATATATATATATATATATATATATATATATATATATATATAAACTTTTCTCAGCTTAGACTTTCATATCCCACTGTATGCACACCTGTATGATTTTGTTATCTTTCAGTTGTCAGACATCTGTATTTTGTTACACATCCATGTGTTCTAAGTAGCCAGACTTGAATAAAAGGAAGCTAAAACTGTTTTAATGGAGCAGCTCTCGCAGACACACAGGCGGTAGACTCATCCCATACCTTCTCTAAAGGAGGCAAATGCCTCTCCTCCCTGCGCACGGGTCCTTTGATCACTGGCTGTTGTTCCATGTAATGATTTTGTCAGCGTTTGTAGTACAGGCTAGGAACGAGAGTAGCTCTAGTTCATTATAATAGGCTCATCGATGGCGTGCTTGTATCAAGCCCCTTATTGACATCATTCAATAATGTGTGATTTATTTTATTTGCTCATTTTCTGTAGTTGCATATTGAGGTTGTATTTTCAAGGCAAGAGAGGCCTTTGAGGAATCCTCTCATCTCCAAATGTCAAAGTGCTCCCCTCTCACACGTGTATAAGCGCACACATGCATGCTCATTTGCATATGAGTGGGGTTTTTGGTGGCATGCCAGGGCTTCACTGAAGAAGACATCAGAGATGAAACCGAGTGTTTTTCCACCTGGAGCTAGTGCTGATTAGCCCCAGAGCAAAGAGGGGAGGAGGCCGACATGAGCAGCTGTGAAATTACAACCTGCTTAATTTAATTACCCGTGCTAATTAATTCATATCTACAGCCAAAGGAAAAGGACTTGAGTAAAGAAGTCATTAGCCTAATTACTTAATTAATTGTCTGTGGCGCCGTCCCATTTGAGCTGCGTCTTCATTATCTGATGTTTGGCCTTGGCACCAGTTTCGATATGTTTGATGAAATCTGGTCCCAGCGATAATTTCTCCCCATCACACTCTCGTAATGAGAGGTGCGGAGGCTCCATATGGTGGTGTTTGTGCTCCAGTACCTGCTGAGAATGTCACTTGCTGATACTAAATCACCCAGCTTGAGTGAGTGGTATGTGTGTGTTGCAAGAGGGTTTGGTGTAATTTTGACTTCTGTTATATATGGTGTGTAAGTGTTTGTGTCATTGAGCTATGACTTCTTTCCTCCATAGTGTTTTTTTCAACCTATTCTCACTGGAAACACATGTCTCTACCTAATTTTTTTACCTATGTACAGAAAATTAACTGTAGTTTGCTGCCGAAACACTAGAGGCAGTAAAACAGCAACAACTTTTAAACTTTGTTTACATATTATGATTAAATGTATATGTTATGTCCTTAAAACACTTTTATCATTGTGCATGAATGACTTCTGTCCTGCAGAGTTTAGCTACAAAAAAGTACAATTCTTGCTGCCAGGTCATTAGATGACGAATGAAAGACTGAACACGTAATACACATGTGAATGATGTTCTTGTCTATAGAGATTACTATTTTTGTTTGATACGGAGACCATTTTCAAAAACTTGCACTTTGAAACCTGTTTTCAGGTAACTCAAATTTTTAAACGAATGGCCAAAACGCATAAAAAGTTTTACGTTTTTTGTTGAAAACGGTGTGGTGTAAACAGCCCCTTAGGCCCCGTCCACACTACTGTGTTTTCATTTAAAAACGGAGAATTAAAACGGAATACAATCCCCGTCCACACCAGCGTTTTATCTGCGCATACCAGAATTGATCTCCGTCCACATTAAAACGACAACGGATAACTCGTGACCATTCAGCAACACTGGGCATACGCGTACCGGTGTAAATGGTAGCTGACGAATCAGGGAAGGACACGTCATGACTGATGACACCCAATCATAGATCAGAGTATCTAAAGTCCTCCGTTTTGTCCCGTCTTCACTAAAATGCCCTCCGGAGATTCAAAACACAAAACAGAGATGCAGCGTTTCTAAACTTCTCCGTTTTAGGTCTTTGTTTTTCCGTTTTAGACTGGACGGGGAGGTGCAAACGTAGCAAAGGTCTCTGTTTTTAAACGAAAACGCAGTAGTGTGGACGGGACCTTAGTAATCCTGAAGACGTTGATTAGCTTGTTCAGGTGTGTTTGACTGGGGCAGAACATCGGGACTTCAGAACCAATATTGCCCAGTCGATGCCATCAGCGCATGATTTGTAAACTAATTCATTGATACATTTGCATTCGCATAACCAGCTCAGCAAATGTGTGTCATATTTGCTTTTGTTATCGCTGTTGGTTTAGTGGTGGTATGGTATTTTTAAACACGATACAGCAATAACCTTTCAGCGCCATTCACTGAACATTTCATTTCAGAACTGCCTGGACACACACAAAAAACATTAAACATTGCCAGCATTCATGCTTGACTTTATGTTTAAACTCGACTTTAGGCCTATTCAAAATGGTCAATTTTGAGTGTGTTCATTTATTTGGACTAGCCTTGTTTGCCTAAATGTTAAAATTAGACAGTGGGATGATACGTTTCCATTTAGCCATTTTCTACATGGCAAGAAAAAGCGTAATGTCACTTTATACATGGCGAGGATATGCATTTAATCTGTTTGCATTGTCTCTCCAGTTTAAGGATATTTTTTCACTGTGCCTCAGCAGCAAATATCCCCACCGCACTCTCATTTAGGACGTTGGCATATGATATTGAATTGGGTATATTATTATCCCGAGAACATTTGGCTAACTGCACTTTTACGACCCCTGTGTTGGGTTCTCGGGTGAAAACGGGATTGGCGAGGGGATGTTTTACGCTGCTGTGGTGACTTAAGCAATTGGATAGAAATTGATTGAGAGCGTTTGTCCGGAGAAGGCCTGGGTTGGGAAAAGCTAGATATAGAGCTTAATAACCAAAGCTTTGGTTCCAGTGTCAGCTCAGATTATATTATATATTCAAGTGATACCTAGTGTTTGTGCTGAAAGCTAAAAAGCTTTCCCCCTGTTCTAACACCATTGGCTGTGGTTTCTGGGAAAAGCATTATGTTCGTTTTTTATAGACTCGATAGATGTGCCTTGAATAATCATTTTATCCTCCCGCACGTACAGAGCTAATGGATCGCCAATGTGATCAATTGAATTGTGTCTTTTGATAGACCCAAACATGTGGAAACAACATGGAACATCTGGACCTTTTATAACTGTAAGGAAGTTGAACAAAGAAATGTAAACTGAATGCATGTTGTGAATGAAGCAACTTTTTTCTATTTCCTGTCCCTTTTTCGTCAAACACAATAAATCATCAGAGTGTGTCCATGGAGTCATAATGCGTTTGCATGGCTCACCTGAGCTATTACTCTCCACTCACTAAAATATAACTTTTAAGTAATTTTGGGTTTATTCTAATGCTCTATTTTTCAAAATGGGCTTTTCTCAAATTTGTATGTGTCTTTAGCAGGCTTTCCGCTAGTGAAATTTTGTCCGGGACAACCTCTTGGCCTCTCTAAGTCCAGGTGCATGATGGCTTTATAGAAGCTGCCATTGTCGCCTTAGTATTTACTCAAAGGTCTGTGGAGAGGAACAACATGAAATCATCAATGGTTCAATTATTTCGAAGGCTGAAGCTTTATGCTATCGCGATGCATGAAGGTTATTATTAACGATAAGCTGTGTCAAAGATGAATTGTATTTACCTCTAAATCGAACATGTGAATTGTGTCCTTATGCTGTACAATGGAGAGACCATGTGGACAAACTCTGCAAAGGTAGTTCCTCTGTCTCTTTTCAAGTTTTTCATCTCAGTTAGAGGTTCAAAATTATGCACCTTTAAAACTCCTTTTTTGTGGTTGAAAATGTCCTTGGTAAAATCGTTTTATTTCATAAAGTCCAGATGGTTTTGAACAAAGTATAACTAGCACATTGTCCCTTTTCTATCTCGTTAAAATCTGGAGTGTAGGAAGAGCTTTGGCCAATCAGGGATTAATGCGGGCGGGTTTTGCAGTCAGGAGATTCAATACTGGACTGAATGGGACATACAGGCCCTGCAAAAATCTCCTGGGGGACTTTGATTGGCAAAATAATTAGCTTATTATGTCCTTTCCAGATAGGTCCTTTTCTCTTAGCCAAAGCCCTCTGAAATAATATTTAGGTTTAAGCCCTCATTTCACATTTAGCAATTTGATATTCTATTTGGAGCGCTTCCGTTCAGCGGGGGTCAATTGAGACCTCTGAAATTATAAAATGAAGTTTTCATCATCTGATTTGTCCGTCTGAAGACTAGGGCTCTCGCTGTCCATGCCTTACGCAGAAGTAGGATCCTAAATGCTTATCAATTTCCACAGTTGAGTTGGAAAAAGAACTGACATTTACTGTTCTCTCTATAAGACAATTTTAACAGACTTCTCTTCTTTCTTAGAGTTTTTTTTTGTTTTTGAGATTTAAAAAACAAATGAATGGTGCTATGTAAAAAAATAATAATAATGTGCTTACTGTACGTCTATATTAACTGGTTTTATATAAATAAAAAATATATTATTTTAATATTATTTTCTGGATTTACGGTATGGCTTCTGTGTTCAGTTTGACCAAGGTAAGAAAAAAAAATGTTTTTGAAAGATGTCATGCTCACCAAGGCTGCTTTTATTTGATCAAGACTACAGTGAAAACATTATTTCTGGCAAATATTATTACAATTTACACTAACTGTTTTTCTTTTTTAATATATATATTTTTTAATTTGAATATATTTTTTATTATTAAAAACGTATTTGTTTCTGGGATGGAAACACATTTTCAGCATCATTACACCAGTCTTCAGTGCCACACGATCCTTCAGAAATCATTCCGACATGCTGATATGGTGCTTAACATGTTGAAAGGTTGTGATGCCTAATATTATTTGTGAAAACAAAAATAAGTAATAAAAATTCAAAAGAATTTTTTGCATTTTTTTTATCGAACCTTTTTATCAATCTAATTTGTCCTTGCTCAATAAAAGTATTATTTTCCTTATAGGCGTCATTAACGGGGGGGGGGGATGGGGACGGGTGGGACATGTCCCCACCACTTTTTGCCAGGGTCGATTTTGTCCCCACCACTTTTGAAACATCTTGCGGCACAGATGTACCAATACAAATAAAACTAAATAACAGGCGATCTAGCACTGAAATGTGTTGTCTTCTCTCGGAAACGCGCTGCAATCCGTTGCGGAGATTTGTTCCAGTGAAATCACAAATCAAAATAAACACAAACGTGTCCCTGTTTCTCATGGGCTCTAATCCGCTCTCGTATATTATATTTTTCCCTCATAAAAACATATACAACCACTGATAAACATTATATCAATTCAACCACTGATAAACATTATATCAATTCAACCACTGATAAACATTATTGGTTTTGATGAGGGGAAAAAAAACTATACGAGTGCGGATTAGAACCTCAAACCTCCCGAGTCCCGACACGCTAGGCAAAAAATCTACCTCTGGACCATCACTGTACATATGCAATAAAGGGCGTATATACACTGTATACTCACTATACTCGGACATTGTGCTCATTTTTATTTATGTACATCAGAAAGCTACAGGACATCGTCTTTCAAAACATGACCTACTCGAAAGAAAAAAAGAATGAATGCGTCATTGTACCCAGCACTTTTGAAAATGCCCTTCCGAATACATCTCTGTCCCCAGCTCATTTCAAACCAAACTGACGCCCATGATTTTCTTTGTATTCTTTGTATATAATTTAGGCAACACTTTATTTTAATGTGTTATAATTACACGTTACTACATGTACTAACTATAGTAATAACTTACCAGTTCATTAATATTACCCAGTACTTATTTGGGTAATTACAATGTAACAGCATCACCTTAAAATAAAGTGTAACCATGATTTATATAAACATTTATTTATTTTTTAGAAGGTAATACTGGAAAGCAAAGGGAGAGATTCTGCATTGACAAACTGTTGCTGACCTAGACAGCTCACAGCTAGTGGACAGTGGACTATTACAGGTGCACCTCTAAACCCAAACGCTTAACTCACAATGTGAACAAACCATTTAACCGCCAAGGTTTGTTTCTCCACAACTTCCCTTTTATTCTCCCCGGCAACACTCCCACACACTTTTTACTGCAACTCCTTCTGACCCCCACTCACTGGCACTCTCAACTTTGCACAATGCACTGCGACCTTCCTGTACACAAATAAGACACACAGAGAACAAAGAATGCATTGCAGAACTTCAGAGCACAACTATGAGAGAATGAGCTGAGAGTTGAACAGGCCATGAAGAAAGCACTGTCAAACACCTCAGTTTCTGTCAAGGGCGTAGTTTTGATTTCGACCTTTGTGTGGACATAAAATGTGTTGAAATTTGTAGGAATCAGTGATGCGCGGATCAGATGTATAAACAACCCGCACCCGACAGACGTTTTCAACTACCTTCCCCGCAACTCGGACCGCAAAAAAAAGAAAGAAAATATTGTACCCGACCTGCTTCCTGACCGCATTTTTAAAAAGTAGTAAATGCTCATCGTAGCGTCATTGGGCCATAGACGTGTAACAACACAGCATCGCAAGAAGACGTACACATAACAAAGCCAGCACTTTGGTCATCATCTTTCATTATTTCGGCAAATGTCTCCCACACTTTTACTCTTTCTATTTGTGTATTTGTGGAGCTTCCACTCCCCAGTCTTCACCTTTTCTCTTGCCGCCTCCATCTCTCTGCAAACTGTACTGTAAAAAAATTGCTGTAATTATGCAGCAGTTTGCCAGTAACTTACTGTAGATTTAAATTAATGTATATTTACTGGCAACAGTTTGTTCAAAGTTAAATGAACATTTAACTTTAACAAGTCTTTGTCTTTACATAATAAAAACTATAAAATAATCTAATGCAAAGCATTCTGGGAACCAGAAATCTTCATCAATCTTTTTCAGTTTTTTTCCTTCAGATTTTGGTTCCCAGAATGCTTTGCATGATGCTGTTATTTTAGTTTTATTCTGTAAAGATAAAGACTTGTTAATGTTTAATGTTCATTTAACTTTGAACAATCTGTTGGCAGTAAATAACATCAATTTAAATCTACAGTAAGTTACTGGCAACTAGCTACCAGGTTTACTGTAATTTACTGTAATTTCTACAGATTTTTTTTACAGTGTATAGTGTTCATAGACATTGCCGGTTCATGAACGATTCGTTCTTTTGAACCGGTTCTTTTTAATGAACCGGTTCGAACCAGTACACTAAATTGAACTGAATCGTTCGAAACAGTTCGCGTCTTGCGTCAGTGCTGATTCACAGGTTACAAAAGTTACTCACTTTCAGACATGCCTGACAGTCCCTCCGAATCGAAATAAACCAATATCCCGAATTATATTTTAGTCCAGTAACTCCAGCAGTTCACTGAACCGAGACATTTTGGTGCCACTGCTGAGTGCTGAGAGAAGTGATGAGCACGAGCAACTGATACTGCGAATCCGTGTACTACCGAACGCACAGGTACAGCGGTTCTCGGATCACCAGTACAGAACTGAGAACTGTTTAGACTGAGCTTGTGTGTCATCTTCGTGCCAGTTATTCAGCCTATAATGTGTAGGCCTACTTATTTTATAGAAAATTGTTTCTAGTACTATATAAATACAAAGGTTTAATTGGCATCTTTTTTCAAACCACTCCGACCGACCGCGACCCAAATATCAATAAAAATATTTTTGGATGACCCGTAACAGCGGGTAACCGCGGGTGACCGCAGGCATCTGTTCATTTTTGATCAACTTTTGATGATCAATTTTTGATGATAAAACATCTTGACAAGCATAAATTCATAAGTGAAAAAAAAAAGAGTTATTCAGGGATTAACAACGGGTTTTTCTTTAGCTTATATTGATCGATCAGGTGTCTACTTTTGTTAAAGTAGCGAACACAAATTTCATATGCATTTTTTAATTTTGTGGGTATTTCAGCTAATAGTTTGCTTTGTAAAGTACATTCAGTTTAATAACATTGATTTCAAGTTAAAGAGGGTCAACTTTATCATTCAGATGAACAGATTCAGATTACCTTTTGCACGTCCTTTATTGAGTGGATGCAATTTTCTAACGTATTTACTTTGACTTCTAAGGTAATCTCAATGGTATGAACCATTTCAGATGCAGCCAAAATTACAACACAGTGGTTACATATAAATATATTTGACTTGTTTGATAAAAATTATTGCTAGGGACAATTTAGTAGTCCCTTATATAGAGGACACGCCCCTATAGCGTCCATATTAAGTTTTATGCCCTTGGTTTCTATTACTCAAGAGTTCAAAGGTTCAGTAAGTGAGAGAGCTAATGCTGAAAGAAAGAAGCAGTTTCAAAAGTGACATTAGCACTTTTCATCCATCCAGTCACAAGACCTGTTGATGAAACCCAGGGTAAAAATTACAAGGTTCAGGGGCCTTTCGTTTGAAGCTCTTTCAAGAATGGCTTTAATGGCCTTGTGGTAGATTGAGATGTCTAATTGGCTTGTGCTTGTGCTTTAGCTTGAAAGACTGTGTGCTGTGCTGGAAGCTCATGTGTTTGCAGTATACAGACTTTTAAATGTTTATGTAACATAAATTTGATTAAAAAATCCATAAATGGTTTATGCACCCTTTTTAAAATGTATTATTATATTATATTATTAATTCTAAAACTTTTTCTAGATTTTAACTTAAAAATTCCAATTTATTAATAAGAGTTTTCTTCTTTTCTTTCTTCCAATATATATTTTAGCAGGTTATCCAGCTTCTAACTTAAAATTAATAAACATCAAAAACTTTTAGTTGTGTGCCGATCTGTTCTGTGTCTGGGGAAATTAAGAAGTCACCACTGTCTTACCTTCATAATCATGAATAAATGAGGAGGCGTAAAACTTAAACCCTTTGTCTAACAGAGTATTCAGGGCTCTGGACGTCCGATTGGGAATACGGTGTACATCTGAAAGGGATAGAATGGGTTGCTCCTGTAAACACTGGCTATAAATGTCGCCATAACTACGCTGTGTTTACCTTAGTAGCTGACGACCGGAAGTAGTTATACCTGTTTTGTAGAACCCGGAAGAATGTTGCCCATAACCCCTTTTACTAAGGAATTAGTTACTGTAATTGAATTACTTTTCCCTCAAAAAATAAAAGTAAGGGATTAATTTTTCTGTAATTTAATTACAGTTACTATACCGATGTAATTGAGCTAAATACTGCGCATAGACCAATCTGATCCCATGGTAATTCCTTTGCATTTCATGAGGTGGATAAAGCTCACTTGTACACATTTGTATGAATTTATTAGCCACCTTGTAATATACGTATGAAATGCCATGAGATCGGACTGGTATGAACGCCTCGGTTACGTATTGTAACCCTCGTTCCCTGAGGAGGGAACGTAGACATCTCGTCGGAAAAGTTTAAGATTTTAGGGATGAGGAAAAGTAATTAGTTATAAGTAATTAAATACTTTTTAGAGAGAGTAATTAGGACAGTAATCTAATTACACTGATGAAGAGGTAATTAGTAACTAGTAATTAATTACTTTTTAGAGTAAATAACTAGAGTGCTTCAGACGTAATCACGCATGAGCATTCCCAAAGTGTCATCGACGCACCGCGAGTTCCCTCGAAAGGGAATAACTATTTTTCTCCTTTTCTCTAATTAAAATGTTTCAAACTAAATATTTTAATATTGGAATTTAATATAATTTATAAGCAATTGTACATAAATTGGTATCTGTACAACTACAAGGCAGGTTTTTTAATACATGTGCTTTCTAAATTATATTATATCATATTATTATAAAGAAGTTGTGCAGATATATATATATATATATATATATATATATATATATATATATATATATATATATATATATATATATATATATATATATATATATATATATATGTGTATATATATATATGTGTGTATATATATATATATGTGTATATATATATATATATATATATATGTATATATATATATATATATATATACATATATATATATATATATATATATATATATATATACATATATATATATATATATATACATATATGTATATATATATATATATATACATATATATATATATATATATATATATATATATATATATATATATATATATATACATATATGTATATATATATGTATATATATATATATATATATATATATACATATATGTATATGTATATATATATATATATATATATATATATATATGTGTGTATATATATATATATACATATATGTATATATATATATATATATGCATGCATGCATGTATGTATGTATGTATGTATGTATGTATGTATGTATGTATGTATGTATGTATGTATGTATGTATGTATGTATGTATGTATGTATGTATGTATGTATGTATGTATGTATGTATGTATGTATGTATATATATATATATATGTGTGTATATATATATATATATATATATATATGTATATATATGTATAATATTACTTTTGTGTTGTGTTTTTAATCTGTATTTTTATTTGACTTGGATGTTCAAATGTTCTGCATTTGCATGAGATACATTTGACATGCAATTTAAGACATTTACATGCTACAATTCTAAATAATAAAAAATAAACATCTAAAAAGCAAAAATCTAACAAACAAAAAATTGCAAAAAAATAAATAAATTATTATGTGCTGAAAACAGGTATTATTGATTTAGCATATAGTTAATTTATTTTATTTTAGGTATGTTTACATATTTTTAAAGAAAAAAAATATTTACTTTTCTTTTTTCGTATTTCTTTCTTCTTTTTTTTCTACACAGTGTGGTGGTCAGCTCTCATTTACGTTTCAATGAGGGGATTTTTCTTACCTCAACAACTGTCCTCTATTCTTACAGAGCCAGTGAACCCTCATACTCTGTCAAATGCGCTGACTAGATCCATTCAGCATTTATGTCTCTCTGTGTGTCTGTGTGTTGGGAGCGAACATTAAAAACTCCCTCACACATCCCACAATGCCTCAGAATGTTCTCTGGAGTAACTCCTCTGTCTGCTGTGGAACCTCCTGAGGCCATGAACGCTCCAGTCACCGTGCGCATCTGCTTTGTCTGCCAGATCTTCCTCTCTGTTGTGGGCGCATTTGCACAAAACCTCTTGCCTGCGATATGACAGGACAAAATGACAGTTTTAATGCACTCTCCGCTAAAACATAAAGATGTAAGGAAGATCTGTTAGCAGACAAAGCTGAAATTTCATCATTTTATGGATCAACAACTCTTTTAAAATATAATATTTAGCTAAACTGGGTCATTCCTAAACAGTATATTTTATAAAAGTAAAAGTAGTTTTCAATTAAATTAAATTATAAAATTACTTAAGAAATATTCAAATTTTTTCTCTCTTTATATTTTTCTAATGAAAATGTTTCAAACAAAACATTTTTGGGGGGGAAATTGTTTGGAATTGGGAATTCAAAATAGCCAGATTTTTACTTAAAATGAAGAAACTTCATAAATTGCCAATTTTCTTTTCCCTAATCGAGATGTTTTATACAAAACATTCTCTTCAGAATATTGAAGAGTGAAGCCAACGTCAAAGAGGTAGTTGCAATAGATGGACAGAAATCTCTCTTTCATTTTAGGTGAATGAAAATCTTAAGGGTTTGGAACAACATTAGTGTCAGTAAATGATGATTTTTTTTTTTTTTGGTGAACTATCCCTTTAAGGAACTGACCTTCAAGAATATTAAAAACATTTCTTTTATTTAATTGTTTATTCCACAGAAAATGTATTTTATTTCCTTAAAGTCTGTACCATGACATTTTCCTTTACGGAATTACATCATTTTTATTTTTTTTTTTATTTTTTTTTATGGGAAAACTACTACAAGCATCAGTAAATATTGATGAATTCTGTGATGTTTTGTTGGTATTAGTTTGTCTTGCTCTGAACCATTTCACAATGTTTGATCAAAAGACATAAATTGATATTACCTGACAGGAATGACCCAGCTGTGTTCAGGTCATCCGATATTTATGTTCTGTTCTTTTAAAAATGCACAAACAAACACACGCTATAAAGAGTTCGAGAAGGTTTCTCTTTGATAACCATCACATTCAATTGCCGGTCTTCCTCCCCATAATGAAACGGTGGCCATTTTGCCCTCTCTCAGTTGTGACGGAGTGATGCCTGTGTGTTTTTTGACAGCGATTTGAAAGGCAGCTTTTGTTGCAAATACAAATCCTCAACCATGTATTAGTAATAGACTTTTTCTAACACGTTCCCACAAGTGTTGTTTCTAATGGACAGAGTGAGGCGCGGAGCTTTAATCTCACATTCAACACAGATGCGGTTGTCATTGGAGCAGACTCTTAAGTCAGCTCAAGCAAGCACTCACCAACTTAAAAGAGCCAGGTGTTCAAAATCATTCATTGTTGTCAAAGACGGTTTAGGGCTTTAGCTATCGGAAGAAGCCGTTCTCTGAGTTGAGGGTGTTTTGAAAGCTGAAATTTCTCTGTAAACTCTCTTTCCCCAGAATTCCCAGTCTACCTGCTATCTTTAAAAACAGTCTGCCTTTATGTTTTCTCTGTGCGGATAGAGACCTGACAGTGATGTGGAATTTACTCATGGGTTATTTGTCAACATGCTCTACATGTGTAAACTAGAATGAGGTTTCCTTAATCTGAGCCAAAACTTTTTGTCCTGTCTGTTCTGGAGATGATTTACTACATTACATTTCCATATTCATTATTTATTTATTTTTTTGACTTGCTTCCTCCTAAAAAATGGCCGTTCTAATTCTGAGCTTCAAACCCTGAATAAATGGAATTCTAGCACTGGTTTAAAATACTTTATAAAATACGTTTTTTTACTTTATAATCTGTGATTTATTTGTTATGGACATCTAAAAATGATGGAAGATGACCAGTGTGATTTTAAAGTCTTTTAGTGAAATATAAATTAATCAATAATGAGCTTAATATTTCTGCTTTTAAATCCATCATTCCATTGTAGGAGCAAAAAATAAATAAAAAAATAAAAAATATTGGAGTCAGTCAGGTACTTGAAATCATATTCAAAAATATTTTTGACTAAATAAAACCAATTAATTTATACAGAAGCCTTGTCCAATAAGAATAAATAAATAAAAGAATCTTGACTGTTCTGCTTTTAAATACTTTATCTCACTAGTTTCAATTGGGAAAGGATTACTATAAATAGATTTTCCATTAGTTTTACACTTTAAAAAGTCAAAACATGTTAATTTTAAGATGTTAAATCATTTTTAAAGTTATTTCAGAAGCTACCACTTGATAGACATTTTTCGGTAACAGTTTACAATAAGATCCATTTGTTAACATTAGTTAACAACCTTAGTTAACATGAACTAAGAATACTTCTACAGCATTAATTCATCTTAATGTTAATTTCAATATTTACTAATGCATTATTAAAATTAAAGGTTGAATTTGTTAACATTAGTTAATGCACCTTATATGTACAGCTTTATTTTTATTAACTGACATTAACAAAGATTATAAATACAGTTACAAATGTATTACTCATTGTTAGATCTTAACCTTATTGTAAAGTGTTACCCAATTTTCGATCACATGACAAAACCTTGTTCGCAGGGCACAAATGTTTTAAAAGAATTCTCATTATAGATTTACACAATTGATTAAACATGATTGCAGATTTATCATTTTTTTAATTAATTGCTCATTTAAGGTAAAAATGTACCTATATATTAATGAAAAGTCCAGTTTGTGTTGCTATTATAGTATTGTGTTGTGTATAGCTATTGAGGTGTACCTGCCCTTTATTGCTCAGCTTGCTGTGTGTTGTACATGTTTTACATGTTATACACTGACCCAAGGTTGTGCCAACATGCAGCACATGCTCCAAAACCTAGCAGTGCCATTTATTTTCCTATAAAGATTATCACAGCCAATACCAAGAGCTGCCTGCATCCGCAGAGGGTTTGTGCAGAGTAAATGAAGGACTTTTGCTTCATTTGAATGTCATTTACAGCTGAGATGTGAAATAGTGAATTTAACGTTTTATGACTTCCATTGAATAATAAATGAGAACATTAAGGAAGCATACTAATGATGAATATAATTGGCTTTGGGTTTTTCCTTTAAGCACTTTTTGCAGATTTTTCCTCCACCGGTGCATGATGGTATAACTCATTTAGAGTGGCCAAACATCTTGCCCTTGAGAAAACAAAAGTCACTGGAGTTCAGCTGGCGCTATCCGAACGACTATTAAAGTTCCTCAACACACCTGACCAGATTTAATATTTCGCTCATTATCTATTCAACTTCTCGGTGGGGTCTTTGTTTTAATATTAATCACTAATGTAAGATCAGAAAGCAATCACAACGGCCAGATCCAGTTAATAAATAATGATGATCTTTAATAGTTAATCGCTGTCAGAATGGATAAGTCTCAGGATGGACAATGAGTAATTTACAATGAAGGATTATCAGATCAATATGAATGTATTTTCTCTATCTTATTGAATTCTGCTTTTCTGCTTTCCATGTAAACCTCACAGCATGTTATTTACCCAGTCTTTGTGGGCATGCTGTTTATTGTAAAATAGTCTTGGTCAAAAGTAGAAATCCCTAGGGTTCTTGACAACCATTTATAACAAAAAGGTTATATAAGGAGAACCGTCTTAATTTACTCAAAATACTTACATGTTAAATGAATTGTATTATTTTTCAACGCATTCTCATCCCAGGGCATCATCTAACTGACACTTTATACCATGCGTCTAAATCCGATGCACATGGCAACCTTTATTGTCAGTTAGAGATGATGCGGTTAGGTTTAGGTCTGTGGTAGTGTTAGGGTTAGACCACTAGGAGGCGCGTCTCATATTGACGCTATAGGGTGCCACGTGCGAAGGATGTTGACGCATGGTCAAAAGTGTCAGTTAAATGACGCCTTGGGATGAGAACGGGCTGTATTTTTTCTTGTGATAATGTAAGTTTAATTCATAATATTGAATAAAAAAAATAAATCAATCAATTAAAACTAGATACTTAGTTTCATGATCACATAATGGAAACCCCCAGGTATCTAAAGTGCCTGAAAGATTTCTTTATGGTTCACGGAACACTTTCTTCTAAGGTCCTGTTTACACCTGTTATTAAGATGCATTTTGGTTGATTAGATATACTTGGTTGAGTATATTTGGTTGATCAGAATACTTTCGTAGTGTAGACCCTTGTGGTCAAATGCCCTCGATCAGACACAAAAGACACCTACTCTCTTCCTACTGACCTAAGCTTGACCATTATGGGAATTGTCGGCTGAAGGCCCAAATTTTGTTTGATGAAAACAATTCCTGATATCTATGGAAGCTTGTTTCTGCCACAGAATGAAAAATAAAAAGGTAATTGTGACTTTTTAATCTCACAATTAGAATTTTTTCTCACAATTGCAAGTTTACATCTCGCAATTCTGACTTTATTTCTCAGAATTGCGAGATATAATGTAAGAATTGCAAGATATAAAGTCAGAATTGCGAGATATAAAGTCAGAATTGCGTGATATAAAGTTGCAATTGCGTGTTATAAAGTCAGAATTGCGAGATATAAAGTCAGAATTGCGTGATCTAAAAGTTGCAATTGCGTGTTATAAAGTCAGAATTGCGAAATTTAAAGTAAGAATGGCTAGATATAAAGTCGCAATTGCGCATTATAAAGTCAGAATTACGAGATATAAAGTCAGAATTGCGTGATATATAAAGTTGCAATTGCGCATTATAAAGTCAGAATTGCGAAATTTAAAGTAAGAATTGCTAGATATAAAGTCGCAATTGCGTGTTATAAAGTCAGAATTGCGAGATATAAAACACGCAATTCTGACTATATCTCGCAATTGCGACTTTATTTCTCACAATTCTGACTTCATATCTCGCAATTGTGAGATCAAAAGTCACAATAATGTTATTAGTTTTTTTATTCAGTAGCGAAAACAAGCTTCCATAGATATTAACACGCACTCACCACATTCAACGTTGTCTTGCAGGTTTCAGAGCAGAAAAGAAAGCTGGTGCTCGCCGTACGTTTTTTTCACCGTCTCCTGGAGTGTTCATGTAAATATGTAAGCTTATTTTGTCCATTAGATCGAAAGATCTGAACCCTCCCCTCAAATAAATCTGGACAGAAGTGGTTGAAAGTGGACAAAAGAAACACCAGGTGTAAACGGAAATGGGTCCCCTTCTTCTACTTAGTCGACCAAAATGCATTTTAATGCCAGGTGTAAAGAGTGAATGAGCGCAAACAGTGAAATTTACAATTTTATATAGAAACTCATTGAGCCTTTTTTTTCTAAGAGTGTAGTGTCAGAGGATTTTACATTATGTGACCTTCTAACTCTTTGTTCTCTCGTTTTTATTAACCTCACTAACCCTCTACCCTTGTAGAAAACTTTAAAAGATTGTGTGTTGATTTTAAGGACATTTAATTTCTCTCCCATTCTCTCTCTCTCTCTCTCTTAGTTGCAGTGAGGAGCAAGTTAATAGACCGGGCTTATAAGTCAGCTCGCTCAAGTCCAAATTACAGGAAAAGACAGAACAATCTCAACAGCTGCAAGATCAAATTCTCAAGCAGCAGGAGGCTTTAAGTAGGGCAAGCCAAACTCTCAAAGACACCAGGAAAGCAGCTGGCAGTAAGGTAAAAAGAGCGTCTCTCTCTCTCTCTTTCTAGCTCGCTCGCTCTCTCGTCCCTCATTCCAAAAAAAAAAGAGGGAAAAAAGTGTCTCTGAACTTTTCTCCTCCCCTGTGATGCTCAATTCCCAAGATGTGTTGTTTAGAAGAATACAGAGTCTATTACACAAATTTTACAGTGTCTTATCTAAATTTTACCATTCAGAGACAGCTTGTATTTGTGTTGGCGTTCACTGAAACGTATTTTTGTAATCACAGAGGACTAACTTTGTGTAGAAAGAAAACAGCACGGCTCTGTCAAATCCAAACTGGCAAAGGATTCGGTATTTTAAGTGTTTTCTCAACAGAGTGAAGCTGTCTTCTTATTTTTTCTTGAAATGAATATCAGATGAAGAAGGGTGGAAATGTCCAAGTGTGAAGCTTTGGATGGGTTAACCTAATTTTTTCCCTGTGAAAGAAGTAGATGTTTGCCGACATACATTTAATTCCTCTGCTGCACAAACAACCGTCCGTTTAACCCCCGACCCTTGCGAATAAATATATGTATAGGCAAACCTAAGAGCCTGGCAATGGGTTTCAATTAATCTCTGCGACTTTTATCTTCAGATTTCTTAGGCAAACATAACAGACGTTAAGTTCTGCATGGGTCCCGTTACTGTTTCCACATCTGGTTCTGTTTCGCTGCGAAAACCTTCTCTCTGATCTCATATGTTGAACTACTGTAACTTTGCCACTGTCTGTTTCCTGTTGGAAAAAAGGGAGAGGAGGAGGAAAAATGCATTGAACAATAATAGCTTTTGTTCCAGAGAAGTTCCTCCGTTAGCGCAGCTGAACAAATAGCCTTAATAGTTTGGTTTAAAAGAACTTCTCCCATCGCCGGTGTCTGATATTTATGCTTTCAACAGCGCTGGACCAAGCCCTTCGTTTTCATTTCTCAGGCTACGTTTCTCTGGATTTGTTTGAACAGATTATCCTTTCCACACAGAGGAACAAGGTACACCAAGGGGCTTGTTTCTTCCCCCCACCCCATCCGAACGCTACTAAATTAATAAGACGTCAAAGACAACAAAACCCAGTGTTTTACTTGCTCGACCCTGGCCTCCATTAGCGAAGAGACATGAGGGAAGATAATTTGTCCCTCTGAAGTTAGTGCACATCAGAGGAGAGAGACAATAACAAAGGCCTCTGCAGCGGGGTACTGATACATTCCGTTCTTCTTCACATTACCCATCAGCCCCTGCTGCCGGCTGGCCGGAGTGACATACGTAGACCCTTTACAGAGACTGACAGAGACAGGGAATGTATTTCCATAGTTAACTTAGTAAATATAGCAACGTTTTGAATATTTTATCTGTTGAAAATACCGTTTGCGATGGTCTGCCATGTAACTACTGTATAGAAGTTTAGCTACGTCCATGTTCCAAAAACTTAAAAATGTTACAAGGGTCCATTAGGTAGTGTTAATAATGTTAATATTTAGTAGTGTTTAATATTTATTTAGTATCGGCAGTGTTAAAATAGCTGTTTTCCATGGTCATAAATGTTAAAATGTAATTTATTCCTGTGATGTAAAGCTGAATTTTCAGCATCATTACGTCAGTCTTCAGTGTCACATGATCCTTTAGAAATAATTCTAATATGTTGATTTGGTGATCAAAAAACATTTCTTATTATTATCAATCTTGAAAGCAGTCGTGCTTCTTAATACTTTTGTGGAAACAGTTATATATTTCAAACATTTATATATATTGTGTATGAATGAATAGATATATTTACTAATTATAATAATTAGTGCACTCAAGAATGACAATCCTTGACTTTATTGACTAAGATTATTTAAAATGTAAAAATTTTCTATACTTTTTTCTATACAAACACTGTTAATATCTTGAGGAATTATTTTTATATTTTATATTACTATTTATATTTTTATATTTATATATATGTTTAAAAAAATAATATCTTATAATATCTTTATATTAATGGATAAATTATATTTATATTAATATTTATATTTTTTTTCTATAAAAATAATCTCTTGAATTATTTTTATATTTTTATATTAATGTTTTTATATATTTTTTAAATGTATATTTTTATATTAATTGAGGAGTTATTTTTATTCAATTATCATATAGTATTTTTTAGCTAAAATCATTTAATATATCATTGTGACACATTTTCAAACATTTTCATTAACAAACATTTTGTCAGATCAAATTCACCCTGGCCGTCAGAAAGACTGCAGTTTGCCTCAAATGTCAGACCCAACTCTCCTCACAGAAGAACTCATGTCAACTCTTTCTGTTCACAAAGTCTTAATAAACCCGCTTCTCCATAAATATTGGATGTGAGTGTCACTCACTCTATTTGTTTATTTGCTTGTTTGTTCATTGAATATATCACACTTATTCCCAGATCTCTCTCTGTTCTCAGTATATAGGATGTCTGAACGTCAGATGGGATTGTCTTTTTGTCAGTATTTGAAGCCGGGGAGTGTGTGCAGGGAGGGGCCGTGGAGATACGAGATGTAGTGATTGATTTAAAAATACCTCCTCCTCCTTGATTCCAGGGGCTTCCTGTCCATAATGCATGTCTTTTAGAGTAAAGTTCTCGTCTAAAAGTTGTGAGTGATTGACCCAGTTGGTTTTGTGTTGCTTTACGTGCTAGCTGAATGTGACATGCTTCGCTTTGCTAAATAATCAACAAAGGCTTGCGACTGTCACAAAGTGGCAGCAGCGCAACTTATCAAGAGTGTAGTTTATAGTTGTAGCTCACATTATTTTTGTAATACTTCTTATGCGTCTCGACTAATGCACCGTAATGCGATTCCATATATCGTTGACCTTTAATTTGGGGTCACAGTAGTACATCTAAGATGCGCTTCGAATTTTATTACTTTTGCTTGGTAACATCTACTCTACTTTGCAGAAAAAGCAGTTTAGTCTTAAAATTATTTATCTGATGGTCTAAACGAGCTCCTGTAGTTTGACATTTAATTTGAGTTCGGAATATAACAAAGGTACAATTGAAACAAAGGGTATAATCACAACAAATACAATTGTTTTGCTATACCTGCTCCGTTCCTGCATTTCTGTAAAAGCTGATTTCCTTTTAATGTTTCATGAGAAGGTTACATCCTTCTTTTAAGAGCGATGCTTTCACACTTTGCTTTTTGTCTTTGTTTTTTGTTTGTTTTTTCCTCCCTGTGCTTTCAGATATGGTTAATATCAGTCGCTGTGCACTGGAGCACATCAGATGTCAGGCCTATGCAATTTTGCTACAATGAGCCTGTTAAATGTGCTTTGGAAGGGTGTAACACAATATATTATGCATGCATGAAATGTACAAACACAATGAAATTATGCACTACAGATATGATACAGTTCTCTCAAGTCTTGCGGAGGCACACTGTGATACATTTTAAATGCAATTTTTTTGTGCCCACCGGCAAAATGATGCTGCTGTCTAATGGCGCATTCATGGACATTGAGAAACTCGCTTACACGTACTCGTTGCACACACTCACACACTCATTTGGTTGTGCATGCTTCAGATGACCTGTGAGCTTTCGGGAATACCTAGAATTGTTTATTTATTTTGGTCACACTTTATATTAGGGTTCAATTCTCACTATTAACCAACTATTAACTATGGTGTTTGCCTTAGGAAACACCTAATTGCTGCTTAATAATTAGTAAGGTAGTTGCAGAATAATAAGGCATTAATATGTGTTTTATAAGTACTAATTAACAGCCAATATCCTAGTAATATGCATGCTAATAAGCAACTAGTTAATAGAGAGAAATGGACCCTAAACTAAAGTGTTACCATTTTGCATCCCAAGACGTCATATAACTAACGTCTTGGGACGTCTTTTGACCATACGTCAATATCCGCCTTTTAGGGCCCCCTTAAATGTCGGTAGATGACGTTACTCGGATCCTAAGTCTACCCCAGACCTAAACCTAACCCTATACCTACCCCGTCACCTAACTGACGTTAAAGGTAAAGCGTCAGTTGTATGACAGCCCGGGATAGTCATCTACCGACGTTTAAGGGGGCCCTGAAAAGGCGGATATTGACGAATGGTCAAAAGAAGTCCCAAGACGTCAGTTATATGACTTCTTGGGATGAGACTGTGTTAGATATGATGGTGCCTTCATCATTTCATTTTTGCTCTCTAAAAAGTATACAGTAGATTTAATGGCAACATTTACAAGTTAAGTTTTCATTAGTTAAAGGGGTCATGAACTGGCTTTTTAAATTTTATTATATTCTTGTCTGAGCTCAATTTATGACGTTTGCTTGGTTTTTGCATTCAAAAACACCAAAATGAATTAGCAATAGGTTATGTTGTACCCTTGTTTTGAGCCCAGCTCAGAAACAGCTCGGTTTTTATGGGCGTCTTGCACTGAAGACTTGGAAGGAAATGCCCACTGCTGTGAGTGGATAACAGTTTTGCATATTATAATGAGTTTCAACTCACCCGTCTGATGCAGTTGGGGGAAATTGTTTTGAAAATGTCCAATGTTGTAAAATGGCAACCGGAATGATTCGCCCATACAGGTTCGAACCCAGAGTCCGTGTGTTGCACAATTCCTGTCAGATCCAATAGACGGCACAGCACCGTTCTTTACTCTTAATCGGTCTGCAAATCCAGTCTTGTTTACAAAACAATCCTCAGTGAAATATAGCGAGCAGACGGATAATGTTTTACCTCATCAGCTGGAACGTCATTAAAAATAAAGTTTATCCATGCAGTCCTATTGCAATCTAGAGGAAGCTTATGCAGCGACTGTCTTCCACAACCAGGCACTGCACAATATTCTGTAATGCTCGGTAGCTCGATCTGGTTTGTCATCACGAGGTAGGCCTACAGTATGTTTTTTAGCTATGCGTGTAATGTGCGAATTGGTGGGCGGGGCTAAACCGGCCGTGTTGAAGTAGGTGTTGATCTTCTGCGGGGGTGGTGTTTTATCCTTTTACGTCATAGTTCCCCACTTCGAAAAACGAGTGTTTGCTGAGACTGGTGTCAATAAAAGCTTTTATTGGACTGACAAGGATGTTTCAGTTCTGAAACTTACAGGATATTCTTATAATATGATGACCTCTTAGATGTCAAAAGCTCAAGGAAAAATTGATTTCTCAGTTCATCACCCCTTTAACATAGAACTAAGAATGTTATTGTAATTATTTACCAAAAATATGCTGACATTTGAGAAGTGATGACAACAAAGAAAATTCCCGGTGAGCAGAAGATGTTTATTGTGCTTCATTTTCAGTCAAGCTGTTTTTTTTTTGTTTTGTTTTTTTGCCAAATTACAAGTGCACAAAAAAGTAGAAAATTATTATTTATTTATGTGTATTTGACACATGAGACCCTAGTTGTGAGATTAGCCATAGCAAGACAAAGTAGACAAAAATACAAAAAGGGAGCTTTATTTTCTAAAAGTGCCCGCAAACCCATTCAAGTTTTATTTAATATAGTTTCTTCCTACTTTCTCTAGTGGATCAGTTTTAAGTCTTATTGTTTTGAGTGTATTTTGAGGTCTTGAACTCAGACCTTTCCTTCATGTGAAATATCAGCTTCGCTCTGAGTCGGAGTGTTTGCCCTTGCTCTGAGCTACAATGCCTTTGCTACTTAGTTTCAGAGTTGAAGGCATCAGCCACAGACAGATGGCCAATACAAAATTGTTTAAGCTCTGTTTTGATTGATCGTGACTATGTTTGCATAGGCCATAAAAGCAATTATTCTCTGAATATAGCTTTGAAAGGACAGCCAAAAGCAAACAGAAATGCAGGAATTAGTGCAAATTGGAGACATTGCGAGTAGTATTGGATGACAGGTTGGCCCTTAATGAAGGGGAAACTGCGGTAATTAAATCTCAGGCTGTATTTGTGTGGCTCTGCTCTGTCCAGCTACTGGAAAGGCATGTGAGGAAAAAGTGGTTGAAATCGTTTCGGTCCAAAGTTGTCCGATGCTCCGTCATTTGAGACTGTTCTTCATGAGTGCAGGGTGAAGGTCAAGGAGCTATCTTAACTCCATCAATCCTGCGGACAGTTACAAACGACCTTTCACGTCCCATAAGATGCTCTATATGCCGAATTGGGGGCGATACATATTTCTGTGTTTAGGCGACGTAAAAGATGTGCAGAGCGTGGAGAGATCTCTGGAATTGGTTCATTCACCTCCACATGGTGATTGAAGCTAATATCTCATTGAAAGAGCCAGACTGGTGTGGCGATGACTTAGATTGAAGATGTTGTTGAAAGCACAGATGGACTCTTAGAAAATAGAGAGACTTATTAGTCCATGCAATCCAACACAAAAGCAAATACATTAAAAGTGCATTATATAGTCTTTGTCAACAGCTATTATTGTTAATGTTTGAAATGATAGATTTAGTAGAAATAATGCAATGCTTCAATGCAGTGAATGATAGAATGCACATAAGTTTCAAATAATTTTAGGATGAATCAAATTTACTTTGGTTATCCATGATTTGTTATTAACAGATTTACTAGAGGCAAAAAAAAAACAAAAAAAAAACACACAAACACGTATCTGCCTCAGTGGAGTTAAAGAAGACAAAGAAAAACAATTGGGTTTTGAAACGAAGGCAAGTCTTTGAACAATTATTCTTTGTTTTACAGATGTGATACAGATATAAAAAATATATCAAACTAAAATAAAGCCTCCAGTCTGACAGCTATCAGGAGATATCCGACTCAGAGAGAGAGAAAGTGAGATATGGATGATTAACAACTTGAATCTTTCATTAAACAGTGTCCAAAACAGGTGAGACCACAAACAATGTGCAATTCAAGTATAAAGCTTCCGTCTTGGAGACAATATGTAACTTCAATTGGTAGCCTAAGTTGATCCAAACAACCTTTTGGTTGCTATTATTGATTGTATAACAAACAATGTCTTTGTCTTACAGGAAAGCAGGAACACTGGAGAACAGACAAGGGAACAAGGAATCCAAAATCGCCCCCTGTACCCTCAAATAGGGCATACACTCAAATTTGCAGCGGTGTCCGAAACCATAGGGGACATTATAGAGTGCACTGAATGGATGTCCGAATTCACTCCTTTAAGTGAACCATATTAGTGGACTAACTTAAGGTTTAGAGGGCGATTTCGGATTCAGTTGAGGTGTACAGGAACTTGGGGAAATTGTTGGAGGTAAACATCTCAGGTGAGTAATCCACAGTCCTAGGCTATGTTTACATGGAAACGATTCTGAAGAGAAAACACAAAAGTGGCATTGCGTCATCACTTTTTATTCTGCGTTTATACAAGCGTTTTGTGTGGGAAATTTGCGTACAAATGGTGACGCAAAAGTGTGTGAAATTCAATGTAGTATGCACTCCAGGCGGCTAGGAGTGCATACTACAACAACACCAAGTCCACACGCCTGTGTACAACCTTCACTGTGAAGCGGACTTTTGCGTTTTTACCATTTACACGGGAACGCGGCAGTGGAGCATTTTTAAGATTTTCCACTCTGGAGGGTGGTTTCACTTTTTGCGTTTTTAAGCCTCAGAAACGCCATCGCCGTGTAAACGAAAGGCACATACGATAAAATATTTTTACGTTTTCACTCGCGAGCCTTCTTGTGTAAACAGGGCCCAAGTCGTAAACCATGCCTAAGGTTGAGGTGTGTGCTTGAATACTGTGGTAATGAGCATGCTGATCAGATGATGGCTGAGTATGTGCAGGTGATGAGCAGGAGGAATGCTGGGAATTGTAGTTTTGAGGGTGAGTGAGGTTAAGCAGTGAGGGAGGACCGGAGCACTTGTGACTACAGCAAGCTTTTGTGGTTTACGCCACATTGTCTGTAGTTGTAATTAGATGTTTTGGGGTGTTTCACGTGTTTGTTGATCTGTGCTGTGTTCAGTGGCATCAGAAGCTGGAACCACAAGCAGAGGGTGAACCGGCTGCAGGGTAAAGCTACAGTATGAAGTCTTTGAGGTTTGGAGTGTCTCTCTTCATACCCTGTAGAAATTCGTTTTCTTTAAAAACACTTTTAAAATAGAATGCCTGCTACCTGGAGCCTTATTTTCCAAACAAAAGATCTTTAAGGTACAGGACATGCTACTTGTACAATGGTCAAAACCCATAGCACAACATGGACTCTATATATATATATATATATATATATACAAAATAAATAAATAAATAAATGTGCATTAGGTTTTGACCATTGTACAAGTAGCATGTATGATTATATCAACACATTCTCATCTTTTAGCGTCATAAAGAACACTGTATGACAAAACGGTGCTAAACTACGCACATATAATATAACACGCGCTGTGAGGGGTAGGTTTAGGTTTGGGGTAGGGTAGGGTAGTCTCATGTTACGCTAAAGGAATTATGACGCCTTGGGTTTGTGTGTTATATTAACGATAAATAGTGTTCTATGTGACGCTAAAGGATGAGAACGGGCTGGATTATATATATATATATATATATATATATATGTGTGTGTATGTATGTGTGTATATATATATATATATATATATATATATATATATATATTATTTATGTTATAATTATTTATGTTATAATTATTGTATGTATTTATATTTATTGTTATTATTGTATATACATATATATATATATATATATAAAATCCAGCCCGTTCTCATCCTTCAGCGTCACATAGAACACTATTTATCGTTAATATAACACGCAAACCCAAGGCGTTATAATTATTGAAATAATTATATATTATTTCATTTCATTATTTCATCTCATTGTTTCATTTCATTTTATGTTATTATTGTATTTGTATTATATTAAACATTTTTGTTTATTATTATACAAATTAATTTAGTTCAATTCATTTATTTGATCATCTTATATATTTAAATGTTTTATTTTATTATCCATGTTTGTTGTATTATAATGTTTTATACATTTTTATTTTGACATTTCATGTATGGTATGAAATGTATTCAAATGCTTTAATAACAATGTGAGCATCTATTTGAAATGTTTGTGGAAACAAGTAAGGAATGTGTATAGACACTGTAAAGTTAATTTAATTTCAACAAACATCTACATTAAATATATGGAAACCCTTTCAATCAAACTTAAAACTAACCTGAACAGAGCTCAATATTGAGAAGAATTGAGCACAAAAGGAGACGAGGGACAAATATTACAGCAAAGGAGTTTTCAAACAATGACAATAATTTACTTTAAACGCAGAAGCCTATTAAAAAGAGAAATTGAGACTGTTTTTTATGATTTGACCAATCATTGAATCCTTTTAGGTGTTTGAATTGGAATCCAGGAAATCTGGCCTCACTGTTTTGTAGGTGTTTAAAAGAGGAGGAGTGTGTTTCTAGCCAAAGCGGAGGATGTTTTTAGCATGTTCTAGAGATAAATAGGGAGGCATTATCTGTCTAAGTAGATTCAAAGGGTACTTTTTTTAACAAAGGTGTGCAGATTAGTGTATATATTTTTCTTTAGAGGTGGTACAGTATGTGTCTGTGTTGTGTGTGTGTGTGTGTGTGTGTGTTTAGAGTAGAAGGTGTGTGTCCTCCCTGACCCCTCCCGCATCTTTACCGCCACCCATCTGTTTACTGACTCATGAAAAATTCATGAGTGTGTGTTTGGGAGCAGCGGAATAATTTTCAATATTTAGCCAGGCTATGAATACAGATGATGTTGAACTTTGGTGTATTGCGGCGGCGTATGTGAAGGTGTTTGGGTGCGTATACGTGAATCTGGTATCATGGCAGGCTGAGGTCAGCAGGCTTAATGAGGGGGTGAGAAAGCAGAGGGTCCACACGCATGTGCTGAGTGAGACGTGATGCCTATAAGAGACATGTGACTGTTCCGGGCGACCGGACAGACAGCAGCTCAGAAGCAAACTGCAACTAATGCAGCAGCAGGTTAGCAGCAGATGTCAATCAAACAGACGAATAAATATAAGCTAATCATATGCAATTCCAAAAGGATAACTGAAGGAAATTGACAAAATGCTGTGTCGTTTTGTTGTACCTCAACATTAATTATGTATTTGTGTTTATAAGTGCATAGGCCCTTTTTACACAACATCCCATACAATTACCTTTATTTTTATTTATATTTAATTTGTTTATGTATACCATACTGTATAACATAGGGCCTACATACTGTATATTTGACCCTTTACGTGGATTCGCATATGGTTACCTTTTGGTTATTATCAATTTTATTTCATATGCAATTTCATATAATTATTTAATATAATTATTTTGTTTAAATATTTTTTTTGTCTTTATAAACAAAGCTTAAAAAAGCCCATACAAAATAATTTTTTATTTTTATTTAAATTTTTATTTTTTTTATTTGTATTTTTATTAATAATAAAATATTATAATAATTAGTTATTTTAATTATTATATATATATATATATATATATATATATATATATACAACTTAGATAGATACAACTTATATATTAATAATTATTATTTTCCTCATTTGTTTGTTTTAATCTTTTTATCCTCTTGTTTAAAAAGTATGAAGTTATTTTTAATTATATATTAAAAAATAATTAATAAAATAAGCACCACTCAACAACTCCGCACACACCTCTTTTTGTGAAGATACTTGAATCTACTTTAAACTACAGCACAGGTGCGCTGCAAGATTAATTAGCTTTCTCTCGGAGTGAAATAATACCCGAAATGGACCTCTATTGTTCATTTGTTTATTTATTGCTTTGTATTTTAAATAAATTTAGCATTTGCTCAGCTCATATTACACTGCAGGTGTTTTGTTTGGAGTGTCTGAAGACTTTTGTGACATTTTCAGATGGACTAAAACTCTGTGCTTAATAGTATTTTTTACAGCTGCAGTGTTTTAGCCTATTTTAAGGTCACACACACACACACTGCGCTGTTTGTGAAGCACATCATTAGAAGAGTTTGTAAAACAGGAGTTTGAGAGAAGTGCTTAATTGATTTGGTTTTTAAAGATTAAAGGCTTGTCCTCATCATAGATTAAAATCAGTCAGAGCAAAAAAAAACAACATAGTTTAGAATTAAAGATCTTTCACTTATGCACACCGCACAACGGCATGTGATAGACGCAAATAGCAAAAGATAAAATAAGCCAGCAAATTTAATGTAGCGGCTTCAAGGTCACTTTGGGATGTGGTCCTTTGTTAACAAGCCTTTAGAAAGTCGCGTTATGACCACAAGTTTTGTATTACAGTCACAAGAGCAGCATATCAAAGTCATTATGCACTGTTAATGTCATTTATCAAATAAAACGAAAGACAAGCAAAAGAAAAGCTCTTTAAAGCCATAAAACTATTTCAATAATCTCATCAAACTCTGGAGACACAAAACAAGACATTCATACAGAGTATCATGAACTCATCAAAACAAAATTAGTAAGCAAATAAGGTTGCGGAGTATTTGATCATGATGATTGAGTTAGACATAAATATGCTTTAATTGTGCTCACGTCACGTCTATGAGGGCTTTCAGGATTCTTTTGAGAGCACATTGGAAAATGCATGCCGTTCCACATAAAAACCTGACTCCAGTGAGTAAATCAGAGTAGTGCTGAGGTCATTTCTCTCTACGGTTCAGGGTCTGGAAGCCCCCCATGAAGTGTATAACTATGTGTGATATTACACAGACCCTCTCATCTTCACCCAGAAAAAGATCTTGGTGTTCTTTTGCCACCATTTGCTGTGATAATACATTCCATTCACTCCGTGTACAATCCCATATACAAATTCAGAGAAAGATCTGATGATGTATAATGTTCTCTCATAATTTTAAGCGAGACTGCACAAATTTTCATGATAATATTTCAAATGTGTTTTTGCACTCGCCTTAAAATCGTAATGTCTCTTTTCCTAGCTTGACACACTGAGATTAGTCATTCAGTTAGTCTATGATTTCTGGAACAAAAACCTCTTGATCTTTATTATATGCCTTGTAGGTTCAGTCCAGGATCAAATGTTTGGATACGTCAAGGTGCTCCATGTGAAAGGAATTTTGAATGATGAATGAAGGTTTGTGGCATTAGTCTCATATTATTATTGCTAGATGGCATGTTGGCTCTTGAACGTCTTTTGCTGAACTTCATTACGGGGTCGATCTAAGTGCATGGTCATATTTTACAACTTTTAGAGTTCCTGTCTCAGATTAAGCCTCGTTTAACATTGTTCTTGCACACATAGTATCCAGCAAAGTACCATAGTTACTACATGTATTGATACTACAGTAAAACCAGTGCATTTTCATTATGGTTTTGGCTAGATACATCAGAAGGAGGAAATTAAACAAAATGAATAACAGAGAAGAAATCTGAAAGTGAAGCTATTTAAAAAAAAGGAATTCACTATGAAAAATTACTATGGTTTAACTCCAGTAGAATAACCTTTGTAACTCTGTTTGGAAGAAGAAAGTTTATAATGATAATTTGTCTAAAGTGTTTTTCTGTGCTGTCCTGAAGGCCAAGGCAGAAGCTTGAATTTTAAGAGCAGAAATCTCCAGCCCAAAGTCTCACTATGTCCAGAAAGTCAGCCGTATGGAACATCCCGAAGAGGCAATGAACCAGCTAACCGAAGAGCCGAACAGGGAAAATACACCAGTGCAAGGAAGAAACTGAGAGATTAAGAGAGAAAGTGGACAGCCACCTAAAATGGTTTGTAGTCAAACTGTCATCGGTGCTTCTAAGAATAAAAATGCACTGCGAAAGATATTAAAGTTATAATTCGTCCAAAAATGAAAATTCGCTCTTGCTTTTGCATTGAGGCCTGAATATCTCATTGTAAGTGCATGTAAAAAGCTAAGTGCATTATTGAAAAATTCTCCTTTCATGTTTCATGGAAAAAGAAAAGTCATTTGGATTTAAAATGACATGAACACTAACAAATGATATGATCAACGAGTTATAACAACAAATATTGTTACGATGCTTTTAGTCCTCAAAATAGGTTAAGCAATATTCAACTTTTAATGCAATTTAAAGGGATAGTTCACTTTGAAATGAATTGGACGTGCCCAAGTGATCTGAAGGTACGGGCGCTCTCTCTGTGCATGTGCCAGAAAGCGCCGAAAGTGATCTCTCGCGTGTATGTCACTCATTGTGTTTACACATAGATTTCGGAAGTTTTACCTTTTACTGTGAAGATCTAAATATCGAAATTCGCTCTTCCATTGCGATTTCCTGTATATCCTAATGTGTTTATAATATCCGAAATCTCTGTGTAAACTCAATGAGTGACGTACATGCAGGAGAGATCACTTTCGGCGCATGCGCAGACCGAAGCGCCGGAAGTGACTCCTAAACGGACTCCTTCAGATCAGTTGGACATGGCTGTGGTTACAAGAGGTAAAAACAATATAGATCTGTTCGTTTCTCACACAAACCGCTTGTTTCGTGTCTTAGGCCATCAATGTGTACTTATATTTACGAGTTATTAAATCATGTTTTATTTGGACTTCTCTGTGTTTGCTTTTTCAGGTGGACCCAGGGTGATCCCCATAAAACTCCATTGACTGACAGACAAGAACTGTTTGACCTAAAAATATCAAAATTGAAAAGACTGTGGAAACAAAGACACCTACATCTTGGATGCCCTTGAGGTAAGCTAAAACATATCAAAAATTAATTTCAACGTGAACTATCCCTTTAAATGACTTAAATGAAAATAATTTAAGGATATTTAAATAGTAAATACTTTTTCTGGGTGGGAAAATATCTTATTATTTTTCTTTCAATGTGATATGTCCAATTGTTTGGTCTTATACAGTATTTCACTTTTTAAAAGAAAGCTCAGTTTATTTAGAGCATTTACAGAATGTTCTAATAATCTCCCAGCATTCTCCTTGCCAAGCAATTTTGTGCTTGCGTCAGGATTCATCAATATTGGTTAGCCACAGCAGTTGCCCTGTTTGGGGCATCCTTGGGTGACAAATGAATCAAGCGCCCCTGCTGTCACTTTGGTTTTGCGTCTTTTTGAAGACATTTACAATGCCTGGAAACAAATTAATCATTTTTATTGCAGAAAAAATTTAATTTGTATGAGCTAAACTGCAGCCTACAAGGTCAGACTGGCGGAATATAATTTTAATTAAATCAGATTTAATTTGTGCTTTATAAAAGAGTTACCGATTTGAAGAATGACTGCATTTTATACTTTGTTACATTCAGTAATAAGACTGATACTGGTCTGTTGTTGAGGGATATATCTGTGAGCAGTGAAGTACTATGAACAATTGCTTTGTTAAACTTTATCTTGCCTCTGAAAACAGTGAAAAGGCTTTTTTTTCTCTGATATAAATGCTTGAGTGATGTCACTTCTGAATTGAATAACTGTTCTCAATAGAAAGACATAATCATTTTTCTGTTAAGATCTGCTGTTTTTATAGGCATTGAGGTCTAAGAGTCTGATACGCAAAAGCAAAATAAAGCGAATCAATGTATGACTCATGTTTCTAGGTAACTACTATGTTTATACACATAGCTTTGCTATTAGACTCAAAATGTTTATTAACCCATCAATTTCTGACTGATTCGTATGTGATTCTCAGTACAGCTGCTGGCAGGCTCAGCCATCCTTTGTTTTTAAGCGTGATGGAATATGTCTAAAATATCTTATGGTATTTTTAGGCACTTTTTGCTTGTGAAATACATTAAAGTAATGGCATCAAGTAAACTCTTTTTGCTCATTAGTTATTACCAGCTTATTAACACTGGGGAGGCAGTTAGGAATTATTTCGATTTTTTGCTTATTGCAGAAATGTTTCCTTACAGCAGTTCTGAGAGCTCAGTGTGTACAGGTTTAGTTCAGATAGGAAATTTAGTTTCACAGGGAAAGGATGGATCATGTCAGGTAACCAATAATATACTTACCTTCTCTTTTTGCTCCAACAAATTGCCTTGAAGTGTATTTTAGCCTTTAGCAAGTTGGTCTCCTCATCTGCCGAGCGTTCCCGGTATCTGCCAATTATCCTCTCTCTCCGGCATCCGTGTAGCCTTTCTGTCTCCAATCACCGCTCATCGACAGCGTTCTCGGTGAGAGCTCCAGTCAAATGTTTGTTATGTTAGCAGCACTCGCCAACACACCCAGTCACCCCTCAAAACCTCATTCATTTTGCCCGTCTGACTCTGAGCCGTACTACAACTACGCTGCGCAAATAATTAAAGGCTTTAGTTAAATACATAGTTGGGGTATTTGGAGACTATGGGGATCTATAATAACATTTGCCATTATTCACTCAGGCTTTGATTGCCTGACAGAAACAAATTAGGCCCCAGGATTAATTTCCAGCAAAACGTGCCAAGTGAATGCAATTGACTCCAATTAAAGCATGAAAGGACACTAAATATTCAAATCAGCAGAGCCGGTGATGGCGAGCCGATAAAGAATGGCATGGAATTGTGCCAAGGGAGAAAAAAACAGCCATTCACCGGCACCTGAGGGAAAATAACAGGCTCTCATTCAATAAAGAGTAGCTGGGGCAACAGACATGTGTTTCTGCTGCAGAACATGCCCCCGCTGGCATGTTGTTATTGTCAGGTCACATCAGCGGCTATTCACACGCGTTCAGTGTTTTGAGCTGATTTGAATATCAAGGCCACATTAAGACACCTAAGTGGTTATGTATTATACATGCTAAGTGGTTGTTATAGTTTATGCAGGGACACGTTTTGTAATAGGCAGCATTGTCACATACATGAGCGTAATTAAGGTGATTAAATAATAATGTCCCAAATGCAAATTTTAAACTGATGGTGGCGTCTGCAAACATAGCATGTGTTGTGGGATTGATTTACGTGAGATTAGTAATGGTTTAATACTCATTTTGGAAATTGAGTACATAAAGGGGATTCTTGTGACATAAAAGAGCTTGATATACTATGAAAACAAATTGTAACATTCATAACTTTCTAGTAAAAAAAATCAATTTACTTAAATGTCACGTTCTGGCATCAGAAAACATAAACGAATGTCTAACGATGGCTGTTTGGATGATGAGAAAGTGGTGGAGAATGCATGCTGAACACTATTATCCTTGAATATCAGAACATTACTAATATGTGGGGATGTTCACAAAGCATTGTGTTGTTTCTGGTTGTGTGTAGCACATACTGCTCAGCATACTGAAGTATTCCATTTCCAACCTTAAAAACAAGCGTTTGAAGCTTATTTGGTTACAATTTATTTTAAGGTGTCCGGATTACAGTGTAATTATACAGGTCCAATATGTAAGAAATCGCTATTTCCTGCAGTTGTGTACTTATAATATCCCAAAGTCTCCAAAGTTCTTTTATTTCAGAGAAATTCCAATTGTAAATAAGTGGCCGTCCCAAAAAAAATGTCGTCTGTCAATGACACAATATCCGCGCTACACTCGGTTTCCGCTTCGCTACATGACGTAACCATGGCGACAGACGTGGACAACTGCATAGTGAGTAACATTTAGCGGCACCCAGTTCTTGTTTCGTTCAAACATAGACCATGGCAAGCAGACTTTGGGACAAACAAAATGAGGGTCAATATCAGCGTGATGTTTTTGAGATGCCGAGACTGACTTCCCCTCGACAGAGAGCTAGCGTCCGTGACTAATTTGGACTTGACAAAACGTCACGACTTTACAGTTTTATTAGACAGGTGAGCAAATGTACATAAAACAAATCAATGTTATAACGCTAGCTTGACATAATGAAATGTTAGAATATGGTCAGTAAGTTATTCTTATGTTGATCTAGCTGCTAGTTTCGTATAGCAAACTAACTAACACGTAGAATAACATTAAAACTTTCAACACACATTTAAATGTCGTTTAGTGTGATAGTGTAAACTTTATACCAAGCGGAACAGCACTGCGTTTCCCTCACATCTAATAAACTGACCTGTGTGAGTAATCCAGCACTTGCGTGTAGTTCAATAGGATTAAATTTCCATATTCCTTTATATCCGCGGGACTCGCGTGTGATATATGTCTCTTATTTGCAATCGCGACCTGCATGAGTGTTTTTACTAATCCATAAACATTATTAGATCCATCAGCTTGACAGCAAATATCGCTCCCCAGATGTAGATAGACATTTAACAGCGTGTACATACACACGGAATCACTCTGGACATTTAACGGCGTAGACATACACGCATGCGCGGATAGCTCAAAATGCTTATAGATAACACGCCACTTGACTTGAAAGTGGCATATATGTTTATGCAAAAGTCATGATGTCTTGTTGCAGCTTGTCACTGCGTCATAAACATACGCCTTTGTTATTGTTGGAAACTGCGCCCTCTTGTGGCCAAAAAGCTACATATTGTATATTTAAGTACTGAGTAATAATAATTAACTACATGTACTTAGGGTTAGGTTTAGGATGAGGGTTTGGTTTAGGGTTAGTTGCATGTAATTATTAATAATTTATAATTATTACTAAGGTGCATGTAACGTCTAATAAGGACACTGTAAAGTAACGAGTTACTGTTTATTTTTCAGAAAATCTCTGATCACATTAGGAGCCATTTACACGACACTGTTTTACTATAAAAAACAGAAAACTTTTTCTGCATTTTGGTTGTTTACACAACAATGGCTTTTTGGGAATATTTGCAAACTTTTGAAAATGGGGTTCAAAGAGCAAGTTTTTTAAAACTATACCATTATGGCTCTGTATACTACAAAAAAATGCTTCATGCAAGTGTATTACGTGTTTCAGTCTATCGGCGCAGAGTCTCTTTACAAAGTAACCATCTACTGGCCTGGAATGCATAATACATTAGTTGTCAACAAAGTTGTCGTCTGTATGCAAAAAGTTTTTAGTACATCGTTGTTGTGTAAATTTTGATTCAGTTGTAGATTATTTTATTGATCGTGTCATACTACACTGGATAAAAACAGGAAAGGAGGCATTTGGTCGCTGCAGAAAAAATAATCTGTTTCAAGGCAGAAACCATGGCAATTTCATGGAAATTTACCATTATACATAAACCTCAGGGAAATATATGTTCCGTTCTAAGGGGAAAATGTATCTCATTTTGTCTTAGACCTGATTTAGCATTGGTTTTGGTTTCTCTATGTTCTTGTATCTTGGCTCTCCAGAGAAAAGAGGAGCTGACGGCCCACACTGAAGTTAGTGGACATGAAGTTGACCCTTAGAAGGGAACAGGTGTCTGTGGATGACTTGTATGAGAAATATATCAAAAGGCAGAAAGAGTCCTCAAACATGTGGTTTCAGAAAACTAGTCCTTGAGGAGCCCACCTGAGCTGGACAGATGCTGGACATCAGCCCTCTTAACACAGACACATTGTAAGACACATTTGCTTGTTCTGAGGCGGCCTTCAAGCTTTCGTAATCTAAATCCTTAAAGAAAAAAGAAAAAGAAAAAAAGCATTATGGTGAATAGAAGCATACCTTATAACTTTTCCACAAGATTTGGCCATTCACTATTGGCCATGTACAAAATGACTTAATCGTCGTATAAAATGACGAAAAAACGTCGTTTTTAAAAGTGGGTGCTTTGTCCTTTTTGAAAAGGTGATTTTTTTTATACTATCAAACAAATAGTTGTTATTACTATCTCAAGCTAAATAATAATAATAAAAAATAATAATTATAAACATTTTATTTTTAATTGCAAAATAAATTAGATAGAAAGTCTCCTGAGGACCAAATAAATGCTAATGTCATATTTTTCTTCTGTTTTTTTTAGGCTGGTGGTGCAAATCATGTTATGATATAGCACTGTCTCTCTTATTTTTAAACTTGCTATAAATTGGCCAGACAAACAAACCTTTCTATACTGTATGTATACAGTACACAAAAGCACACACAAGCAGGAAGTACAACTCACCTTAATGATGGGCTGTGTGATGGTGGCAGCCTGTGTGTGTGTGTGTGTGTGTGTGGGTAATGATGCGATGCTGGCTGGGCTGTCTGTAAAGAACTCCTCATTTGCAGTCTGGGACGCCTTTGTTGTTTTGTGCAGACAGCGTTGTTACGCATGCAGGAATGTCTCATTAAGAATTAACGTGGGCATCCTCAGTAGGGACAGAAGAGAGCGAGAGACAGATCAATCCTCACCCCAAAGCCAGCCGGCCCTCCATCCCAAGCTCCTTGATTATCAGGAGTCATTTGAAACCTCCCCATTTGTCCACAGCATGCTGGTTATGATCTCATTCTGAAGCATGCAGGGCAGACTATCTCTCTCTCAGTAGAACATCACCAATCGCCCTCTCTCGCTCATTACATCGCCGCTACCGATAAACACCCCCGTTGCTTATTTTTGCACCATGCCGCTGTTTTGATGCAGATGGCTCCTTGAGGCATGCAAAATAATTGTTATGTATTCTGTCTGGATTTGTCCTTTTCTCCTTAGATCTACAGTGGGGTCTATAATTTCGTGTCAGACAGTAATGTCTTATTTGAGTGCTTTTGAGCCTGCTCAGGTTGCCGGGGACGGCGGTATCTAGTCCATGCATAAGATCAGTTCATCGCTTTATCCCCTTGTCTGTGTTCATTCCCAAGTGTCAAGGCAACAGTTTCAGTTGATGAGATGAGCATAGATGCTCCATAACTTCAAAGCCTCCCGGAGAGCGGCACGCCATATCGATTTCCCCAGTGTTTAAAATGTAAAACGTGAAGATATTGGTGCGGTTTGATTGGAATAGGTGTTGACCGGCCATAAGTGATGGATTGCATTTGAAAATCTCCTTCTCGTGGCTGAACGAAGGGAAAAATCCAGGGGAAAGGAGGAAGTAGCAATGACCGTGAGAGTTCAAGTGGGGGGATTGAACTGTTTGAAGGCAGCTGGACCAAATCAAACCAGAAGAACAGAGCGCCATCGAGGAACCCTTCCAGACTTCAACAGCATAGGTGAAGAGAATGGCCCTGCCCCCTTCCCACTTCACAAAAATGCCATGAGCCCCTTGCATGGACGAATCCCATTCTCCAGCTAATTTGGTCTGCTCTCAGGCTTTGTGTGACCCGTGCATGCACTCCAACTCACGAGTGCACCATTGTACCGATCATCGATCAAGTATATTCTCGTTAAATGCATTTTGCATTATCAAGTGTAGCGTCAGTTCTGACAGGTCACGTTAGTCAAGCTCGCAACAGCTGACACTCAGGTGATCCACGCCTACCAATAGGAAAAAGACGCCTATCACTGTATACATAAATAAGCTCCTTATTATCAGCAGCTTCTCTGGAGCCATTTATCCTCCTCCATCCCCAGCTCCTCCTCTCGTCCAGTCAGAATTTGGCTTTCTGATTCCTCTTGAATCAGAATAAATTCTCGAATAATGTTGTACTTTAAAATCTTGAATTAATTACTATCTGCATACATTCATGTTAGTTCTGTTCTGTGTACTCTAATGCCTGGTTCAGATTACACTTTTTAATTTTTTTCTGTTGCGATAGTCACTGTCAGATTACGCGATTTTCGACTCCTAAAATCTTGTCGTGTCGTGGACAAGACATGTCAGACTACACGTTGCTTCCTGACCAGTCATCGCATGCCATCTTTAACGGTGCGCGTGTGATGTCATTGAGAAGGCGAAACTAGTAGCGAGTGACTTCCGGAAATGAACGTAAACAAACAATGAATGAAGCGGTGAGTGTTGTATTGCCTGTCGTGTGTTCAGAAAAAAGTGAAAAACTGGTTGAATTGCGTGTGAACTGGTTGAATTGCGTGTGTCTCACGGCCATTGCGTGAGACTTGAGAACCCTGCTCGAAGAGGACAGTACGGGCTGTCAATCCTCCAAAGAGAACTTGAGATAAAATATTGTTTTCTTATATATTTTTACTTTTAGTTTTAACGTTAGCGTCATCGTCTCTCTTTCGTTTCGCCATTTTTAAAAGTTGTGTTTGAAAAAGCTTGTGCTCCTATTGGTCAACCTAATACATGTGACGGAACCGTCGTGGACGACCGTTTAAAAAAAACATGCTAGTCTTTTTGTCGTGATGTCGTGAAGCATCGCAGACGCGACGTAGGTTGTCGCCCACTATGACACACTATACGAGATGATACGATCGAATCTTGCGTCCCGACGAATTTTGTAATTTACGAATTCCCACGTCGCACTACGTCAAACGGATCTTGCCAAAATCGGGCTAAAATCGTGTAATCTGAACCAGGCATAAGGGGGGTTATTGCTGCTCTACCTGCTCTTTTCCATGCTAGGTTGCATGGATGCACAGGGAGTTCTCGTCTGAGAACGGAATACCGCCAGTCCAAACAGTATGCTAATTATCAATCGTATTTGACGATAGTGGTTCTGATAGAAATAAGGGTTGTCCTAGTGGAATGTACGAATTTCGTCACTTTTTCAGATTTGACATTGCCGTGTACATGAGTTTTCTGACCTCAGTGGTTTAAAGCTGTTAGCTGTAGGTGTTTATTCTGTAGCATTAAGGCCGCATGGGCGTTAAAATAAGCTGAGGAATAATACATTACATGCAGGAATATAACTTAATGTCGTGGCCTCCGCCTATCCAGCAGAAACGGCAGCTGCTGATTGGCTGGCAGTGACATGATTTATGATCCTGTTTTGCGCATCAGCGGCACAGGGGTTGCCGTGGCGAGGGCCTGCTGGAAATGATACATGGCATTCTAATTGAAGAATCCTCTACACATCCTTTCTACAGTAGGAATGTTTAAATGCGAATGCTGTTAATTCAGGAAAGGAGAAAAATCACCACTTAATGGGGTGAATGATGGAGGTTGAGCAGCATGCTGTAGGCAGCATTACAAAAATGAATAAAGGAGAGCAGAACTTCCTCTCTGAGCTTTATCAATGCATGGCAGACCTCTCTTTAAATTGCAAGATTTAGAAAGCTGTGTTAGCTCTGAAACATGAAAAAATGAGGTGAAGATAATGCATCAAGTACTAACTTTTAAATTACGGTCATTAAGAACATTATCAAACTATTGACCTTTTACTGTTGACCATATAGGCCACCTTAAATATAATATTAAAATATGTATTATTCACTGTAAAAAAATTATCATGTAAAAAAACGGTAAACTACTGGCAGCTGTGGTTGCCAGCATCATACTGTAACTATACGGTGTGTTACTGTTTTTGTGTTAGAGCGTATAGCTGATAAATTTAAGTTTTATACTATACCTGACAATATGGTGTTTAGCTGTTAATTTCAAAAACAGTAACACCGTATTTTTACAGTATGATGCTGGCAACCACAGCTGCCAGTATTTTACCGTTTTTTACAGGATTATTTTTTACAGTTGCATAACTTTAAAAAAATATATATTTTATTATCACACACACACATAATATACTGTTTATGCATGCAAATATTACATATTTTAACTCATTGTAATGTAACTTATCCCTGTAATATACATTTTCATTGCTTTAGCTAGCTCCTAATGTTGCATGGGTTGCAAGAAGTGAGATTCTGTCCATTTCAGTGTAAGTTATACATTTTAAATATGGTGGAATTATCAGTTAGCTGTTGAGACTGAATCCCAGAGTAGGCTGGTGCAAAACTCTTCCAATACAACCAGATTACTTCAGATAATTGTGTTACATAGAGTATTGATTGAAAAATTGTTGTACTTCGGAAACATCTAAACACACAATTTCTCTGCTCTCTTTATTGCGCTCTGTCCTACCGATGGCCCCTGCATTCTGAGAAGCACCTCCCAGAATCATAATAATAATAATAATAAAAAAACGAATTATATATGAACTGTAATAAAAGAATATCTTGAGTTGAAACATCAGAAAAAAATACTTCTTCACAAGAATCTATTGATCACTTTATATCAAAGGGGAATGTTTGACATAAGATTACCTGCCAGTTTGAACATTAGGTACACTGTGTTATAGCCTGGGGCCGTTGTATCGTCTGCCAAAGGGACTGTAAATAAGGCAAAAGCTTTAAGTACCTCTGGCTTGAAATCAACGCTGAGTCCAAACCAAAAGCAAAGGTAAACCTTTATATGATGCAGTTTTTTTAACCTCCACCCCGGTTTGTATCTGGGCGCATATCCGAGATTGAATTTGAAAGCCCCAAGATGACTGAAGCTGCCTTGGAGGTTAGGATGATGACACCTATCAGGGGCCGTTTCCTATAGCACCCCTTCCCGGCCCCTTCAGCTCAAAGCTGCACAGATGTAGATGTCCGGTATTAAAACACGGGAAGATGCGAAAGAGCACATATTCATTTATATAGCCGCTTCTTATAGCAAGTCAGAATTTAAAACGTGTTTTTCCTCCTCAGTGTGCTGGCGGAGAACCCTAGCGCTCTTAACAGACAAATTTCAGAGGTGAGGCTCGGTAAAAGGCAGTATCCCGTTTATGTACTTCCAGCACTCTTGACCTCTACCTGTGTTGGCTGGTAAGAGGAGCAGAACAGGCTATACACAATTACTGCACTGAAGGCTTTAAGCATAACACTTTTTAAAGAAAAAAACAAAAGCTGATTTTTTTATCAATCTTTTCCTTTTTCATCACATCTCTCTACCTACATGTATTGATTGCACAGACTTTTTAACCAGATTTAACCCTGAGGTTCTCAAATCCAGTCGCCAAAGCTCTGTGTTTGCGTTTATTAAATATTTAAAGGATTTATTTGGCTCTTCAATTTCCTATAGCTCTTGTTTAAACAGTTTGGACCCTGCAAAGCTATAAATTAATCATTTGTGGCCATGGATTTAAGTATTCAGTTTTTAGCTGCCCCTCTTTGAAGCCTCCCCAAGCCATCACATCTGATGTCCTTTATGATGCCGCAGACATCCACAAAAACCCTGATACACTATATATTCATTGCCTCTCAGAAAGCCTCAGACAAAAATCATCCCCCTTGAAACGCACCTGTACATGTGAGCATGCCGCATCTTTATTTGACCACAATAGTGCTAAGATATAATGCAGAATGTATCCAGCATTAAACTATATATATAAAATCAACGCTGTTTATGATATACATCTAGAGGATTATGTTTTGTATGCACACTTAGTATTGATACATTAAATGTACTAAGTGCAGAGCAGTGTTTTGTTTCTTGTCTTGCTGGGCATGTGTGTCAGGCACAAAGCAAAGAGTGCCATCTATTGATGGAGACAGGGATTTTTTGGGGCGAACAAAAGATTGGTTCTTTGCACTGTCTGCTGTTATGTAGGGAAATTATTGATATGAAACAATCAAATTGAGAAAAAAAACTGAAATCAGTGCTTTGTGTCAAATATCATATACTTTTAAAAATATATAATTTGATCACATTTTTGTAACACATTTTGAACATTGATTTGTCAGTAATCAAATGAAATAGAGTTAGTGAGCCTCTCTCTTTCTCCCTCTCTTTCGTTCCCTCTGTGTGTGTGTGTGTGTGTGTGTGTGTGTGTGTAGTGGTGTCAGAGGACTGGGCAGTGTTTGAAAGCATTATGAAAGACCAAACCAGAGCCTCAGGCAGCTCTGCACCACCCAGCTCCAGCTCTCATTTTACAGTAAGATATATTAGATACATTCATTTAACTGATGCATATTAGCTAAAGACTGTAAATTCTGCCTCACTAAAATGGAACCGCTAAAGTAATTAATGTTTTCGCACAGGTTACTATGATCGGATAAATGGATTAGAAACTCACACCAATGGTTGAATCAATGGTCTTGGTGCTTTGGTTGTGCATTTCTGAAACAACCTGAAAATAAGAAACACTGGATTTGTGGCAGAGTCAACCTACAAATAGTTTACTTATAAATTGTCATTAAAGGAGTAGTTCACTTTTAAAAAAAAACTTTTGCTGATAATTTACTCACCCTGATGTCATCCAAGATGTCCATGTCTTTCTTTCTTTCTTTCTGTTTTTGATGAAAACATTCATATAATGGACTTCAATGGGAACCAAACGGTTCAAGGTCCAAAAGACAGTTTCATTGTAAACTGCAAACTGTTAAAGGGCTTTAAATGATTCAAGATGATATAAGGGTCACAGGGTCTCCTTTAAGGGTTATAACAATAAGGGTCTTATCAAGCGAAATGATGATCGCTCATTTTAAAAACAAACAAAGTTTGTTTTATAACCTCAAATGCTCTCCTTGCTCTGTTCAGTGTGACTCTCCTGTTCGAACTCGTTCATCAAAATGAACAAATCTTTTCCGAGTCAAGTCATTCATTTTGTTCGTTGAATGAACCAAATGACTTGAAAAAAAGATTCGTTCATTTTGATGAACGAGTTCGAACAGGAGAGTCACGAACGCTCATCACAGAACAGAGCAAGGCGAGCATTTGAGCTTATAAAACTTAAACTTTGTTTTTTTTTTAAATGAGTGATCGTTTCGCTGATAAGACCCTTATTCATCGTCTGGAATTGTTTAAAGCCCTTTCAACAGTTTGCAGTTTGCACTGAAACTGTCTTTTGGACCCTGAACCATTTGGTTCCCACTGAAGTCCATTATATGGAGAAAAATCCTGGAATGTTTTCATCAAAAACCTTAATTTCTTTTCGACTGAAGAAAGAATGACATGGACATCTTAGATGATGACCATCATCTAAGATAAATTAATTATAAGCAAAAGTTTTTTTTTTAAAGTGAACAAAATCCTTTAAGCTGGCATGTGTTAGTAAAGATTTTAACATTGAAACATCTACTCACTTTTAGCTTTAAAGTTTCTTGCTGTTCACTAATTGCATAAGAATTTCTTTAAGTGTATGCTCACGCCACCACAGGTAATATATGGCTCACTGTTATAATTATAGTACATTTAAAGGAATGTTCTTGGTTCAGTGGAAGTCAAGCTCAATTGAAAGCTTTTGTGACTTGAAATAATAAAAAAGGGGCCAATTCCCATTGATTATTGCCACAAAACTTAAAAGTATACATAGAATTACCTAATAATAATATAGTTTGCATAATAATTTGTCTTTGTTAATGCAGCCTAATTTCCATTATGTAAAATTTGGTAACCCAGTCTCTTTTGCATGGACACTAAGAAACTGGAGCTCAGCAGATACATTTTAATGTCCGAATATTACTACAAAAAGGGCGAATCAGATAAATTACACCATTCAAAAGTTTGGGCTTACTAAGATTTTTTTTTTAAAATAAATCTCTTATGCTCATAAAGGCTGCAATAAGTTTTTGTGATAAAAAACGAGTTATTGTGATAATCGACATGCAACAAAAGCCGTATGATAAGCCTAACTTATATTGAGCCCATTTCTTAAAAGGTCACGCGTCACTCTTCCTGTGTGATTCCAGCCATCTCATCTTACCGGAAACTACCTGCAGTTACATCCCATTTTACTGCACCCCTGCCTCCAACTGAGCCGCCCCTGTTCCTTTTCCCTGTTGTGTGTGTGTGTGTCAGTGTAAGTTCACAGCATCTGGGTGTAATCTGTACATACGTCAGTTTTCAGACCAGCATGTGCTCCTGTAACAAATGCTTTGCCCTTTGCAGTATTTAGTTTGATCTATGTTTGCAGGGTGACTTAATCAGTCTAATTTAGGGTTTCATAGCCCTTTTTTTTTGCAAGATGTTAACATGCACACTCACTACTCGCAGACTGGATCTCATCATAGCTTAGCGCAGAAATGTTATATTATTAAGCCAAAAGCATGATCCAAATGTGTTTCAGCTGTTTCTGGGAGCTTCTCAATTCCTTCTTACTCAATCTCATGCTCTCCTATTAGGTCCCGAAAAAGAAAAACGCTACTTTCGCAATGAGGCAACAAAGCACATCCAAATCCATCCTGTCAACTAAGGTATCTTCATCTGGTCAGATTTTGAAGGCAGCATAGACACATCCTTTACTGTCTGATGTCCCATGATTCTGTGTTTGCAATTTAATGTTCAGTAGATTTATTGGATATATATTGTGAAATGGTTTTACTCCAAAAACAAGCATTGTAATCACTAAATGTTTGCTTGGCTATCTGCCAAGCTCACTCTGAATAGCAGTAAATAAAATGACACACATACTGTATACACTACTGGGTAACTGTACAGTAAACAAGTAAAATAAAGTAAAAGAGTAATAGCGAATGATGATGTATAACTGTTAAAATTTAACATATATATATATATATATATATATATATATATATATATATATTCATAACATGTCTGGAATGGCTGAATTATCAGCAATTGTCATTGATCATAATGATCATTCAGAAATCATTCTATAATTTGCTGCATGAAGCATTTCTTATTGAGGAAACATTTCTTATTATTATCATCACAGCTGAAAACAGATTTATTTATTTTATTTAACATTTTATTTATTTGAAATAATGAGTTTATAAATGCCATTACTGTTGCTGTTAACAAATGAATGCACCCTTGATAAATAAAGTTATTTAAGCCCAGACAGATAAAGGCTTTTGAAGTTCAGATACCGAATAAAAATATTTTTCGGTTTTAAAATCCAGATATTGTGTATATTGGCCGAATATTTTATTTTAATTTTTATTTTTTTTCGAAACGCGCAACAAAACATTACAGATTTCCCCAACATTAGTTATTTGTAGTTATTTATGAGGTTTTTAACTGAAATAATATGATAATGCATTTTAAAAATAAACTTGTTTGTTTTTTTGTCACAACAGAACAGAGGAAACATCAAAATATATTAAAGTTATGATAAATAAATGATAATTAGTCCCTACATTGCCTTATAGTTGAAGTGTTTTTTGTCCATTTTTATTTTATTTTAAAATATTCATTTATCGCCCATTTATAACTGCCGATATACCGATAGTTTGGAAAATGCCTAATATCGGCCGATAATATAATATCGGCCTGCCGATAGATCGATCTGGCTGCTGAAAAGTATTAGTTTCTTTCATAAAAACATATACATCTTACCAGACCCCAAACTGTTTTGCTTTAATTTGCTTAAATCACTTGACATGATGTTTTGGTGCATTGGAAACCTGTCTGGCAACAGTTTCTCTTGCAATACCTTTCACACAAAATGCTGCCTTGTATTGTTGAGCGCCGCAAAGCTGCCCCTCTTTTCCAATTCTTTACCCTCCCATTTCCCTTTTACCACAATCACAGGTCTAACTGTGAAAGTGGCTTAACAGGGTCCAATCAATAACATTACCAAAAGTTCTGTGTTGAAATGCACCACCTACTCTCATGTAGCGTTCTGCAGTCATGTTTGAACCTGCGTGTCACTCTCTCCCTCGACCAAACTCAAATCCATCCTGACATATTGTATTGAATCACTACTTTCCTCTCTTTGGTCTCCGCAAGAGAGTGGACTCAACGTCCAAACCCTTTATTAAAGCCATTTCTGCACAGCAACCTACATCCACGGCAATTATTCATAAACCATCATTCAAACCGCCAGCAATCCTTTGAGCTCCATCATATAAGCTGACTGATTGTGGCTGAATAGGCATTTGTGAGGTGTGTGTTTAAGTCTATTTTATCTCCTACCCCCTGCCATTTGACTGCACTAATGCAGAAGAGGGTTGACCGCACGCGCGTTCGCGCCCACCGGAATGTCCAGTGGAGGTTGTGTAAATTGCAATAATTTGTTGTATTGATCCCTTTTTGGCACGGCAGCCAGTTCCCATTGTGGCCGTGCAGGAATAGACACTTCATTCGATTCCCTGTTTATATCCAGACTTCCAGGCTTGGGAACCAGGCTCCCTGCTGCCGCAAGTCCCATTGTCTCCCATGCAGCGAAATCTGAATGACCTTCTTTACGCCGGCCCCTCGGACGCGAAGGAAAGCTCTGCCTTAATCCAACATCTCAGCCACGCCAGGCCGCTGCCGCGTTCTCTGATTTAAGATTCAGCGCCCGCTACCTGGTGGGCTTGCTAGGGGTGTCATTAAGGCTGATTTAAGATGCCACGGTTACAGTGGGACCGAAGATGGATGTCAGAAAGCTTTGTGCGAATGACAGTATTTTGAAAGCGCTCTCAAGTTTCATGCTAATGTTGCTGAATGAGAGTCATTATGTGTAACTGTGAGAATGGAGATTTTGATCTGGATCAGAATAACAGACCTTAGAGCACAAGAACTTTCTGGGTAAAGAATTATGAGTCATTCTGCGCATTCGGATGTGCTGATGCTTTGGCCACGTGTTGGTATAAGGTCAAAACTTGAAAGAGAGATCTTATATGTCGGAGATATGGAGCTGTTACGTGTTGAGCCTTGGTGCTCTCATGTTTTAATCTGGCTTGTGCCATTTTCTACACTGTAAAAACGAATACACTATATGTAATCAATAAAATTGTGACAACAGATTACAAGCAATATTATTACTTAAATCGAACCAATTAGACCTGAATACTAATTCATTCGAATTAATTCCTTAAATGTTCACCATTTAAAATGAGTAAAATTTACGCAAAAAATAATAATAACAGATAGACATCAAAAATGAAAGAAGAACTCTTTATTTTTTATTGCCAATATTGAAGAGTGATGTTAACAAGCAGAATCAAATTTTAAGTAAAAATAATTTTAAGTCACCATTATGGTGATCAATGTTTGTTTTATTTGTGCTCTTGTCTCTGACCCTTAAGTCATTCACTTTAAGTTTTGTTTGATATACCTGAGTATTCTTGCTTATGTTATGTTTTAACATTACATTTTTCACAATCATTTGACTAGTTAACTTTTACTCATTACTAGTTAACTTTTAAGGAATTAATTTGATTAATTATTACTCAATTCTAATTTGTTAAATTTAATTAAAAATATTTCTTGCAATCTGTTGCCACAATTTTATTGCTTAGATATAGCCTATTCATTTTTACAGTGTAATCCCATTTTTCAGATCCACATGAACATGAATACAAACACCAAATCATTATTATTATTTTTATTATTGTTGTTGTTGTTATTTAGTTGTCTTTTTATCATTTGGTCACCCTCATCCTTTAACTTTTTAGACTTCATTGCCTCAACATACAAAAGGCCTTTTGACTTTTATTATTACCAATTCTTTTTTGTGATTTACTACATGAGGATTAAGGATAATATATATATATATATATATATATTATATTATATTATATTATATTATATATATATATATATATATATATATATATATATATATATATATATATATATATATATATATATATATATATATATATATATATATATATATATATATATATATATATATATAATATATATGATTGGATTAATTTACATTTTCCAGTTTATTTCAAGACCTTTTCCAGGTCTTAAATAAAAATAGAAATAACACTTTTTCTACAACGTATTTATAAATATTTTTTAAATACCGGTAAAATATTTATTTCTATCTGTTTTAAATGTTTTAAATATTTGTATTGAAATCATTATCTTTCCAATATTTCACAAATGTTATCTTTCATTATTCTGATGGCTAAAAGCTTAATTTGAACCGCTCAACATGCTGATCCTCTGTCTGCAGGGGCTGTCAGTTCATGTGCTATGCTGCCGATGGAGAAAAACGCAGATCTTATGACTTTCAGGAGTGCTCCAGGTTTCTAGAACTCCACGCTTCTCAGATGAAGCCAAAGAGCAGGTGAGAACGACACACGCACACACACACGCACAGCGTCTGTTCTCTTACTCTCTCCAAGTGTGACACCCCAAACATCCATAAAGGCCAGCAGAGTCTGTTCCTACACTTCTCACTCACAACCTTAAAGGTCAGCTATGTCCAAGTCCTAGCATTTACGGATCACACACACACCTACCAACACACCCATGCAAGCACGTCGCCATGGGGCCGTGACCGTGGCTTGTTTGTTTATTCTTCATGCACTTGAAGGCCCTGTCAGCATGCCGGTTCTCCTCGGGCAGGAGGTGAACTCAGAGGATTTGCAATGTTCTCGGCTCTGATTAGCGGGGAATGTCATGTGACAGCGCTAGGATTACTGCTTGTTCTGGTATGAGAGGACTAAATGTGGAAAGGTACTTTAGAGCCTTAATTCCAACATGTAATATTTCATAATGTCGTACATGTGGGTCTCAGGATTGGATAACTGTTGTCAGGTAGGCGCTTCACAAAGCCTGAGACTTCATTAATCCAGGTCTCTGAAAGTTCCTTTGAAATCATTTTAGATTCCCTTCAACTCCTTCTGTCTTTTTCATGGTGAGAAACTTCCCGTGATAAATAATTAATGCTCCTCTCTTTCTTTTTCTCCTCTCTTTCTTTTCTTTGAGGTGTGAGGTAAGTTAAATACACCAGTGGTTCACAAAGGTAAAGCTTGAGGTAGCTTAACCATGACTGGGAGAGATTGGGATCATTTTTATGTGATCGTTTGATCTGTGATGGACCCTGCATACGCTTGCTAATTACGGCGGGCTGAGACAGTGTCATGTGACCACCAGTGCTCTCATCACCTCTGTAAGAGAGACAGAGAGTGAGCGAGAACCAGAGAGAGAGAAAGAGAGAGAGTTATAATCAGCTACCTCACACCTTCACTTCACACATCTCACACAGCAACACTCTCTTTTGCGGAAAAAATATATTTATTTACCTCATCCTCATTGTCTTTGTTTGAAACCGTTCTCTGCCTCCATGCTTAAGCACACTAAGGCCTGTTTCACACTATGCATAAGCAATGCACTTTTATTTTGGGACCCATTAACAGGCAACAATTCACAATGGTAAGCAGTATCCTCACTCACAATATAGTAGGAGTCAATTAAATATTGGGCAAACTACCTGCCCATATACAAGTGTTAGTTCACCCAAAAATACTCATTAGTCATTTTCTTTCATATTCACGTTTCCAAAACTTGTCTTGTGATATACTGTTTTTAAATGAATTATCACTTTAACATAATTCAAGGGTTATAGCTAGACTAGTTCTAGAAATTATGTGAAATCATATAAAAAATTATGCTAACTATGTGCCCCCCCACACACACACACATACAGTATAATACATGTAGCATTAACCTAGTTACAATACAGTTGCAGCATTGGCCCTATATTTCCAATACATTCTCATCCCAAGACATCATCTAACTGACGCTTTTGACCATACGTCAACATCCTTGAACAGGCTTAATGAATTTATTCAACCCATTTGCTTCCTCTTTTATTTCAAGCAATCCATAGCTGTGTTTATTTTAGGTAAAATTGCCACCTACATTGCAAATGAATCACATCAACCAACCATTAAAAAAAGTATGAAGCATCTTCTCGGTTATGCGAATCAAAAGCTTTAAAATAGTAAAAACAGCATCTGGCTTTTGTCGGCAACCCGCATAAATGTATATTACAAATTGCTTTTGTGAGAACTGGATGAGCAGCCGAATTTTTTTGTATTGAACTTTTGTCCTATTCAGCTGACCACAGTGGGAAAAGGATACTGATCCGCTGAGCAGGATCAATACAGACCCGGAACAGCTCTCCCAGCTCTCATTCTTCAAACACACACACGTTTGGTGGGAATGCTTCAAACACACAGGGTGAGATGGGCAGGTGGTTCACCAGACAGTGTCGAGTGCCCTCTCTCACTCTCATTGTGCAAGTACGTGTGCATTTTTTTTTTCCAGTTGTGCTATTGTCATGCAAGCGGACGCTGGGATAATGCACATCATTTTAAACACAATCATCTCCATTCGTGTTGCGGTTTGAGTCTCCTCATTACATGTAATAGCTTGATGAGATGTGTGTATGGATTCATAACATTAAAATGTCAAAAGAATTTTGAAGAGTCCATTCTCGCCCTCTTTCGCTCCTGTGTGAAATGAAGCAGTTTGTGGTAGCTGTCTCTCTCTCTCTATTTCTCTCTCTTCTCTGTCTGTTGCTCTGATGGCATCATTACTCCTAAGTGCCCACCCTGGCGCATCAGCTGTCAAATTAGCACGCTGCGTTTTAATGATTCACCTCATCTACCAAATAAAGCGTACCCATTGGCTCATTATTGATCTTCATTTACCCTGATTGGTCCCACTCGCTGGAATGGTATCCGAATTAAAAATCCTTTGGAAACGCACAGTCGACTGAGAGATGATGGGTGAAAGTGGGCGCAGGGGGATAGAGAGGCACTGGATAAATGCAAACATGATTGGCATGTTCCCGGTCGGTGCGGCGGTGTCACAGGTCGCAGTGCCGTGTTTCCGTGTCCTTCAGGCCTCTATTACTGAGCTGAATGCAGCAGGCTTATGGCCATCATAAAACTACAGTCCCTCACTGTAATGGCCATTGACATTATCAGGCACAGTCATTATACACACTCACAGCAAAGTCACTGTTAGACAACAGCAACTGCCAATTTGGATAATTTGACTAATTTAAAAGCTTTTAAATTAGGCTGACTGTGCTATTGAAGGTTTAATGAACTAATCAAATTATTTAGATGTGGTTTTCACCTTTTTATGTTTTAATTGATATAGGTTTTGAAGTGCACCTATGCATGATTTGGTTAAATAAAAAATGCATGCACTACCTGCTTAATAATAATGCTGATTTAATGCCGCATGCACTAAATGCAACCTCAGCAGGCTGATGTGTTTTAATGTAAGCATGCATTTTCCGCAATATTGCTTATCTAATGGCGGAAGGGGTGAGACACTTTTCTGCTTTCCTCAGACACTTTAATTAGCGGCTTCCATTAAAGGTATAGGCCTAATACGCATTTACCATGAATGAGCCTGCCATCCGCATCAAGTGAATGCGTTCCTCTCCACTCGATGCTTTCATAATGAGATTCTGGAGGAAGGAAAAGAATAAGAGCGAGAGAAATAGGTGAAGATTTGTAATCGCAAGCATGAAGTTTGAAAATAATATTCTCGTTCTCTCTTCTCTTTTTTCCCCAATGTGTTTTCTAAATTCATTTATATTAATGTCGCAAATCTCTCAAGACGAGGGCAGATGTTCTCTCCACCCACGTTGCACCTGTGGGACTGGTGTTTTAATTTAGCCTGACTTCACTGCAATAAACTTTTATATCATTCTTTTATTAGGTGTTAATATTAGACTGCCTCTCGGCCTGCTACGGCTTTATCGAATGACTTTAATAAGCACTACAGCCCCTTTTCAACTAGCAAAATGCAACACTTAGCTTTTGCGATTTCTACATGTATGCTAACTTTCTTGTTGCCCTTGGTGTTTAACTGGCAGATGCATTAAATGCGGTTTGTCTATCCAGGATTCACTTTACAATGACTTACCGGAGAGCATTTGCCTTTCATCTTATTAGTAATTTATTTTTGTGCTCTGTTTCTGGGAAGAATATCAAATCCCTATTTTTGCTGGTAACTTAATGTAATTATGTTTTACAATCAGGAACTATTGACCCTGTGTGTGTGTGTGTGTGTGTGTGTGTTGAGTACCATTGGAAAGTTTAGGATTGGGAGCTTCTTATACTATGCATTTGATCAAAGATAGAGTAAAAACGTAACAGTCATAATAGTCTATGTATATGCTTCTTGCAGGACAGCAGAGTGGTGTAGTTATAGGCTAACTGGACAAAACCTCTTCCCTTTTAGGCCCTGTTTACACGAGAAGGCTCGCGAGTGAAAACGTAAAAATATTTTATCGGATGTGCCTTTCGTTACACGGCGACAGCGTTTTTCGGGCTTAAAAACGCAAAAAAGTGAAACCACCCTCCAGAGTGGAAATCTTAAAAATGCTCCACCGCCGCTTTCCCGTGTAAAGGGTAAAAACGCCAATATGACATCATGACTTTTGCTTAAACAAACACGGCACTTTCAAGTCAAGTGGCGGGTGTTATCTATATGCATTTTTAGCTATCCGCGTGTATGCATGTATGTCTACGCCATTAATGTCCGAGTGGTTCGCGTGTCTGTACACGCCGTTAAATGTCAGAGCGAAACGAAGCTAAATATAGATCTACATCTGGGGAGCGTTCTTTTATGGTAGGGGAACACTCATAAATGCCATTAACCCCAGTGACGGTTAACTTTAGGGACGGGGTTGGGGTAGGTCTATATATTTATATATACAGTAATAACGTTAAGTCAAAGTTCATAAACATGCTGAAAAGCGATTATGCGTGTTGATAGCACGGGCAAAAATGGAAATACGAATTGGCGTGTCATACACACGCAATTTCATGAGATCAGTCTGAAAACGCAAAAGTCTGCTCGACAGTGAAGGTTGTACACAGGCGCGTGGACTTGGTGTTGTTGTGTGGCAGTGCTCCACATTGCCACCTAGCCGCCTGGAGTGCATACTACATTGAATTTCACACACTTTTGCATCACCATATGCATAAGGATATCCCACCCAAAACATTCATCTAAACGCAGAATAAAAAGTCACAACGGCGACGCCACTTTAGCTTTTCTCTTCAGAATCTTTTCCGCGGTAAACACAGCCTTAGTTATCACCTTACCTAGTTGTCCACATTTCTCCAGCACTCACTGGAAACACAGGTGGAGTCATCTGTGCCGACTAATTGATGGACGAGTTTCTCTATTCTCTCCAGGGTAAGCTTGGTTTGAATAAACAGTAAATACTTGTTCTTCTCCTAGCTCCTCGTAAGATAACAGGAAGCAATTTTCAGCTCGGAGTAATAATACTGTGTTGTAAGCGCAACACTTTTGGCTCTTCTTCATTTTCAGTTCTATGTTGAGTTCAGTATTAATTTACTATCAACATATTTCATTCCAAAGACAACCTCTGTCCTCAGTCTATAATACACATTGTCCTGTCAGTGCAGACTATAAATGGGCTGTAGATAATTGCAGGGGCTCTGATAGCGGTCAGGGTGAGCAGAGACGAGGCCCTGTCTGATGTAGGCACCGTGCCTGGTTCATGAGTTCTCTTTGTTCCTGTGTGAGTGTTTTTCTATGGGGCATTAAACTTGTCTGTCCCCCAGCCTGGCAATATCGAAGCCAACCTTGCCAGAGGATTATTATGGCTGGAGAATGGTCAAGCTTGATGAATCCAAAGGAAATTGGCTTTGAAACAGCCTACATCTGCTTGGGTCAAAGCCATTACTTGCTATATCTTCTAAGTGGATTTTGAGTGTTGCAGAATTAGTTCAGAATTACCTCCACTGCACTGACATTTTGCCGCCTGCTTTTGTGAAGCCACAGCCAAACGATGGCTATTTTTTCAGTAATTGCAGAAGTGATATTTTAATTATCCCAGACACACTTACATGTATATTTTCGGTGGTCTTCTCTATGGCAGTGTGTCAGAGTTTATGCTCTGTGGTTGACTGCGAGAGCAATATCTGAAAAGAGATGAATTTTAGGCCTGATAAAGCTTTGTTAGCCATACAGTAGCACCATAACATATCTTGACACTTATGCCACTTTTTGTGTTGCTTTGCATCAAATATACATTTTTAAATCTAGTGGTGTCTAGATGGCTGACCATGATGTGTAATATTTATTTAATATTAATTAATTGTATAAATAAATATGATTTATGAAGGATTATGTACCTGTAGACTGGAGTAATGGCTGCTGTTTCAAATTCAGATTTGTCATCACAGGAATAAATTACATTTAAAATTATATTCAAATAGAAAATAGTTATTTGAAATATTTTTAATATAATATAATAATTTAAATACAGTTTTTATTCATTTAAATTCAGTATTTTTCATTTGAATAATTCCAAGTTTCAAGGTTTTTGCTATCAAATGAAACTTGGTTGAGAGTGAGTTTTGGTGGGATGTCATTTTGCCTTTAGAGCTTGCAGCTCTGCAAACAACACCATATAATGATATTAATAAATATATTTTAATTTGAAACACTCATACTACAGTAATTGCTTTTTGTTGCTGTTATTGAGCGCCTTTGCAGGCATTCCTGCTGTGACAGTTTGGTAAATATATTCAGCTTAATGAACCTTGACTTTGTAACAGTCAAAGCATTGAGGAAGGGTTTTATGTGGGGACAAGCACTTTCTGTGTTTGTCCCCTATTGTTGCATCCTATCTGTGGCTCCCTGCTGATCCTACAACATGACCAATGCATACACATACCTCATTATATCTGGGTAAGCTTGTCAGGCAGGATACAATTTTTGTATGTTTTGTGAGTTGCATAAGCCCCTCTATCTGCATCCTGAACTCTGTGCCTGTACAGTAGCTGTGTGTACAGGAGACTACAGTGTCCAGCCTGTCAGGTGAGCTAGAAGAGCTGCAGAACATGCAAAGAGGTCTGTGGCAAGAGTATACTCAGCTCTGATTATAAGTATGAGTTGACATCTGTTTTTTTTTTAGCTTCCATTTACCTCCACAGCTTAGTTGAGACTAGGGTTGGGTATCGTTTGAATTTGAACGATTCTGATTCCGATTCCTTGTTTTTCGATTCCGGTTCCTGAACGATTCTCGATTCCGATTTTTTAAAGAGGCAGTGTCAAAAAAGTTTAGCTAACCTTTTGTCACAAATTTAGCATTTTGCCGAGATTCTCGTTATTTTTAGAAAAGTGAAGCCACACTTTGGACCGCTGACGTAAGCTACTCATGTTCGACTCTGCACGGTTATGCCAACACTTCCGGTCAGACGCTTCTTCGTTAGTGTTGTTCAGCGGTTTCTTCTTCCGGTCGACGGACTGTGAATACCGAAACTAGGAATCGAAATTTTAACTTTTGAATCAATTTCGGGAAAAACTAAAAGTTAGTCCCAGTTCCAAATCGATACTCGATTCTCGATACCCAACCCTAGTTGAGACACATTTAACTCATCAGATGTCAAAAAGATCATCTAAAAGGTTTTTTAAACCACATTAACTTACTCTTATACTGACCCTTTTTGAATGGTAATGAATATTTTATTTAGCAAGGTTGTACTAAAGACATTTTTGCAATTTCTATTTGTAATAAATACTGTTCATTTGAACTTTCTATTCATCTAAACATCCTGAAAATGCAACAAGCTGCACATGTGGTTTCAACATTGGTAATATTATTAATATTCTTAGATTTGAATATTATAAATATTTTTTGAAGAACCATGTGAAACTGAATACTGGAGTAATGGCTACTTAAAATTCAGCTTGGCCATTCGCAGAAATACATTTTAAATATATTAAAATATAAAACAGTTACTTTAAATTATAGTAATGTTTTTACTGTATTTTTGGATTTTTGAACACATGCAACCTTTGTGAGCATAAGATACTTGTTAAAAAAATCTTACGAGCACTGATCTTTTGATGAACGATGTCCATGTACTGCGTTTGAGGCAAACTAATATTACAAAAACACAAGATAAAACAACAATAGATCAAGTAAAAAAAATCAAGTGTAAATTGGTGTAACAAGAAGTATTTGTGAGAGAATGATAAACAAATTGTTTTCCATGTTTTCCAAGGTCGTAGTTGAGAGCAGAAGCCCTGAACTGCATTAAACACCTGGAGAACTCGAAGCAGATATACCTACACTTTTCTCCATGCAAAGGCACAAGTGCCCTTCTTTTGTCCTTGTTCTCCTCATCATCTTTCACTCTTCAGCTACAGACAGACACTCACACTCTTGTGTGTTGTCTTCATTCAGAGGTTTGAAGGTCAACTCAACTTAGTGTAGTCTTCTGACATTATTTGCATTAAAATGGCTCAGTCAAGGTGCTTGTGTACAGTTAACAGTGTCAAACATACAAAATAATTGCATTGTGAGTCAAGTCAGCCCAGTAAAGACAATCGAATAAGAGTTTAAATGACACAAAAGGCCCAACGAACACATGGACCATGCACAACAGCCATGAAGGCCGAGCACACGCTTTCACCCTATTGTGGTGCGATACAGAACGGGGTTGGATGCATCTCCTCCCCTTCCCTTTTTCAATCACGCATCAGCTTTTACTGAGGTCTATTTACCATCCGCTCCTGATTGAAAACACTCATCCTCTCTGATTGAAAAAGGCCACACATATCAAGACGGAAGGACATGCCATTCCTGAGAGCTGATTGGCTGTGAGGAAGAGCCCTACTGCACGCTCTCGTGAAGGGCATTTTGGACTTGTCGTATAGAGGCTCGCTTAATTACTTTACCCAGCCCTGTTTTAAAGTATCTCTCATCCTGTGTCTCCATCCCACCAATTATTCATCACTGAAGTGCCGTTACTAAGGCATTAGGTGGTCGCCATGAAAATTGTTGCTGGTACTGGAGCAATTAACAAATCCATTAGTGTTATCTGTAAGGAATCGCATGCTCTCTGGCCACTCTTAGTTTTTAAAATGTAACTGTGCCGGTGCCACGAGGACAGGCTAATACGCACGTGCATAAGAGCAAGTCTTATTCCATCATGTTGGCTACTTGTCAAACTTGTATGTTTAATTCAGCAGCGTGTCATTATGAATATACATATTTAACTAATTCATCATCTGCAGAGCCTTTTAATTAGTGGAATAGATCAATGTTTAATGTTCTCTTTAACAATACATGGCTGCAGTGTTTTAATTCGTGTCATAACCATGTTGATGATGCCTCCCTATGCATGCTAGAGCCTAAGGGCCTCTATTTCAGCTTTTGTATATGATTAAATATTTAAATGCTGAACATAAGCCTATGTATAATAATTTATGCTCATTTTTAATCTTTATTAGCATAGCATCACACTTAAAATTGCATACTTTGTCAAAACTGCATAACTTGTCACACTACTCTTTCAAACCTGTAGAAGGTCACGTGATAATAGCAATCGACTGGGTTCATAAATCCACTACTTTTAGTCAGGGGGAGACAATATTGGCCATTCCACTTCTGCTACCAATTAAATAATGCCTCAAATCATCATTGTTAGAAAAGACGAGGAGTTCTATTAAATTATTATAGTAATGATAATTGTTATATTGTGCAACACTACAGCTTTGCGGCCCTATTTGCAACGCATTCATTTTTCCCATAGGGATTTGAATAAAAAATTGAAGTATTATAAGCCATGAACCAAACCAACCGGCTAGAGGTAGATCACAGCATTACATACGTTCATTTTTAGCAAAACATTTTTTTAGTTTTTTTGAAAATTGGACAAAAAAAGACTAAGGTACAATAGTCTATAACAACCCCTCACAAAACCTTAAGGCCAATTTATGCTTCTGCGTCAAGGGTACGCCGTAGTGTGCGCCACACGTAGGCGACGCCGTCGCGAGCATTTAGACTTGTGCAATCAGGTCTTGGTTGCTCTGCAGTACTGCTCCGAAGCACTAGTTGGGGGCAGAGGGTTTTCATTTTCCACTGTGTTTAGATTCCTCGCGGCTAGGTTACTACAAGCATATTGTAGTTGGAGCTTATTGAGGTGGAAAAACAGTAATTTTAGTGAAATTACTAAATCTACAGTGCAGAAATGAGAGAAGACGCCGGAGGAGATGGTACGTGCGGAAATGCGTAGGAGGAAATGCGATGCTACCAAGCCGACCAATCACAGATCTTGCGGTCCGCGTCGTCGCGACGTGTAGTTACATTTTTGAGGAGGTGCGCGTCAGGCTACGGCGAAGGGTACGCGTATGGTATTTCAACGCATTCTCATCCTTTATCGTCATATAGAACGCTATATGAAAAAACGGCGCTATACTACGCACATGGCATCCATTATCGTTAATATAACACGCGCTGTGATGGTTAGGTTTAGGTGTGGGGTAGGATAGTCTCATATTACGCTAAAGAAATTATTGTATTTATTATGCCTCGGGTTCGCGTGTTATATTAACGATAAAGGGTGCCATGTGCACAGTATAGCGCCGTTTTTTCATATAGCGTTCTATATGACGATAAAGGATGAGAACGGGTTCGGTATTTACCTGTGCGTAAACAAAGCAATGCCCTGGCAACCACCCAGAACATCCTAGCATTAGAGTTTTGCACAGGCAACACATTTTGCACATATTTATTTATTTTTTTTTCCAGAAAATGCAAAAATCTAGTTAATATTACTTTTTTTTTTTTTTTTGTAGATCATGCTTTTCACGTGCACTCTAGTCTTCTGGTGATTTATCTTCGGTTAAGATTCCATGAAGTGATCATCCAAAAGAGACGTCCAAAGTCTGCACAAATGCACACATTCATCTCCAGCCTGTCTCTTTTTTATTTCTCCACTCTTTCCCATCTATATGTTTTGGATTAGAATAATTCTTTAACCCATATCTCTAGTGAATGTGGAAGCCTCCCCATTTCCAAGCTTGCGGTGTCAATAGCTGCTGTTTAATCCTGATCCCCCGAGCACCAGAGGTTGACACATGATACAACCAAATTGTCTTTATTTCAGAGGCAGAGTGACATCCCTTCCATTCTGTTTGGCTCTTTCTAATCCATGCAGATGTGAAACCATTCAGTCTGAGGTAAAGAAAATTGACACAAATCACTTTTGGATCCTTGTGTATGTGTGTGCGTGCCTGTCGCAGGGGAAGAGCAAAGATATACAAGACAGCTTGCAACTGCATTGTCGACACTGCTTTTTCAGCGAAAAAAGAGGTTTAATATGCAAAAAGGCAGTGATGGGTGTAGAGAGAGAGAGAGATTGAGTGGTCTTACGAGCAAACAGCTATCTAAGGGTGCTTAACTCCACAAAGCTCCAAAGCTCTATTCAACACCTATTCAATGCCACTGCCAAGATTAAAAACGGGCATGTAGAGAGTCGTGTCATCCTATAGATCCGCATCTGCTTTGTAAGTCTACAATAAACAACCATTTAGCTATTTACAGAAGACCTTTCTAAAACTCGCCTGCTTTACTTTCCTGTAATTTAACACGTAGAGTATCATGGCCTTATGCTGTAAAAAGTGTCTCTTTGGATGGAGAAAAAAAGATTCTGTGATTGGTTGCATAAACATTTTCTAGTTGCTGTAGATAAGTAGTTTTAAGTGGTGACTATACAAATAAAAATAAATACATTTCTGGAGTGGAAAGGCAATGCTGTCCATGCCAAAATTAATCTGCAGCAAGAAGGTGGTACAGGTCAGTGCTCTTTAAGTTGTTCATTACTATTGTTATGTTATGTGCTTTTAGACAAGAGGTAGTTTAACACCGTCTCTTGTGACACTTTTGTTTGCTCCTTGCTGTATGCGTTCATGTGTTTTGAAGGCTATGTTGACGTTCTGAAGGGAGGGTGGGATCTTATGCTTTCAAAGCTAGCTCACTATGGCTAGTCTCTACTACCCCTTTTCCACCAAAACAAGAACTGGTTCGGAACTGTGCTGGTTCAAAGTTGGTTCGGAGTTGGTTCAGCTTGCGAACCGCTTCAGAACCTGTTTGTTTTTCCACTGACTGAGAGCGCCCAGGGGACGACGTCGTTACGTCACTGTTTACGTCGCCATACGTCTTGGCTAGAAACGCTTGCAAGTACAACATTACTTGGGATTATCTCTAACTCGTGTATCAAGAAGGCTTTAAAAACAATTGAAATGTGTAGGTTTTTTATATTTTCGTTTGATATGTAATATTTTCTGATAAGATATGTGCCCCTGTCTTATGTCTATAATGTCTTCAATTAAAAAAAAGCCCCCGACGTAAGCATGACGTGGTAAAAGAACGGTTCTCAGTCCAGCAAATAGTTGGTGCCGCTTTGGAACCAGTTCTCCTGGCCGAGAACCGGTCTTTTGGCTATCGAAACACAAAGAACTGGTCTGCGCAGGCACCGAGCTCTGAACCGGCTCTCAAAATGCTTTGGTGGAAAAGGGGTTTATGAAAATTACCCACTCTACCTTTAAATAGCTACTCGGCTCTGTCAGTTTTGGCGTGTTGAAAAGCCATGTATCCAGATTCAGATTCAGATTGAGGCTTCAGTATTCACCGAAAAACTTAGCATTTGTAAATTAACATGCATACAGTATGTTGTATATTTTACAATTTACAATACATTTGATCAGTTGATCTGTTCCAAAACGTGTTTGCCATGTGAGCAAAATTTTAATGCGCTTTTGACATGAATTCTGGTCCAAAGGCTGGTAATTTAATTTACATCAATTTAGATTGTTAAAGCAAGAGAAGTCAGTCTAATAATGTATTATGTTAAATCCAGGTTCTGCCTACTGTTTTGTGAATACTGTTAATTCAGACATACTTTTCACGTTTTTCCCACGCTATATAGTACAGAAGTATCCTTCTTGAGAATCAAAAACATACAAACATACATATTTAAACATACAAACACGTTCATAAAACAGGAAGACTCCATGTTCAAGTTTTCGGATTATTTTCGTAAATTTACTTTGTGGCGACTTTTCGTATGAAATGAATTGTTTCGAAAACGTCCCTACTTCGCGTACTTCTAATGCACCTTCTCTGTGTTGTAAAGAAAATGGCTGACATTCACTTGTCTCTAAATGCAGCTCTTTACTTCCTTCTGGAGCTTGTGATGATGTGTCTGTGAATTTATGTGACCAATTGTCCAGTTCTGATCAATATATCTGTACATTCTTTTGATTTTCACACTTGTGAAATCTCATTAGACTGTTGCCATAGAAAAATGTCTGTGGCTTTGAGCCTTTGCAGGCAACCATGTGCAAACATTGGGAAATGACGGCTTGCGTCTCAGAGCATGAATGTGGCACAGTTGTAAAAAATATGGGATATATTAACAAAAGAGCTGAGCTCGCCTTTAACATTAGACAAGGTCCTCTAAAGCACTCTGTAGTGCAGCAGTAATTGACACACTGTAGTCAGACGCCGTGTGTGTTTCCTTCTCTCTTAATCGCCTTTCTTTAATCTCTCTTCTTGGTTTGATTCTTGCTGTCTCTCTCTTTCTGTCTCTCTCTTCCGTCTCTCTCTGTAGTTGTGCATACAGAAAGCCACTTATTGGTGATTATTCAGGAGTGGATTTGGCTGCAGAAGGGAAAGTGATTTTGCTGTGTTGGCTTTGATGAGGCAGAATAAACTGTCAAACATATGGGGGCAGGTGACAGCGTGATGGACATAGCCAGGGCAGAGAAAATCGTACCAGATTAGCACTCCCATATTTATTAACCATCAGTAAGGGAGACTGAGAAACAGACAGGCTGGGAGGAGATATGCCTTGTCATCTACGTTGATGGAAATAGTCTTATCAGTTTACTTAAGGCTCCAAACTGAACATTTGCATTCGATACATGTTTTTACAAGACCTGAAAGTCTCACTTGAGCCTATTTTCACTGTTTGTGTTGCTGACTTAAGGGGAAATAGTCTGTGTATGGTATGACCTCATAATTTATTACAACGCATTCTCATCTTAGGGCGTCTTCTAACTGACACTTTTGACCATGCGTCTAAATCCAACGCACATGACAAACTTTAGCGTCAGTTAGATGACGGGGATAGGTTTAGGTCTATGGTAGTGTTAGGGTTAGACCACTAGGAGGCGAGTCTCATATTGGCGCTATAGGGTGCCATGTGCGTTGGATGTTAGATGAACTATCCCTTTAAGCAGCTGATGAACTGTTTTCATCATCGGTAATAATACATTTTTATACTTGAGCACAAAATCAGAATCTGAAGAATTATGTGACACTGAAGACTGTAGTAATGATGCTGAAAATTCAGATTTGGCATCAAAGAATATAATATAGATAAATATATAAATATATATAATATAGAAAAATATAGATATATAGAAAACAGGTATTTAAATGTTAACAATATTTCATCTTTATAATAATATTTAATTTTATTTTTATTTACCTTATTTTGATCAAATAAATACAGCCTTGATGACACTAAAAAATTCTGATTGACCCCAAACTTTTGAACAGTAGCGTATATCAGATTTATTTAACATATTCTGTAAAATGCAATAATTTTCCCTTAACCCAGTATTGGGGCAAGATGGCTAAATTTATTGATATACTTTGTTTTAAGTAACTGATTAGAAGGTCATTATGGCCCATAACAATGCTAATGCCAAATGCTAGATGTTAAATTATCCAAACTGAACCTGTCTCAACTTGATTTGTTTGATTTCTACAAAGAAAGGATATTTTAATGTCACACAATGTTACCCCTGTTCTGTGGGATCAGCAAACAAATCTTACTTAGTGGACAACATTATCTTCTCTCTCATTTCATTGTACACGCATGCTGCAACACAGAACTGTACCACACACTGCCACATAGAACTGTACAACCACACACACACACACACATATAGCTATATCTTGCCCTGCACCCCCCATTAGGAGAAACAATCTAAATGTTAAACAGGTTCCCTCCTGAAGTGGTCCGCATTCCCCTCCTTTGAGAAATTTGGCCTGTGGTGCTTTTGCTCAAGTTGCCATTGTTCTGTCCGACACACATGGAAACAAAAGAACGATGTGCAATTTGGACCTAATCATAACATCTGTACTTCACTGCTATTTACATTTTCTCTATCAAGGCGGAGAAGAAATGTTAATTTTAGATGGGTCTTTTTATGAGTGGTAATTACTGTCATTAAGAACGCTCGAGAGACTCCGGGGAGCCGGGACTGTGATGTAGTTTGACGTGTTGTATAATTAATACTGAATTAATGTCTTACTTTATGTGGCGCTGGAAGAAAGGCCCTTAACAGCTTTGAGAGGTGGCTTGTGCCGTTGTCACTGCACTGCATCCGAGACGGCACACACACACTGTAAATCAGGGTGGTCTGGTCTAATCTTTTGTTTGTGTTGATGGATTTGTCACTATGCGGGCTCACTGGTTGGTATTGTCTTGTTGGATGTAGTGTAGCTTTCTGGCACCTTCAAATTCGGACACTTGAAACATTTTGCTTCTCCTTACAAAATTGTACCATGATTTTACTATGTTAATGTGATTTAGATTTATCAGATCAAATTGTATATTTATTACAGGATGAGAAATTTGTTCTGGAGTCTGTGTTCCATCATAATTTGAAGAACTTAAAATGAAGATTCACTAACAAAAGGTAATTTTTGTTCATGCCAATTCATGTCAATCATGCCAATTGGTGAGTTCAGATGTTCCCTGCTCCAGTACATTAAGTATGTATTGTGGATAACTGGTTCTTCCCTCAATGTGGAAGAAGAAAGAGGAAGCCTGTTCCACAATCTCTTTGTCCATTACAGCCAATCCTGCTTTAAATCCTCCAGTGGACATCATAGAGCCCAGCCAGTTATCATCCATGACTTTAAAATAGATTTAGATTAATTATATTGAGTCACACCAAAGGACATATAAACTTTCCAGAGTATTTCATTTCAACCAGCCATATATACCTATATCAAAGCACTATGGTAGTTCTGATATGTACTGGTAACACCGCAGGTCCTGAATCTTCTAAAACAAAGTTCTGAAAGAGAAGCTCAGTCTCCATGTGTGTGTATGTGTGTGTTTTAGGAACAGAGGCGAGTGTAGCTTCCAGCTACAGCTGAGAAAGCCTGTCAGAGCAGCATCCAGAGAGTGAGACCTGGGATCTACCGTTGGAGGAATTTGACTTCAGGACACAGGAGGTCACAGGTCAGACAACTACATGCTCATTTCTATCCTTCGCATACTTTTAGATGTTCAACTCACAAACACACACTGGTCTAACACATTGTGCACCTGTGTGTGGGCTGCCCTCCAGGCCTCCAACACAACCAAACCATGACATATCTGATGATTTTGGGTATAGCACATCATTTGGTATTAGCATGCAATGAAATAACATATGCACAAAAACTGAACAAGCAATTATAGCAAGCAATTAACAAGCATTATTGTAATGCATATGACCATTTTTATCATTATTCTCAATTGAAGATACAGATTCTGAGATAAAATTTTACCTTAAAATCTTCTTCACATATTTTCAAGAGATTTGCTAGGGTATTTTGGTGGAAACTATGGTACATCTCTTTTCACTGATTCTGCAAGCTGCAAATTCAGAAGTATATAGTCGGCTCATGACCTGCAGCTAAACATTGAATGCTTTATTCAAAGGAATCCCTAGAAAACCTGTAAGCATCAGTTTTATGGCACTCGTTGCGTGTTAGAATATAAGATCAAATGCAGGCACACATGCTGCTCTGTAACAGCTTTTCTCTGGAGATGACTGAGACGTACCTACAGGAGGTGAGATAACTGACAAACCAAATGCACATGCTGATAACTGAAATTCCTTAATCTCCATTTTAATCATCATGAGCTGCCACCACTTGGTCTCCGTTTTCACTTTTTTTATCTGTCTGTTTCTTCTTCTCTTTCCCTCCCCCTCTTCCCCATTTGCTCTCTATCTTTCTCTCTCGATCTAATCAGCACATGCTGGATGTAGCATATATTCACACAGTGCAGCCATGCATTGAACTGCCTCCATTAACTTAATATGCACAAGGTCCAGTGTTCATACAGCCTCTAGCCATTAGTTGGAAAATCATTTAAAAACATTTGTCACGTAGCTTGAGAATAGCCACATTATGGAAAAATGGAAGGAAGAGACAGAATGTGCCAAATTGAGTCATCATTTGAAGTTCCCCTCTCTCTCCGTGAGTGTTTCGAACTGCATAATTCTGACAAGTGGTGTCTAGACAGGGTATGTAGTGACTGTCTCAAAGTCTTTACAGCTTCTGGAAAAATATTAGGATTGTCTTCAGGAGCCATGAATCACCACGACACACAGCAGTGCTTTATATGCACAACATATGGCTTACAGAACATTCAGAGGGGATTCTCTTTCTTCTCCCACTTCCTTTTTCACTCTTGCGCTATCCTTCAATTTCACTGTGTCAGTTTTCTCTTTGCTTGCTTGCCTCTCATGTCTCTGAAACGCACTTCCAGCATGTTGGATTTTTGATACTGGTCTCTGGAATGGGATTGTAGGTGTGATGACTTCTTAAATGTTTTGTTCATGTATGAACAGTCTATCACCATCTATTCATACTCATATTGAATGTTTGAACCCGTCTGTTTAATTTGTATTTTAATTTAAAAAACAAAAAAGTTGTTTAGGAGAATGTCCAGGCTACTTTTTATGTATAATAATAATAATAATAATAATAAATAATAATAAAAATACAGTTTTTATTATATTTTGATCAAAATAAATACTCAAAGCATCGAAGCATAAGAGACTTTTATCGACCACAAAATTTTGAACAATAATGTACAAGTTGAAGTACAAATTGTTTGTGGCAACATAATAATAAAAAAAACACAAGAAAGTTAGATAAATGAATTTTTTTTAAACATAGTGTGCATGTGTGTGTATTACAAACATAAAGAAAAATAAATGATATAGCGTAAATTGTTTATTTTTATTCTTAATGGCTGATTTTCTTGTTTTATCTTGCACTATAAAACAACACATGTTGACCAATGTGCTTTACATCATAAAACTAAATTTAAGATAGATTAATGCTTAAAAATAGGAGAAAATTGACTTGGGGAAAAAAAAATGTCTACCTTTTTTATATGTAGAAAATTTTAAATAGAAATATTAGAAAGTATTTTAACATTCAATACATGATAGACTTGTCTGTCTTGTGTTTTAATTGTATTACTTCTGTATATATTTCAGCTTGGCCACTAAAAGCATTAGACCTAAGGTTGAAAGAACATTTGTTCTGCATTAGTTTGTGCCGTCTGCTTTTGTTTCAGGTGGGGTCTCCTGTATTTTGATTGAATCCAGAAATGAACTTCGACCATTTTTGCAAAATGTTTAATACATGCATGCCTTCTAGGAGAGCCAGAGAGAGAAAAAAGAGAAAAATAACTCCAAAAGAAAGACGTTTTAAGCTGACACCAATATACGCTCTCACCAGGACTTGTTGTGCACTTGGAGCCCAGCAGAAAATCAGGATCAGGAGCTCTGTAATTGAATTCACCTGATTAGAATTCTACCCCCTCGAGAGTGCGGGAGTCTCGTGTATGGTTAGCATAATAAACAAGAAAATCTGAGACATGGGAACGCGGGAACCACTTCTTCCAAGCATACTGAATCAATTAATAGCATGTAGAAGGAAACCCTGATTATGTGAGCAGAGAGCCGGGCCAGCGAGAGGAGACTGGATTCTGGGCCGAGGTGGTTATTATTAGTGATGGAGAGAGTGTGTGTTCATATAGTGTGTGTATGTGTGTTTTTTGGGTGTGCTTTGATCCTGTCTATCCCTCACACAGCTGCAGCGGTTAAGCTTGGCCCCGGAGGAATCCCACATAGACACCGTTCACCTCTGCCAAGAGAGCACACTGCTGGTCAGCAACCTCAGTCGCTGGATCAAAGAGCAGAAGTATGTAGAGCTACCTCAACATGGACACACTTAAATGCACACACACCGTGTCCAGAAGTTTTTCATACAAATTCCAAAGTTCCCAGGATTCTCACGCCCCCTCTTGTGTGTCACATGGGTACTAAGGCTGGGAGCTGGAGTGAAAAAAAATATACTGTAAATGATTTTTTTTTATCCTAAAGAGCTATTCAAAACCAAATCTTTAGAAATATTATTTTTACTAGTAAAAATAGTGTGTGTGTAACTTACGATAGTCAAAAGACAACTTTCAGCACGCTGTCTGTACACGTCTAAAATGATTTGCTGAAATCAAAACGTGGACAGTGAAAGGTGAGTACTAGCCAATGACTTTGGCACCTTGTGTTAATCTAGCTGTAGAGTCTTCGTTTTAACACCACTACAATTAAGTAAAACAAACTTAAATTTGATCATTTTTCCTCAAAAACAAAATCACAGGTCGTGATCATATAGCGTAGCGCAGTAAGGCTGTAGACGGAGCCTTGGGCTCCCCATTCCCAGGAGAAGATGGCTCCTGACAGGCCTGATGTGGTACCACGCAAAAATTTTATTCACTAAAGATCAAACAGGAAGGCAAACCGATACTGTAATGATACAGCAACACACACTGAACAAAGATAATACCGGACACTGAACTGAGGCTATGTTTACACGGAAACGATTCTGAAGAGAAACGCAAAAGTGGCGTTGCGTTATCACTTTTTATTCTGCGTATAGACGAGCGTTTTTGGTGGGAAATCCACTTGCATATGGTGACACAGAAGTGTGTGAAATTCAATGTAGTATGCACTCCAGGCGGCTAGGTGGCAATGTGGAACACTGCCAAACAACAACACCAAGTCCGTGCGCCTGCGTACAACTTTCACTGTCAAGCAGACTTTTGCGTTTTTACCGATTTTTACCCTTTACACGAGAACGTGGCTGTGGAGCGTTTTTAAGATTTCCACTCTGGAGGGTGGTTTCACTTTTTTGCGTTTTTAAGCCCTAAAACGCTGTTACTGTGTAAACGAAAAGCACATCCGATAAAATATTTTTATGTTTTAACCCATGAGCGTTCTTGTGTAAACTGAACTGAACATATACAGGTGTTAATGATGGTGACAGATGAGTGCACTGCTGAATATGATTAGTGTCTGTGACAAGAAAAGTGTGACATCGGCAGGTGATGGGTCCAAACTAAAGTGAATGTTAGACCGACACACATTGATCTGACAAACCCAACGAATTGTCTGTTGGAACTGTGTGAATTGGCCTTTTTTTGGAACTACTTTCAATGGGTGGAGCAATAGGGTAGAAGTAACTCGATATCTATCTAAATTGTAAGTAAATGTAAATTGCTTGATTATTGGACAACAAAGACTTTGATGCTTGAGTGCTGTCACGAAAATCATTGTGAATTTTCAATATATTGGCCAGCTATCATGTAAAGATAAAGCCTTGCACTCTTTCTCTAACGCACTGTAGATCACTTGCTCATTCAAGTTTCTTTTTATTTTCTTCTCCCCATTATCCTTTTTCCTCATTTCTCTCAGCCCTCCCCTGGTTGCTATTACCGTTCATATTAAACACGTTTTCCCTCCAAGCACATCGACAAGACCTCATTGCAAATGAGCTTCATAAAACTCAGCGCATAATTCATATCACTTTTGAATGGTGAACAATGGCTTTTTATGGTGATGTCTGAGGTAATGCTCATTGAAGGGTTATTGCCTAATGATGTGCGGCCCTGTGGCACGACAACCTTCCCAGACCACCCACATTTTGTGGTTTGTTTGAATAATAAAGAATTATATTAATTTGGCTAGTTAATTAAGAAATGTCAAAAGACAAATATCAAAGCCCCCATGAATCCCCACGCGGCCTTTTAGAATAGCAGGGCATGCTATCTTTAGAGGTCAACCTTACTTTCTGTCCTCATTTTCCAAGTCTGTACTTGGAGAAGGCACACATTTGCTATGCTTTGTTTCTCTTTGTATCTCTCTTGCTCTGATTACAACTACAGTGTTTGATTTGCAATTTAAGGCCAATCATGATACAATCAGCTCTGATGAAAGCCATTGAGTCTCGGATCATTGTTGTTACATGCAGTTTAGTAATGCTTTATCGCTCACGATTACCTTCCTGGGGTCTAAACTCCACAGCATTCACACACGCTTATTGAGTTCCATTTATGCCATGATGTTCAAAATCGAATGATGTCGCTGATCCTTCATAGGATAGTTCTGCCTTTCAAATCCAAAACGATCCTTATGACCTTGTCTTCCATGTTTGTCTTTGCAGTAATATAATTCAAAGCAAAGGAATATGAATACGGTGAAAGGGCTTTGTTGACACCTCAAGCTGAACTGCAACACCCAGAAAGTCAATTCTGAGCATTTAACACATGGAACAAATTTCTACATCAAGCTCTTGTATAAATACAAAGTGCATTGCTTGTGTTTGAGAGTCGTCAGAGTTAACTTTGGAGATTTTGTAAGGTTTCGAGTCTCTCGACACTCACATGCTGCTTTTGCTTGAGTCTGCAGCGAAACACGAATTAGAAGCATTTAGTCAGTTCATGTTTAGCTATACAAGCGAAATTCTTGTGCCATTGAGTTCCAAAATTTGACACACCACAATTCATAATGCTATGCAATTATAAATTATGTTCTCAGCATGGCCACCTGGAGGACTATTCAAAACATTTTAAATAGAAGCATCATGAGCAAGTAAGATAAACTTGATATGTTAATAGTAAGCTGTTAAAATTATTTTCATGATTTGTCATCACAACTTTAATTTTTTTGTCAAATCAACTTAACAGATAACATAATGTCTTGAATTTCTATTTACTAAACCAATCTCCTTCATTGTATTAACTTTAATTTTTATTTCAATTAATTAAAAATTCAAAGCAACATGGTACTTTTTTAAGGTAAAAAAACAATACTTTTTTCTTAATTTCATATTCTTTTTAGATATTTATATTGACAAACCAAAGACTGATAAAAAATCATTATGAAATTTTCCTCAGACTATAGTTTTACTACATATGGAAGCTTGTTTCCGCCACAGAATAAAAAAAAAAAAAAAACTAAAAAGCTAATTGTGACTGTTTTTCTTAGAACTGTGTGATATAAACTTGCAATTGGGAAGTCAGAATTGCAAGATATAAACTCGTAATTGCAAGTTATAAAGTCAGATTTGAGAGATAAATTGCGAGTTTAAATTACACATTTTTTATTGAATACTTTTATTATATTAGCCAAGCGTTTGCACCCTATCTATAGAAACATTATAAATAGATAGCCTACTTTACATTTTCAATTTTCAGCATTTATATTTGCTATTGTGCGTTTCCCGTACAACTATGTAGTTCGCTGCTTCACTACCATCAGTACGATGCATCATTGGAGAAATCAACAAGCTAGTCACGACTGTTTCCAGAAACCTATTGTCGCAAAGTATTCGTTCAACCACATTGGTTTCGCACGTGGTGGAGTATAACTACTTTTAATGAAACTGTTTGCGATCCAATTAACGCTACATTTGTTACAGACATGTCATCTGAGGACTATTTTGAATTATTTCAGTTATTTTGCTTTATTACCAGATTCAATATTTGGCTCATTCTTACATAGTAGAGCACGTTCGCACATGCGCACTCTTCAAACACGGAACTTCAAATCTTTTGAAAAACTAAACGTAAATTACATGTAGGCACCGATTGTTCTGAATGTCAGCTTGCTTATTTTACTCAAGATAAGGATTTATTACATCCAAATGTCATGCAATATAGAAACTATGCCTCTAACCACAGGTCGAGAGCTGTCGTTCAAACCACACAACTTTGCGATGCTGTTTGCGAATGTTGGTTGGAACGATGGTTTCGGGAAACACCGAATCGTTGAACTATGCTGATAACGACGAAACTTGCGACCATAGTTGTTTAACAATGCTTTTGGGAAACGCACCAGATCTGTTGGTAGGAGGCTGGCTGAACGGATCAGAAGAACGCCTTTGATCGATTTTGAACGCCTCCAGCACCGACAAACAAATATATACAGATATATATATATATATATATATATATATATATATATATATATATATATATATATATATATATATATATATAGGTTTCTGCTTTTGTTTATCCTAAACAGCTTGCGGTGTCATTCACTGTCTGACGTTCTTTAAAAGTTGCCTTCATCTTCTCACATAAGATACGCTTGAGCAAAAGACATTCAATTTACAGCTTCCTGTTAATGAATCCAAGCAGTCACTCGCTGGACAAGCTGAAGACTCTATAAAAGTTCGGATGCTCTCTGGTTGGCTAATGGTGTTCGTCGAGGGCTGTTCATTCACTGCTTTCTTGGCTTCACACCATCTTGTCAATTAAGCTGAGGATTGTCTCCCGCGTTCAAACAAAATCAAAAGGCCTGAAAGCCAAGTGGTTTGTTAGCTGAATGTCGAAGCGATACTATTCTGCACCCCTCAGATGGTCAAGGAATCTGACATAAAGCGCTCATGGAGCCCGTGTAAGCGTTAGAGCCTCCGCACCCTTAGCTCTCCTCACTCTGCACCAAATGAATGGACGGCTCTGATGTGATCTGTGCTGTTAGCTGGGAAATGAGGATGCAGAATGGCCATTATAAGAGTGAAGAACTGTAGAAAGAAGAGATAGAGAAGAGAGAGATGAAGCTAGTCTGCTTGCACTGGAAGATGAATGTATTATGAATAATGCCTCTATTTTTCCATCCAATTCCCAATTCCATCTCTCAGCCCATTGTCAAGGTCGCCCCATTACTGCTTCAGTTTTCATCCCCAAATTTGATATTGGAGAATTGATCTCATATTTATTTAAAATAAGATTATGTCTTTATTAAAACAGATTTCTTTTCTCTTCAGTATGATCCAATGAGATGAAAGGAAATTATTGAGAACACACCCATCTATCATGCCATCTCAAGTTCAATGTATTCTTTTACAACTTCATTTGAGTAATAAATGAACGCTTGTAACCTATAAAGCATTAGCTGGGACGTTTTCTTTCCTTGTTTGTGAAGAGGAGAGTCAGCGTACCGTACAAATTAATGTTTTAATGCTGTGTTATGACAGATGCCACACGCAGGGTTGTTATACTTTATTATACCAAAACCCATAAAAAAATATTTTCATTACTTAAAATAAACATAAAAAAAACTTAATTTCAATTAAAAATGAATCAAATTTATGAAAACTATTTTTATTATTATTTAATTATAATTGGGTTGTATTCAAGCTTGTAAATGTGAGGTGGCATGTTCCCTCTCAATTTGATTTGGCAAACTGTGTGCATCTTTTCAGATGATTATAATAATAACCCATCTGCTGAAATGCCTGGTCCAGATGGATGATATGAAGTGCTACAAGATGGCTGATAGCACTGTAGCCATTTATCTCACTCTCATTTTAATTCTTGCTTATGTTTCATTCCTCGGTTTTTCTTTTCCCTGCTACTTTACATGATGAAGAAATCCCAGTGTGGCATAATGTAAGACATAATCACTTTATCTGGAGCTGGTTTCAGACAAGAACATGTCCACTTTCCTCTGCCATTTCAACAAGGACAGCTGGCACAGCTCCAAAAGATAATTTTACCCAGAGAATAGAGGGTAGAGCGAGCAAGAGAGAGAATGCATGTATGCATGCCCTGCCAATCAGTTCAGCTTCTCTTTTACATGCCGTAAAGAGCAGCACATCAACACAGATTCCTAAGCCAGCCATCTCTGCTCCTAATGGACATGTTTGTGAGGAAAATGAATAGCTCTTCTTTTCCATTAAGTGTATTGGAGGAATTAGTAGTTTGAGCGTAGCCACTGCAAACCATGTTATATAAAAGTTCCATCTCTAATGCATTTAACTTTTTTCTCCCTCTTTCCTCACCATAGATGGGAATAATTTGGAACAGATGAGGCCTAAACTTTGGAGAGAGGCAGATGTCATGCTTTCTGGAATTTATATTTTCTGGAGTCAACAGCCAATTGAAGCACTCTGGCTTTAGTTCTGCGTAAGTCTGAACAATTATACCATTTTTCTTTGTCCTCCAGATGGTTGATGGGTTTTTCATTTGCCCCTGAACTCTGGCAGCTTTGTTTAATGAATGCACAGATGTGATTGCTCCATTCTGTAACTCACCTCTATGTCTTGATTTCTTCATTTCAGTGATGTCATCACTGTGTGCTAAAAACATTATAGCCATTTCTGTAGTTAAAATGTTCTCTGCCTCAATTTAAAGAGAACATTATTTCATCATTTATTCGCCCTAATATCATAACAAACCTGGGTAATACGTTGCTTTAAGGCGATGCTCACAAGTACTCACTATAGTAATAACAGTAAATTAAGTAACTCACCCTAAACTGTAACTCAGTAGTAAGTACATGTAGTTAATTAATATTACTCAGTTCTTATTTGAGTATTTACCAGAGGTGGGAGTAAGTCACTAAATGCAAGTCTCAAGTCAAGTCCAAGTCTTAACATTGCAAGTCAAAGTCAAGTCAAGTCATTCTGTTGTAAGGGTCAAGTCAAGTCAAGTAAGTCATACTCTTTGTCAAGTCAAGTCAAGTCGCTACTTGGTCATCAAGTCATACCAAGTCGCACACAAGCTAGTTTTACACATTTTTTTAACTCTGGGACTTTACTTTATTTAGACACAGAGGGCTGATGGGTTACAAAAATAAATATAACTTGTGTGTTATAAATAAAATATCATTAAGAAGCACTTTAAATGCGCTAAAATAAAAATGCATTAAATGAACACAAGTAAACAAGAATTAATACAACTTTTCCCATCTTGAAAAAAAAAAAAGAAAAGATATTGCATTCTAAATTAGTACTGTGTGCCAAAGTTTGTATGTTCTCATTCTAAATATCCAGGTGATTTGATCCCATAACACAAAATATTATATGGAATTTAAGAAAACAAATCTAATCATTAGTGTTGTCACGATACCAAAATTATTGTTTCAATACCGAAACCAATTAAGAATCGAGATTTCAATACTTTCAACTTCCTGAAAAGGAAAGTATTTCTTACAGGGCGTTTCACATGCACCTCCTTTGCGTAGGTCTGTGCTCTTTAAATGCTGTAATAACCTAATATAAATAAATCACTGACAAACATGCACATGCTCTGATTATAATCATATAGCCTATAGATCATTTTAGCTGATGTTTTGTATGCTTTATTTTAGCAGCTTGCAAATTATTTATGCTATGAAAGTTGGACTGAAAGTTGTACAGCTAATACAAAAATGAATAAAACATCTCCAGTTAAATAGCAGATAATTAATTTATTTCGCTATTAAATAAGAGATCTAGCGCTAAAATCTGTTGTTTTTTTAAATCAAGAGGAGCACTCTTTTCGCTGCTATCAGTTGCATGGGCTCGTCTTCATTCGGACGCGCGCTCATTCTATCACCGTTGCAGAGACGATTGTGCTACAGGCCGCTGGATGAACTTGCAAAGTATAACTATCAGAGCCGGTCCTCGCGGCCTCGGAACACTACCGGCCCACCGGAAAAGTCCTGAATCTCCGGATTGCCACTCCGCTATTGAGTATCATCATTTAAATGATTTAAACCCAGCTATTTATTTTAAAATGTGGGTTGTTGTGACTGACGTAATTCCTAAAAAGCTGACAGTTCATCGCGATCTCACACTTCTGTTATTATCAAAGAAGCTTTCATAATATATACACTTTGTTTGTTATAATTAGAGGATTTGCCAACATACAGAATTCAGCACTGAACAAAAAGTCCGTTTTGAGCATAGGGGTTTTGAGCTCTGAGGGAAGTCTATCGTAAATGCTTCTGATTGGCCATTGCGTTCCAGAAATCAACACACATGTCTGTGATTGGCTACATTGCTAAACGCTTTATTCTCCCTCAACCCGCACACACAGAGTGCATTACCGCCCGCGCTCAGACGCTTCCTCTTTTGACGCATTAAAAAATAAAATGTTAGAGTATTTTTTTTCCTCAAGTCATTTCAAGTAAATAGGCACAAGTCCGAGTCAAGTCTAAAGTCACAAGGAGCAAGTCTAAAGTCAAGTCGAGTCTTTTCAGACATCTAATCAAGTAAGTCTCAAGTCCAGAAAATTCTGACTTCGAGTCTGACTTCGAGTCAAGTCATATGACTCGAGTCTCCCACCTCTGGTATTTGCAATCTAACAGTGTCACCTAAAAATGAAGTGTAAAGGGGGTCGCACACCGGACGCGCAGCGCCGCGCCACGTCTTTAAAATTCGAACACATACACACACCGGCGGCGCCATTCGGCGTCTGTCCGCGGCGCCCAGCGACGGCTCAGGACCGTGTTAAAAACCCTGCAGCGCCACAGAGCGCCATTTACATAGTTTTATATCAAATTTAAATTATTTTTGTCTCAAATCGTTGCTGATGGGTTCTGACTTCGCCCTATCCTGCAATATACATTTCGTTTTGCATTCATTTACAGAAATCAGCTGCTTGAATGACAATTGCTGATGTTATTGGATTTTTCAGGTGAGATTCTCAATTCATTCAGTTAATGGATGCTCTGAGGTAAAGTTTTCAGACTGCAGACTCAGCAACGATTGTATTTAATTGTGCAGTACAATAATTACATAGAACAGACATCTCCTGTCATTAAACATTACAATATTGCTGGCCATACACTGATGAGAAAGTGCGCGTCCGGTGTGCGATACCTTGAGTTGTCCTAGACGCGACGCAGGCACGGCGCTGCGCGTCCGGTGTGCGACCCCTTAACCCAAAACTGTTTTACTTTCTGTGAAGCACAAAAGAACAAATGCTTCAAAATATGACAAAAGGTTTCTTAAACGTGGTCCTGTCCTGCTTTGGAGCCATATAATATCTTTTCATAAGGCATTATTTTTTTTAAATGGATGCAGATAATGAAATGGCATTTAATTGATAAGATTATACACAGATAATGAAAATTTAAAAGAAACCAAAAAACAAACAAACATGTTGGTCCGTTCATTATACAACGCTTCAGAAATGTTGAATATAAATTTTATGTAGGCTACACTATACAAATGAATATCTAATCATAAAAAATGTGGCAACAAATTAGCAATATTATGAATTAAATTTAACAAATTAGGATTGAGTAATAATTAATCAAATTAATTCCTTAAACGTTAACCATTTAAAATGAGTAAAACTTACAACAACACCAAAAACAAAAAACAAACAAAAAACACATAAATTTAAGTCACCATTATGGTGATCGGTGTTTGTTTTAGGTTTGTTTTAAAATTATGGTTTTCTCCTTCAGTGATTCTGCTTGTTAACATCAGGTCTCTTCAATGTTGGCAATATATAAAAAAGAGTTCTTAATTAATCTTTGACGTTTGTCTGTTAGTAAGTTATTTTTGTTAAAATTTTTGGTGTAAACTTTTCTCATTTTATGGTTAACTTTTAAGGAACAATTTGATTAATTATTACTCAATTCTAATTTGTTAAATTTAATGAATAATATTGCTTGTAATCTGTTGTCACAATTCTATTGATTAGATAAAGCATATTCATTTTCACAGCATAGCGCTTTTCAAACCCCTTTTCAGCGCTGCACTCATAGTGTTCTGTCTTCCGTTTGTTTAATTTCCACATTATGGTGGTATGATTTTATGGATTTATGAATGAAGTGCTCGTTTAAAATCTTCTCGGTCTGCTAATATTTGTTATGACATCTGCTTCAAACATTACAATGCTTATGATAACTTTTGTTAATCAGTAAATCTACTGTACATCACCAGCTACTTACTCTTTGGCAGCACTGCCATGAAAATATACTGAGCTACAGCAAAAACTGAAGTTCAAACACAAATTTCTATAGATGCATGTGTTCTTGTTTTTCTAGGCCTATAGCGCACATGTTAAATTGGCTACTTGAATGATACTTTTATTGCACTTTTTTGAATTGAACATATGAGAAATTGTGATAAAAGTGTCCATTTCAGCCCCTTCTGAAAATGTATAGTATAGTATAATTTATACACTAATATATTTATTAATATTTTGAATTAGGTATAATATATTTTCGCATTCGCATTGGCTGGTCTAGCTTAAAAAAAATATGGTTTTATAACACTATTTGGGCATGAGAAACAACACTTGGGACATTTTATGTCAGATTTTTGTTGCTGAATTGAAATATATATATTAAATTGTGAGTTTGGAAAGAAGTTTTTGAGATTTCAGGATTCCGCCGTTCAAATAGATATCTTAGATGCCCAAAATAGCTGGAGGTATTGCCTTTTAATATATATTGCCCTGTACCATAGATTGCTAATATTGGCTATCCATATAGAAATGCCAATCGTACAGTTTATTAGGCCAGCGAAATAGACGGTGTGAAAGATTCAGAAGCTCTAACTGTACATATGAGGAACAAATCACTGACGCATAAGTTCAGATGCTGTCCTCAATTCCCCACTTGTTTATCAAAAGTTACATTGTTCCCTCCCAGCGCTACAAAAAAAGCTATGCTAATAGTTCTCCTTACAAACTGGGTCACCTTCATCCGTCAGTAAGCGTACCTCTCAGTCACCACTTATAAAGATCAGTACCTCTCCGTACTGAGTTTGTGGGGTGGGACTGTCAGCAACATCTGACAGATGCAGCGTTTCGTCGCGCAGCTGCGACACGTCGCGTGCTTCCCTCTGTGTGATCAAAGACACGTGATGAGTTCTGGTGTCAGGCCGCAGCGTCCCGTGGTCCCTACAGTGAGACTGGAGGAGCGCGGGGAGTTTTTGTGCCATCACCGTCTGTCAGGCTGCAGCCCGGCTGATGCTTTGGATTGATTCGCTATACAATGTGTTTGGCACTATTGATGTTTTATTAAGCTTGTCGGGAATTTCTTGGAAGCCCTGTTTGAGCATGGGTCGAGATGCTGAGGAATGTTGGCTCCCATTAGTGACTAAGACCATCGTGAGACTGTCACATCAGATCATCAGCTAAAACAGCTGAGACGTGTCCCACCTCACTGTATAGGCAGCAGCAGACGTGGTGTCTGGATAGTGGAAGTGGAAGGAAGTCATTTGAATCAGACTGATGATGCCTACAGTAATTTACTTGTGTGCATTGAACTTTTAATTGTGTGCTTTGCTAATGACCATTACGAACAGCTGTATAAATATTCCTGCCTAGAGTACAGTAGTATTTTGAAACTACAGTCACTTTGTCAACTACATTTTTAAACTAGTTTAAAACTAAATATTTTTGGTTTAACTTAAAAAAGTAAGTAACCTGGTTGCCTTAAAATTTTAAGTTCATTGAACTGGAAAAAGTGAGTTAATACAATGAAGGAGAATGATTTAATCATCAGAAACTCAAAATTATATGTTATCTGAACTAAATAAATTATTTAAGTTGATTTGACAAAAGAAAAAAATGTTAGGATTACTACACTGTAAAAAAAAATTGTTGGTTTAACTTAAAAAAGTAAGTAACCTGGGTTGCCTTAAAATTTTAAGTTGATTGAACTGGAAAAAGTGAGTTAATACAATGAAGGAGATTAATTTAATCATCAGAAACTCAAAATAATAAGTTATCTCAACTAAATAAATTATTATAAAGTTGATTTGACAAAAAAAAATATGTTGTGATAACAAATCTTGAAAATATTTTTTACAGTGCACCCACATGAAAATATAATAAAAAACAAAGAAAATCTACACTATGTACAGTACAAGTTTGGGGTCAATAAAAAAAAACTTTTACTCTGCATTAATTAAATACAGATTCAATTGTTCAAAAGTGACAGTGTAGACATTTATAATCTTACAAAACAAGCTTGCTATTTCAAATAAATGCTTTTTTCCCCTTTTTATTCATCACAGTATCCTGACCTATTTGTTTTTATTTATTTGAGCAATCAATAAAATTTAATTGGCAAATAAATTGCAGAATCAGAAATCCTTTAAATGTTTTAAATGATTTCTGAAGGATACGACTTCTGAAAATTCTGTTTTTCTTATCACAGGACAAAATTACATTTTAAAATATATTAAAATAGAGCAATTTTATCTAAAATGTATAGTAATATTTCAAAATATTTATGTTTTTACTGTGTTATTGTTTAAAATAAATGCAGGCTTGGTGAGCATAACAGACTTTCAAAAACACAAAAAAAACCTACCGACTTTATATCAGAAGAATATATATTAAAAAAATGGTGGGCCATTTTTTGTATATTTTCATATATTAATATGCTAGTTTGAATCCAAAAGGTATTAAAAACATCATCAATATATCATCAGTATGTTTAGAGATAAATTTGTAAGTTTGGTCTGACAAAACTTCTCTTTCTTCACATTCAGAGATGACCTCATCATTAGAAAGTGATACAGTATAATAAAATAATGTCTTTAAAATTCTGAAAATACAAAATGCTTTATGTTACTCCAAGGGTTCCTCAATTGTATTTTATTTATCTTTGTATATCTTTATGTCCCCATTGGGAAAGTTAACAGCAAGCATTGTGTGTGTGTGTGTGTGTTTTCTGCGACAGTCTTCTGCAGGCAAGCTGAGATGCCTTGGAGGAGGCACCAAGGACCCTTAGAGCAGAGGCAGATGAGAAGAAGGCCAAGCAGTCATGTTTAAAGGTAAAAGTAATCTGTCACCAGCTCTGTCAGCACTGACTTCACTTATAACAACATTAAATGGGGGGATCTGATTCTCTGTCTGATCTCTTAACTGTATCTGTTGCTGATATATTTTTTCATTTCATTTTTTAAATCCTAAGCTTTAAATGTTTGCTTTGAGATATGCCAGCAAACTTGAAAAGCTGCTATATTTTTCTCACAGTGGTTATCAGGTGAATGTCTCGACATTCAGTAAATATGTGTACATTGCCACACGCATCCTGATGATATCAGTAAATTTTGCCTTTGCATTTTTACACAGTCTTCTGCTGTCACATCACGAAGGTATATGATAGTGATTTCACCCCGTTGCTCATGTATAATTGGTTTAAATGATGGTGTTACATCTCACCCCATGTTACAGCACTCCCCGGTTCTTGTGTGCATATGCAAGAGTTAATGAGCCGCAAGGTCACAGTGCTGCCATCTGCGAGGCCATCCGTCATGTCGCCTTCACTGTTCTTCGCCTGCTCTGATTGGCTGGGAGGATTCATGAGGCTTGTATTGCATTACATCACTGTTAATGCACCAAGAGTTAATGAACTTGCTTGCTCTATCACTCAGGCCATCCACAGTCACTCTTCTAATCAGCAACCACTTCTTAATCAGCTATGAGGTCGTCTGGAGGTGGACGAGATGAGTGCCCAATTCTGAGACAGACGTTGGTCACGAATGCCTTTTACATCAATGCATGTACGTAAAACATTTCACTCATTCCTTCACTTTCAGGTAACCAGTTATTATTCAGACTGGCCCCTTTAAAGATATCATTTCAAACCTATATGACTGTGGTGAGGTTTAGGCTTCGATTCAAGATTAATGATCATCTCAGATGATAGATAGATAGATAGATAGATAGATAGATAGATAGATAGATAGATAGATAGATACATAGATACATAGATACATAGATACATAGATACATAGATACATAGATACATAGATACATAGAAACATAGATACATAGATAGATACATAGATAGATATTGGAAACAAACTTTGTTAGTGCGTGTGTTTGTGAACGTCATACAGATTTGAAACTACATTTTCAGGTGGACTGTCCCTTTAAGTCAATAATGGCATCACAGGCTTTGCAACCCCATCTGTCCATCAAAAAAAAAAAAGTCGCATTCATAAATAATGAACAGCCGTATAGCTCCGGAGGAAATAAAGACCGATAAAATTTCAAACTAATACTTCCCAGCGTCCGTTGAGACATCATTAATCAACGACAGCTCCTCTATTAGTTTCATTAAGAGAATAGAAGATTAAAAGGAGTGATGTGATGAGATAGAAACCCTGCCTCCAGCCGTGACCCACCTAAAGCCTGACCCCTCATTAGGACTCATGAACTGCCCCTGTGCATGCTTAATGACCCACCTGGGTTTGTGTTCATACCCCACTCGTTGCCTCGCCTCTGATTGGCTTCAGATGCAGCGGCCGGCTGTCAGTCAGTTTAATGATGGAGTTTGACGGCAAGATGAATAGTTCCCTTGTCTATTTTAATAATTGCCAATATGGTATTCATATAAATCTGTCGATCCGATGCGGATAAAAGCGAATATAATAATCTAAATTGAGCCGATAAGGGCAGTTGAAGGAAACGCCTGCCTCCCTTTCAACATTTTCTTTTTCATTACTTGTGGTCCAAATACAGCTTGTATACGTGAGCCGAGGAGATAAGTCACGTTATTTGCATGGGTGTCAGTCTTAGACTCATATATCAGTATAATATCATTATGCAATTTTAAAATTCCATAAGAGCACTGGGAAAGGAGGTAGCGAGATGTGAGGTTGTTATCAGATGTCTTGAAGTCTTGTCCTGTTGTCAGACTATATATTCAGTGGTTCATTCATTTTTTATACCTATGCAAATGAAATTCCTATATTTGAGTACAGCCCTGAATTAGCTGCTAAAATTAGTCTCTAATCGGCACCTCTATTGGAGCAAATGCATTATGCATGAGACCTTCGGGGCGTCGAGATCTGACCGTATATGTTGTGGTCATCTCTAAGGGGTCTCAGCTGGCTATTTAAAACAAGTTGCATGCTCTGAAATTACACAGTATGGTTTTGTATTGACAATTCTTGGAAAACAAAACAATATAGCACAAATAATAGAATATATGCAAATACGATGTCACGTATTTCATGCAAACGCCTTGTTGAAAAATGTCCCACATAAATATGTTTTGCAAATTTCTGCATTCTGTAATGTTATTTGCAAATGGTAAAACCTAGCTGAAGTTTAATAGTGTCTGATTAGAGTGACAGCATGCGTTCAGGGAACCGTTCCGACACAGACGGTTGTGTATGAAAGCTCATGTCGACTCTCCGCCTTCCCTAACAGCTGCCTCCACCAGCACACGCCTGCAACAAATTGTCAACAGTCAGCAAAACGCTGTTAAATCAAGCCACAATTATCTGCTCTTAATTAGCAAACGGAAAACGATTACAAGCGGGGATTACTCAAAGCACAACACCAGACGCTCAGACACCAGAAAGCATCAGCCGCCCCATAATCCAGTCAAGTTGTCAACAGATCACAGGCTAATTAGCGAAATTACAGGGCCCCTGATTGGGATTTGGAAATGAAGAGGCATGTGGTGAGGTTTAGTGGCTTCGGTCAGGATGAGCTATGAAGTGTCAAATAGTGTTTTATATCTTGAATAAACATGGTTTGCATACTGAATTTTAGCCTTTAATTTTAATGCCTTCTGAGATTTTTGTGTTTTAAGTGTAGTTGCTTTTCCTTAAAGGGATATTTCATCCAAAAATGTAAATTCTGTCATCATTTACTCACCCTCAAGTTGTTTCAAACTTGTATTTCCATTTCTGCATTGACATTTTGGGGGAGGAGCGATTTTGTGACGATTGATTTTTAAAGCTTTATATATTCATTATTTTTCCATATACACAAATATCATTATATTCTGTGTAAAGATGAGATTTTAAGATTTAAAATGATACTAAATATGGGGTGATAGCATCTCCAGAAACACAAAAAAAATAAGTTTAAATATAATGACGTAGCTTGTTGCCCGCCTACGGGCGATCAAGAATGCAGGAGTTTAATGACAACAGTCATAAACATTAATAAAGACTCCTACATCATTCTCCTTCATTTTTATAACTCACTTTTTCCATTTCAATGAACTTAAGTTAAGGCAACCAGATTACAACTAACAATATTTTTTAACAGTGTGGTATTCTTCAAAATATCTTCTTTTAAGAAATTAAGTGTCATTCAGAAATTATGACACTTTTAATGCAAAGTTCACATTGTTTAAGATGTCTTTGTAATGACAACTTGACCTTAACCAAGACAAAAATGTCTTGATTATGACAACTTCACTGTAAAAAAAAATGTTGTTGGTTTAACTTTAAAAAAATAAGTAACCTGGTTGCCTAAGTTTGATTCAACTGGAAAAAGTGAGTTAATACAAAGAAGGAGATTGATTTAATCATCAGAAACTCAAAATAATAAGTTATCTGAACTAAATAAATTATTTAAGTTGATTTGACAAAAGAAAAAATGTTGTGATGACAAATCTTGAAAAATTTTTTTTTTACAGTGTTGACATTAACCAAGACAAAAATGTCTTGATTATGACAATTTAATATTAACCAGGACAAAAATGTCTTTGTTATGACAACTTGACATTAACCAAGAAATCGTAACTACACTCTAAAAATGCTGGGTTGTTTTAACCCATCTTTGGGTCAAATATGGACAAACTCAGCCATTGGGTTAAATGTTTAAATTAGATTCTAACCCAACATTTGGGTTAGACCTGTTAGACCTGTTATGACATAATGTCAAGTTGTCATAACAAAGACATTTTAAACAATGTCAACTTTGCATTAAAAGTGTCTTAATTTACCAAATGACACTTAATGACAACAGTCATAAACATTCATAAAGACTCCTTCATGTTCATGACAGGTGTTATGTCATATTTATGACAGTGTCATGTCAGTCTTTTGCACACCCTTTCAAATAAAGTGTTACCATAAACGTTTTTGGTTTCAGCAAAGCAGCAAGTACACATTTACTTATATTGAATCATTTAACATATTCAATAGATTTTTGTGACATTTATAAAACAAAACAAAAAACAAAAAAAACAACCCTGATAAATTAATTTGAGTAAAAAGTGCTAAACAACTATCATATACAGTATTTCAGTCTTGGCAAACATAGCAGACCACGCTTATGAATTAAGAAGGGTATTAATATGTAATGTGTATGTGATTACTCACAAAAAATGCCCCATGTCTGTTTCTAGTTATTTTTTAGCTCCATGAATACTGTACTTTCCTGTTTTGTACAAAGGGAGACTAAAAAAACGATGTGACAAGATACCAGAGGGATCTTTCAGGCTCAACTTTGTTTATTAATGGCTGGCACGCAGAAGCCAGGAAGACGATGACTAACTTGGCTCTCAAAATGCTTCGCTGTCCTAAAAAACAGCACAGACGTACAGCTGTAATACATCAGGATTAATGCAAAATCTTTCTCGTTCCAGAATTCCAAAGACAGAACGCAGAGAAGGTGCAATTAGTGCTTTATTAGCTGAAACTTCACATAGGTAAAAATAAATATATATCTGGCAGAAAGGTTGCTGATATTAAACATTTGGCTGGTGAAAGCTTGGAGCAGCATATAGTTCTGGTCTTCTAATTTTTGTCTGAAAATCAAGCACAAGGCTTTTTTTCATATTTTTGCCATCTTTTCTTTTAATTTATTTTCTTTTCCTTTTTCAGACATGCAATTGGTTTGCAAGGAAATGGGTTCTCATTACTGTGGGAGATGGCGAGGCCTGTGTTATTACAATCTTTATTAAGAAAAGCTCTAGTTGATCTTGTTGTTTCGTTCCATGGCCGTCCAAAACATGCTCTTTAATATCAATTGATTAGATGCAGTCTGATGAAAATGACCAGATACAATATATTGAAGAGGACTGTTATGAGTTGTCAAACAGAATCTTGTTCTTTAGAAAAAGACTCTTTATAATTGGCATGTTGCATCTTGGCTTTCTTCTTTTCCTCCTTCTCATTCTTCATCACTAATAGGATGTAAAGTTTGTGTGGGGGGATATGGAATTCATTAGAGATGAATATGCAACTCAAGCATGATGGTCCTCTTCCTGTTCATTGCTCTTTACTAAGATAAGATGAAAGACTTGGGTTACTCAGTACACAGAAATTAATATTAGAAGTACTTTAATAGGCAATGTAGCTTTACGACGGCGTTCATGAAACACAAAAGTATTTAAAAAGTTGCATGCTAATGCGGCCCTCACTCGGTACATGATCATTTGAGCATAAAATGGTCTGTTTGGAAGTCTGGAAGAGAAGGTTATGTTATGCTCAGTGTGCTGTAGATGATTAATTAGATGGCCCTTCTTTCAAAAGATTCAGAGACAACAGAAGAGATGTCATGTTTAAAACATTTTAATGGATAGTACATTTTTTGGAGACTCTCAAGCCCCAACATTTTTCAGTGTTATTAGGCCTCTTGTGAAATGGGCGCTTTCTTAGGCGAGCATAATCATTATTATTGCTCATACTAAAGGTTAGAGATTTAAATGAACCCTGTATTACACTTTGGGCATAATATATATATCAATATGTCAATCAATATATCTCAAATGATGTGGTTTGTTAAGACAACTTGATAGGTTACTAAGTGATCAAATATGCAATTTTTCACCTGGTGGACAACAACTGTAAAAAATAATCCTGTAAAAAAACAGTAAACTACTGGCAGCTGTGGTTGCCAGCATCATACTGTACAAATACGAGTGTGTTACTGTTTTTTAATTAACAGCTAAACACCGTATTGTCAGCTACAGTATAAAACTTTAATTTAACAGCTATTTGCTCTAACACAAAAACAGTAACACATCGTAATTTTAACGGTATGATGCTGGAAACCACTGCTGCCAGTAGTTTACCGTTTTTTTTACAGGATTATTTTTTACAGTGGAAGAATCTCAGAAGCCGAAGCCATATAAGGCCAATGGGAACCTATTGGACTCATGTTAGCATAACTTTGGCAAATTTTTTTGGCAAAAAAGGTACATAGTTCATAAACACATTTGTATGTAAATACTAGGTACATACACTGTAAAAATTAAAATGCTATATCTAAGTAATAAAATTGTGGCAACTGATTACAAGAAATATTATTAAGTAAATTTAACAAATTAGAATTGAGTAATAATTAATCAAATTAATTCCTTAAAAGGTTAACCAGTAATGAGTAAAAGTTAACCAGTCAAATGATTGTGAATTTAATTTTTTTTTTTAAATTATGTTAAAACATAACCAACACCATCAGATAACCTTTTCTATTTGTTCATCTGACTGTTATAACTCAGCCAAATATATATCATATGTATATCAGCCAAACAATACTTAAAGGTAAAGAAGACCAATTTAAGAAGATTTGGAGTCCCTTATTATTTATTGAGCATGGGGATATGAATCATATAATGGAGGAGGAACAAAATGCTTGATTTGATATCATATACTAATTGAAAATATATTAAAATTTTTACTAACCCTATTTTATTTTTCGTATATCCGTAGATATCATTGTTTACAGTGTATTGTTTACTCTGACTTCCAAAGTACTTTATTATCCATTGTTGGTTTGTGCTATTGCACTTTTCAGGTAATAAGAGCCCCGGTGTTTTTGTTTTTGTACATTATATTTGATGTTAGACATGTGATGTACATTGTTGTGTAAGTGTTCAAGAAAATGCAATAAAAAAATACAAAAAAAGTGAAAAAAAAAAGTGAATGACTAAAGGGTCAAGAGCCCAACTAAAACAAACATTGATCACCATAATGGTGACTTAAAATTATGGTTTTCTCCTTCAGTGATTCTGGTTGTTGACATCACTTGTCTTCAGTATTGGCAATATAAAATAAAGAGTTCTTCATTCATATTTGACATCTATCTGTTATTCAGATATTTTTGTTTATTTTTGGTGTAAATTTTACTCATTTTAAATGGTTAACTTTTAAGGAATGAATTTGATTAATTATTACTCAGTTCTAATCGGTTAAATTTAATTAATAATATTGCTTGTAATCTGTTGTTACAATTTTATTGATGAGATATAGCGTATTCATTTTTACAGCACACAGAAGTCACTTTCAAAACTAAGTGCAATTTGAACCTGCTGAGAAATCTTCATGGGAAAATCTTTTGTCCTCAGGCAAAATTCAAAGAGTTTTTGCATGGTTTTTTCTATTGGGATGCCTAGCATTAAAAAAAATTAAAAGAAACAATTTTCCTCCTATCATTTTTGCTTGTCCTTAACAGGATCTTGTTATCAGAATAATGCTTTTTGTCTAAAAAGCCTTAACAGAGCTGTGCTTCTTCCTCAGCGATGCATCTGATGGCCCCGTTGTGTTCATTCTTCTCTCATGTACGGGAGTCAGCATGATAATCTGGTTGCCTGTAACTTCAGTCAAGTTGAAGAGGTTCCATCAAAGCTGAAATCCAATATGGAGGTCGTTAAAGTTTGCAGACAGGTATGTTGGAAAAGCCTCTGAGCTCTTTATGATGATGATGGTAACACTGTTGTGTAGGTTGCTCTGGGGCACATGTAACTAAACCCATTTCCCTTGCGCAACAGTTGGTAGCAAAGCTGAGCACTTTAGCAATGCCATTTCGCCCTTAATGCCAAACTGCAGTTCAGAAACCTTTAAAGGCAGTACGATGAAACAACTTTTTTCACAAAGAAACTCTCTGGTCTTCCTGACAAAGCCCACACGACCCAGCGTGAGAGCTGTTCCTGTCTTAACTAGCGGGTGAAGTCACTTGGCCCGCCATGAGTCCACCCTGTTGTCTGATTTCAAATCCATGAAAGACATACACTTGAGAGAGAGAAAAAAAAGAGTTAAAAGCTGTTTCATTTCCTCAGATAAATGGCAAAAGCCCTAAAAGAAAAAAAGGAAGGAATCTTATCAGGAGTAAGTAAAAGTGTGACATTTCCCTTTTAGGTTTCCCTTTTGATAGAGATAAAATGTTTATGTTCACCATACGATGCTGAGAAATTTTGAAAAAGAAGGAGAAATATTTCACAATGCTGCAATAAAAACCTTAAATTATACTACGCCTTCTTATCTTAACAGGCAATGTAGATTTGCCATTTATGCTTATGGATTGCTGATAAAGTAGAATAAATACTTTTTTTTTCAA